>OZ038459.1:12142437-12440437 GCA_964036195.1 Sphaerolaimus hirsutus
AGTGTGTGTTTACGTACATGCGAAAGTTTCGCTATTTTTCAAACGTAAATTTATTTAGGTAAGCAGCGTGCCTAAGCAGCCGTCTAACAAGTTCAGAGTTTTTTCGCAAAGTTAATATATCGTGGTTCTAGCTTTCGTGTTTCTCTGCAGGACTGCCGGATGCGCAACACATTTGGACGAATCGCTATGACGTCAATGATGGCGCCGACGGTGTTCTCAAATCGGCACCATCTCACGGCGGCCCGTTGCAGTTCATCGATCGAGCCCTGACGTTTGCTTCAGGTCTGTGCATGTGACTCCACACACACAAGTTGACAACGACACAATATGGCAACTGGTTCCCATCCCAATTCAAAGCTAACACTACGATGGTAACACTATGATGTATTGTATACACATGTACTTCATGCCGGCCGTATACATTGCACATACCGTAATATTTTTCCAACACCACAGCTTCATTTGCAACATGATTCAACACTTTTGCATTTGAATGTTGTTCGTCAGCAGGATTTGAAAGGGGGTGGGAACCAGTTGACATTTTGTGTCGTTGTCAACTTGTGTGTGCAGGAGCTGTTTCACTAACAGGGCTAGCGGAAAAATTCGAATGTTGAGAATACTTTAAAGTTTTCTATTTAAATGTTAGAATTTTCGCTTTCTCTCTCTGTTTTTGTTTAAAACAACTTGTTAAAAAAACACCGCCCATCCCTAATTGCAAGCATTATTCGGTTAAATTCCCACTGCCAGCGTGCCACGTGTGCTGTCGGTGGGAACTACAGCGGGCGGAATTCGAAATTCGACCACCGCCCGCCATGACTGCGATTTCTCAAGTGGGCGGAGCCAAAGCAAGTGGTTCAGCCGCCGATGCGTCAACTCACAGTACGCAGATGGACACAGATGCAGCAGTCGAGCTCGACCCCGCTAAAAAGGCTCTGGATCGAAAAACTGTCGCCAGGATCAGACAGGTCCGTCTGGCTGATCTGTAGTTCGCTCGTATACTCCAGCGACATTCAACCTTACAATGAAATCTACCATATCCCATCTGAATAAAAGAACAAAGATAAAAAATTTGCATCATATCACATTGCTTCTACTTGGATGAATTTTGGTGCAGTTTTCCACGTGACCTTATTTATCAAAAGATGGTATTGTTCATTGTAAGGCGATCTGTTTGTCCAGTTTATCATCTGTTATCCACGGTATCGAATCAATCGCATCGCAGGAGCGCGTGATGGCTCGTTTCGCCGCGCAGCAGCAGCGCGCCCTTCGCCGACTCGAGGCGTCCGAGGGCTCCACCAGTCGGCTCAGCGAGAGCTCCAACGTTGCTGGCAACCTGCCAACAAGCACCACCGCCAACGCTGACGTGGCAGCTGGCGACCAGGATGACCAGTGCGTCATTTGCAACGAGCACGCGGCCAGGGTGTGCGATCGGATTCCCGCCTTGGTCGCCAGTGTGCAAGTGTGCAACGGTGGGTTGTGTGGGCGCCGGTGCGGACTGGTGTCTCGACACCTGCGCCTGAAATGTCTTCTCAGGGAGAAATGACTGACAGTTTCGAATATGAACTGAATCGTTTAACTATCCCTTGAATTTTATTCGATAGTGTAATTGAAAGCTTTTCACGCCACACTTCGTCTGAAAATGGCACCCTGAAATTGGCACCTTCATTAAAATGTGCTTAAAGGCCGATCTTTTATTAGATTTTTACAATGACTCTCAGTGCCGTCTTGGCAGTGGGCCAGCTCGGTGGCGCGTGTGAACCCGATCAAGATGAACGTGAGCACGCAGTGCGGCGACAGCATCATCAGCGGCACGGCGCGCTTCTGCGCCGCCGGTGCTGCCAGGAGGAAAGCATTGCATGCCTTGGCAGATAAAGCGCCGGTGAGATTTGCGCTGGTCTGCATTTTTAAATGTTTTTTTTGGCTTAATTAAAATGTACGCCACGCATGCTCAACTGCCGAGTAGATAGTAAACGTTTTCTCCCAAAAAGTATTTTCACTCAGTTTTACGTAGTTTTTCAGGAATTTCAGCGTCTAAATATTTCAAGAACGGTGTCCTATCATAGCAGGCAGTGTCATTTTTTATTGATGCACTAGGTATTTTGGGATTTATAGTATTTTTGACGTATTGGGCTGTTTTCTTTTGTACATTTCCATGATTTCACGTATGACAACGTTAATTTTAGGATGGTTCGGCGTGGCAGCGGACGAGCCTGGATTGGCAGGAATGCTGCGTGCACGTGGCCACCTGCGGCCATCTGGTGCACATGGACTGTTTCCACAGCTATCTGCAGAGTTTACTCGAGGTGCTTTCAGCGAAAAACCATGCGAAATTTAGCAATTTACATGCTATTTATTTATGCATGTATTTTTAGTAAATATACCATAAAGTATACCAGAGTGGAGCGCATGCTTTGCACGGAATCCTACCATAAATTAGTCAATGTAATCTTGTGATAATTTTGGTAATTTTTTTCCAAAGTAAAAACGAAACATTATGATGAAAAACTAGAATTTTTTGCTTCATTATTCATATGGGTTATGGTAAATTTTCATGCAAGGTGCGATGTCCGCCAGGGGTCTCCAAGATTTTGGCCCTCGCAGGGGCTGGATAGATAGCAAATCGCTCCTCCCGAGGGATAGATAGCTAAAAAAATTTTTTGGGGGGGCTCGCGGGGGCAAAATATATAGGCTTTTTCAGTGCATAGAAGGCCGAAAGGGGAAAAAATCGCTAGTAATTGGTTTAAAGTGGCTAAAAGTAGGTTTAAAATGGTTAAAAACAGGCATATAACCATGCATATAGCCGGAGAACACGATTTTGAAGGTGAAAAACTATAAAGAGGTGCGAAAATTAGTGATTTTGAGCGAAAATAGGGGCAAAATTTCTCAAAAACCACTCCAGATAGATAGATAGCTGAGCGATTTGGGGGGGGGGGGGTCTTTGGGGGTAGTAGCCAAAAATTTTGCCTCGGGATAGATAGATAGCTGACCGGCCTCCGGGATAGATAGATAGCTGGCGGATTTGGGGGGGGCAGCCCCCCCAGCCCCCCCCCCTAGGAGACCCCCTCCCCCCTAGGAGACCCCTGATGTCCGCCGAGTATGTTGTCAGTGGTAACGACACAATTTTCGCGCCAGACTGACCGTCGGTGGGGCACAGCGGCCGGCGGCGGGAACCAGCCAGCGCACAGCCCCCGTCTGGGCGAGTTTTCGTGCCCATTGTGCAGACGGGTTTCCAATGCCACTCTGCCCCTCTGTCCCAGACTCAGGCTCGGAGGTGGGTGCTTGTGAGATGGCTGAGTTTATATGTTGCATTGTCTTGTGAAAGAGTAGGGTTGATTTTAGGGATGGCATTCGATTTTTCAATTGATTAAAAAAATTTATTTAAAAAAATCGGGACGTTTGAAGAAAAAAAAAGAAGATTTTTTCCAATCGTAGTTAATGTGCTATATGACTTTTCTGTATCGATCGGCGCTGAACACCCGATACCTATATCTCCGAACTCAAGAAATCTAAAAAAACAAACCCTTCAGGAGCGGGGCAGTGCTGCGCCGCGCTGCACAACGAGCCACCGGACGCGGCGATGGAAGGAGCTGCCGACGGCGAGCAGGAACGCCGCCTGTGCGCCAGGACAGCCTTCGCGCTGCCAGCCACGTTGAAAAGCGGCAGGGTTGATGCCTTGGTGGCCAGCTGCGTGCAGCGGGCACTGGACTCCCTCGACTTGAACGCGGCCAGCGTGGTAGGCTGCGTCCTATCCTGATACCGTATTTCCTCAAAATACCCCCAGGGGGTTTATTTTTTCAGAGTGGAAATTTCAAGGGGGGTATTTTTTTTTTTTGGGGGGGTATTTTTTCGCCAGAAATTTTCGGTAAGGATCGTAGTAAATAGTGGCGTTTTACATACCTAAAACTGAAAATAAACGTGACTGAACACGATATATTAAGACATCACATCGATAGCTACACATTAACTATACTAGTCTATGTGTAGCTGCCATGCAAATCGACTTCATATTTATAATACATCATGTTCATCACATACACGATGTACCTTACGACGGCGGGTATTTCGAGGGGGCGTTAATTTTTCCCTCAGCTCGAAAACACCTGAGGGTATTTCGAGGAGGGGGGGGGGGTTAATTCAAGGGGGCGGGTATTTAGAGGAAATACGGTAGATCGTTATATATTGCTATGAGATGCATCACGTGCAGATGGACGCGCTGCGGCCGGCCACGGACCTGTCGGGCCAGGTGGACCGCGTGTTGACCGTGTGCAATCGCATGGTGCCGCCGGCGCGACCGCCGCCCACGGACGACTCCCCTGGCCCGGCCGCCCTGCCCACGGTGGGCACGCACCACCCGCAGTTCGTGCTCGCCATCATCAGGTGGCCACTCCCGGACCCTGTAAAGAGCCCTGTAAAATGTCATGCAAAGTGTCTAAAGTCACGTAAAATGCCCTGCAAAATGGCAACCGAGTTGCCATTTTGCAGGGCATTTTACGTGACTTTAGACACTTTGCATGACATTTTACAGGGCTCTTTACAGGGTCAGGGAGTGGCACCAGGTGGAACCTGGAGTACGAGTCGGCGAGTCTGTGCTACGGCGACATGCGCACGCGCGACTTGCGCCAGTCGGCGTTGCACCCGGACAGAGGCGCGCTGCTCTGGTCGCTCGGCGCTCAGTATGCAATGACTGAGAGGCAGCGCTTGCACAGCAACCATGGCCACATCGGCACCGTGTGGAATTTGCTCAGCCCCGACTGCGGTAGGTGTGGCTTGCACTTTCATAAATATGTATACCGTATTTCCTCAAAATACCCCCCTCGAAATACCCCCCTCAAAATGGCCACTATGAATTTATAACCCCTTTCGTTTCCACTCAAAATTTGCACTCTAAAAAATAACCCCCTGGGGGCTATTTCGAGGGAATACGCTCCATCGATGAACGTTTGTGATACCAAACATGGTTGTATTGTTCAGAGCGGAACACGCTGTCGACCAGCTGCGATGAGGCGGGTGGGTCGACCGGCGCGTGTCTGTTCGCCGACGTGACCGACTTGCTCGTGTCGCTGTGCATGTGCCTGCTGCTGGCGCTGCCCGACGACGTTCTACTCAGACAGAGTGCGTTCCATGTAGATTAAGTTCAGAACCTCCTGGAACTGTCGCCGGCACCGTATGCGTCCGTCGTGTTTTTCGGCTGACGCGTGCGCACGCGAGTGTCGCCCCAGTCGCCCGCGGCATTGCGCGCCAGTGGCGACACCCGCACAGCGCACGCGCCAGCCGACATGTATATAATTCCAGTTCAATTCAGTCGTGTTCTCCCGCACGACTCATTTCCCTCGCCCAAATCAGCTCGCAGAAATGAACGTGCAAATTTACTCGTTGTCGTGAAGCCGTTGTCGCGAGGCGACGGTTTGTATGAACAATGTAACATTCAATCAAAACCAATTTATTCCTTTCCGCCGGTCGACAGCACCTGGGGCGTGACATCGCATCATGAAATAGTGCTTAAATAAGGTTGTAAGAGAAGGCTAATACATTGGCAGTGATGTTACACACTGTAGAAGTATGTGGGAGCACATTCGCTGGATATTATATACTACACTAGCATATCACGGCTTATTTTTATATGGTAGCATGAATAAATGGAAGCTTTTACACTGAAAATGCCTCAAAACCCATGAAAACACCACCAATGGTAATGTGTGTGTGTGTGAAATTGCGTGCTCGTGCTTTAAAAAAATTGCAAAATACCTAGTGCTGTCTACCAGAAATTTTGCCTTTTGATTTTTCCAAATCAAAATAAGTTTCCACCCATTGATTTAAAAAAATCAGATTTTTTTATATAAAAAATCAGTTAACAAAATCAAGTGCCAACCCTATGGTAAATGCTATAATTACTTCAAGTGAGAAGTACAGGGGTGGGCATCTTCAGTTACCGCTGGAAAAACGCGATAGCTTGAGCTACAGTTGAGCTATCACAATGAAATTTTAACACAATAGAGTAGACTCCATAGGACACCTATGCTGAAGTTTGCAACCCAAACGGCCACAGTTTGGAGGAGTTGTGGAACACACAGTTTTTAGTGTAATTTTGTGACTTCACCTCCCTTATCTCGGGACTGGGGGACTATTCGAGTAAAAAAAGAATTTGGTAGTAGCCCCGACCACAACATACTCAAAGGGCATCAAAATCGGCCGATGTACGACAGAATGGGACGACACCAACGACCGATGCCCCCCCCACAAATGCCACCCTCGATTTATCCTATGGGTGACGCCAAGTCACAAAATTACACTAAAAACCGTGTGTTCCACAATTCACCCAAAATGTGGCCGTTTGGGTTGCAAACTTCAGAATAGGTGTCCTATGGAGTCTACTCCATTGTGTTAAAATTTCATTCTGATAGCTCAACCGTAGCTCAATCTATCGCATTTTCCCAGCGGTAACTGAAGATGCCCACCCCTGTATTCTCATATTTCCACCTACACACTTGATGATTTGAAAATGTGCTGAATTGGTGTAGTGCCTGAATTGAGTAGGGTTGGGAATTTCAAAATTTTCGGTTCGGGTATCGGGTCCAAAAAATTCGGATCGGGTATCGGGTATCGGATCCAAAAAGTTTGCGGGTATCGGGCTCGTGGATCGGGAGTAGGAGTAGTCTATCAAATAACGTATTTTACCCGTGCGTTCTGCAGGTGCGCTACGCTGCATCTACGGGCGCCTGCTGTACGTGCGTCTGCTGCAGTCTGTGCTGCGCGCTTTCCTCTTGGCCAAAGCCAACGGGTGGGCCGACGCCCTCGCCAAGGACATCGCTGATATAAGGAGAATCGATAACGTGGACCATACGGGCATCTTGAGGGCTTATTTGGCCTGTGCTAAAAGTTGGGGTGACGCTGTCACTGCAGGTGTGTGATTGTCAGAACGTGTTTTGTCGTTATATGCCTGTGGAATTAAATGCCCCATATATTGGGCCCACACACTATGGTTGACGTTAATGGTTAATTGTGTGATTTCAACTTTCCTATGTGATGAAGCATAGTTAATTTTATATCGTGACACTTAATTTTCGTTGTTTCTGTTAAGTGTGTTGCTTTAATGTTTTCTGTTGTTTAGTTCACATTTAGTTTCAGTTGACGTTTGTTTGCGATGTCAACTAGTGTGTGTGGGGCCATGCGGGTCAGCGGACAATCAACACCTAAGCATTGAAAACTTTTATTAAATTTTTATTTTAAATTTCAAAATTAAAGCTTAAAATTTTCAGTATTGATTCGCTAGGTATTTGTAATTTCTAGTTGATTTCACTGATTTTGTTGTAAATATATTTGCTAGCAAACGTAAAAAATGTAAATGCAAATGTTATAAATAGTAAAAAGAAAAAGGGTCGTTATTATAAAGACGTTGTTCCCATCACTACTCTCTTCATAGAACCAACGTCCACCTATAGGCGACGTGACACAAATTCGGGCGACTGCGGCGGTGCCCGACTCGGGCTGGACGGCCACGGCGGACAGCATGGACGCGCTCCTGGCTCAGGTGAAGGCCGACTGCGTGCCATTTCAACGGGTCGCCATTCTTCTCGCCAACTACACATTGGGAAGTAGGAAAGTTATCACTGATTTGGCCGTGATGGATAATTTTGATGCGGCGCACGCGTTCCTTACAGATGGTTGGTTCTTGCCCAGCCGTATACTTTTGATAATTTTATATTTTGACCACGTTGCAGATTGTGCTGACCCATTGTTGAGTGACTGGCCAGTTGGCAAGCGTGAAGTTGATTTGAACAGGGCCAAAGTGTGGCTCGGCGGTGCCAAACTGCTCACCACCGACGAAATGTCCTCGCTAGCACCGGTGAGAGCACCTTCTATGGCCAATTTTACTGCGCATTAAAGAACTCTGTTACACAAATGAATCCTTTGCCGTTTTCTACCGCAGTGCCTCTTGTGGCCGTGGGTGTTCGACGGCGCGCGGTTAATCGAACTGCCCACCAGCTACGACGACCTGTTTGACGTGTACACGACGTCCAAGTGCCCCACGTGCGGCACCGTGCCCGCCCAACCCATTGTGTGCCTAATATGCGCCAGGTGCGCTCGCCCTTAGTCGCGACAAAACTCGTATTGCGCCGGACACACCTACCCTGCATGTACTTATTTACCCGATAAAAATGTTTTATGGCCGAGAAAAAGTGTACGCTGCAGTTACGGTGTCAACTTTCCGTTTTCCGCTTTCCGAACGCAAAATTTTTCCAATTTCTGGCCGCTAAATTTTTTACATTTATTGTGCAATTATGTGGGCCGCAGTTATTCGCAGAATTGGCACCGGTTGTCCAACTGGTGCGTAATTCGCAGGCCGCTGTGCCACGGCAGCACGGCGCAGCGGTGCGGCTGCACGCGGGTCACGTTGACCGGCGGCGCGGCCACAGAACGCAGCGAGGTTGAGGCCCACGTAGATGTGTGCGGCGCTGGTCTCGGTGTTCTCTTGGATGTCAGGAGCACGCAGGTTTACAAACGTTTTTTAAAACGTCATGTAAACCCGCCAGTCATGTATTTTAGGAGCATTAGCATGAAATGAAGAGATTAGTGGCATCGGGTTTAGTAGAGTACGCAGCGCGTGCTGCACTGCGTGTTTTCGTTTTTTGGTGATATCAAAGAAAAATTGAAAAACTCATAAATCAGATTGTTACGCAGTTTTTCAATTTTTTGGACTGGTGTGATGAAAACAGCGACAAAAACAATGCGAGTGCACACGTAGTGCGGCCCACGCTATGTAACCTACTAATCATGTAAGCCCGCTGCTGCTAATGCCCTGTGCAATACTAATCCCCTAAATTACATGACTGGCGGGTTTACATGTCTAGCGGGTTTACATGACTTTTTTCACTTTACTCATATCTGAAAATCACTTGAAAAAGTGTCAAGTGAAAAAAACGGGCAAATGTGCGTAACGGGCAGATGTGCGTATCAGGCCTGCCCCGTCTACGTCTTGTGTATTAATTGCGACATGTTGGGCAATGAGTGCCATCTTTGCAAAACAGTATACATGCGTAGCGACCCCCAATTGCATAGGTAACCATCACTCGTTCGGGTCTGCGCGGCTACGTGTGGGGTTCGCCCTACTTGGACGCGCACGGCGAGGAGGACAAGGACCTGTCCAGGGGCAGGCCTTTGCTGCTCAGCGCAGACAGATACAACCTGCTCAACCAGCAGTGGCGCAAAGCTGCAGTGGGGGCACCCAGCGCCCCCTGGAGGTGGATGACCTCCAGTTTGAGACTGCACAATCAGGGGGCGCTCATTGAGTAGGTAGGTGAGTATGTGAAGGTTTAGTGCTGTTGTTGTGCGATTGAATACTTTGTTACTTTTATGGCTGTTTGGTTGAAGCATCGGATGCGCGCGCAGTTTTCTGATGTAACATTTCCTTCCATTTCTAATATCACCCACTACCGAAATTCAAATCTTTTTTAGATGTAGCGCGTTGCTATATTTAGAAGCATGAATGTTTGGTTGACATTTGACATGCAGTTTGTCATCTGTCTTCCGATATCACGTCAGCTCACTATTGGAACCCATGGTGTACCATCGTTTTATCTATGGTATTTATTTGTCGTTGAAACGTTCATTATCATGGCGATCCTACCACTTCTTATCTTTAGCATTTTTAAACCAAAAATAGATTTTGGCGAAGTGTGCGAAATTTTGTTAGCCCGACACGTTATTTCAGGCAGACCGATCAATCAAATCTGAAGATACATAGGCATGTACCGTCAGCTGGAAAAAACACACATGATTAACCCATAATTGAGGCCTCTACTTCTAAAACTCGTCAAGTCCACAAAATGTGATTTTGAGTAAATCGCATTTTAAGTTTCGGACCCAATTCCAGGCCCGTGGTGCGTGTTCAATTTGGCTCTCTCATGCTTTCCATTAAGTTCCATATGTTGACAATAAAGTGTTAAATTTTCAGCCCCTGCTCTCAACCTTTATGTGCAAAATTGGGTGTCCATAAATTTCCATTCGGTCAGAGCAAAACTGTTTTTGGGAGGGAATTGGACTTGTCGACTTCTTGCACTAACAAACATTTTTGTTCCCGGGGCAAGCCGAGGCTGCCTAATGGGCAATTTATGCACTTGTCGACTTTTAGAAGTAGCTGTCCATAGTGGACATATCACATTTCTTGCTATTTTTTCCCATAAAAAAGGAAGCGGAGGAATGGACTTGTCGACTTCTTGCCCGAATTTTTTTCATTTTTCCCCAAAAATGTCAAATTTGGCACTTTGCCATATGGGCATGTGAGGTCAATAATTTCATGGAAAATGATTTAAAAAATGTGCGGAAGTAGCCCCAGATGACGTTTCCGGGCCTAACTCGAAATTTTCATATTTTGGACTTGTCGACTTTTAGAAGTAGACACCTCAATTGCTGTATCGATATCAGTTGAGCTACCAAATAACGTGTGGACTAACTAAATTTCACACCGTACATCTGTATCCACATACCGTATGCCTTCGATTAGTTACTTTCGGTAATTATATCGTTAATTATTAGTTCTTCGAGTGGAGGATTATTCAAGGGCGATTTTTTTGCCTCGCTCGGCTAACAGGGGGGGGGTATTCAAAGTAGGGTAACTGACCGACGGTTTACGGCACTCTATTTTGTGCGGTAGCTAAAAAACTAAAAATTGTGGCTGTTAAATATTTACTTATTTAGTACAGTATATAAGACTGTGAGTGATCTGACTCTACTCTGAACACCATGGTGTCTTCTGCTTGCATGTTTGCTGCTGAGACATATAACATCTTCATTTATTGTTGATGCCTATTGCTCTTTGGTTGACGTATTTATTTGAATTGAATATGATAACAGTTCGGTTCGCACCGACTGTGACATTATGGCTTCAGAATTTAGTGATTTAAGAGCTGGCTTTCGAAGCTTTTTTGACCTATATTTGTCTAGATGACTTCTAATTTGCTGTGATACCCGCCGTTCTGCTCAGTAAATTATGCTATCCATTACTGTTTATATATAATTGTGAGTCTGTTTATTTACAATTCGATGGCAAATGGTATTTGTTCTAGAGGCCGCATAGAACAAATACCCCCTACAACAAGAAAAAAATGTTTTCTAATCGGCATGATTACATAGCCCATAAAATTTGATTTTGTCCAAAGACGTATCTCACTCTGAAACAATCATCCCCGGGGGGGGGGGGTATTTCGAGGAAATACGGTATTCGTATTTCGATAGGAACAACCTCGTTATGAAATGCGCCGCTACCGACAGCCAGTGTGTCGTAGTTTTTCGAGCGGATTGTGCAGCAGAGTAGGCAAGTAAAAAAACGATTAAAAAAAAACATTTTAAAAAACCCGCCCGCCATCCTTAGTATAAAGCAATAAAGCTGACCAACTGACCGATTCGTGGCACCAATAGTAGCTGCTTCCTCGTGTGGCACATTCATCTGTACAGTAGTCATTGACACTGGCGGACATCCCCGGCGCGGGGCTGCAATATCCCCACTGAGAATACTGCGTCAAGTGACCCATTCTGTTGTTATAACGACCACGTCGGCATTTTGGCAAACATTACTAGTTTTGAATTTGATTATAAATTTGAAATTTCGTACAAGATTGAAATCGATTTAAATTCAAAGAACAAAATTGTAATTTTCCATCTGGGGTTGTTGAATTTATTATCCCTCCACGTTGGGCTGACTCACTTTTGATGTATAGCACCAATTGTATAAATCTTCATATCTGTCACACATTGAGAGGCATTTACTGTTCATGTAATCATAGTGGACATCTGACATTACCTTCACCCATAGAATGGAGACCCATAGAAATATCCGCAAAGTGGGGTTCCACAAAACCATGTTTACTTGCCGTTTGTAACAACAGTGGTCCTGTTTTTTTTCAATCAAATTTTTTGCATCAATTCCTATTGGAAATTCCTATTGATGCAGTGTGGACTGTGGTAAATTTTGTTAAAACTTCATGTATTCCTGTGCTTGCGCGAGAAAGGCGTGGTGTTTTTTAAGATGACAAATTTTGAGTAGTTTATTAATTTCTCAATTTTCAATGCTTTTATTGGGAAAAATCTACTTATGGCTTGAAGACATTGAAGACCTCATAGGGGAATTAAACCGGAGGGAAAAGTGGTCGGCTACCGGTAAAAAGTGACCAAAAATAGAAAAGCTCTCTTTTATTAGAAGAAATATCGTAAGCACATATAAACACCGTCCAAGCCAACTCTGGCACCTACTTTTCTAGTTGTTCTGCTGTGGTGGAGGGATTTATTTGAAATTTTGAGGGATATACTCGATGCCCCCACTACTGTACAGGGCATAGGCATTGAGTCTTTTTAAATGCAGTCAAGTACCAGATCTGTCTGCAACAGTGTATTTTTTTAATTCCTGTGGGTGCTGAACTTGGGTGGAATTGCGACATTTTTATTAAAAAAGTTGTATAGAACAGCCCGTTGTGGGGAGGGTCCCAGGTCTCTGTTGCTAGTGTTTAGTAGTGGGGTGATGGGATCCTGACCAAATTTCAGACCTTGACCCTTCTCATAGCTAGAGCTGCGGCCAGGGGTATTCTAGATTTTGACCCTCCGGAGGGTTGGATAGATAGCAAATCGCTCCTCCAGAGTGATAGGTAGCTGACAAATTTTCTTGGGGGGGTTTGCGGGGGTTCAATATATAGGTACAGAAGGACGAAAAGGGAGAAAAATCACTAAAAGTAGGTGAAAAAATGGTAGGTAAAAATAGGCAGTAGTTAGACGCATGAACTAATGATTTTGGAAGTGAATATATATGAAAAGGTATGAAAAATAGCGATTTTGTGTGAAAATTGGGGGTCGTGTTTCTCAAAAATTACTCCAGATACCGTATTTCCTCGAAATACCCGCCCCCCCTCGAAATACCCCCCCCCTTCGAAATACCCCTCCCCCCTTCGAAATACCCCGCCCCTTCTTTTGCAGACTCGCACATCTATTAGAAGAAATATGGTACTCCTTACCATGGTACTCAATGAAAATCTGCTGAACCGCATTCACTGCTATAAGCTAGCGAAGTGTCACTATTAGGCCGGAATTAGAGCTCAGCGTCGATTCGACGTGAGCTCTAATTCCCGCTTTATTGTGACATAATTACCCAAAGCACAGTAATGAAATTTGAACCTATATTTGCATGCTGTCATGTGAAGGCTTGGATGTAGGAGTAAACCAAAGGTTCATTTTTCCTAGCGCAAATTTTGGTGGGGGTTCATTGAAGGTGGTGTATTTAGTGTTTTTTGGGTTTATAATTTCGTCAGAAATTTTTGTGAAGTGATTAGTAAAGAATATGGCTTAAAGTACACAAAACTGGTGATAAATGTGTCCAAATATGATATATCAATATGATCAAAATGATATATGATATATCGCGTAACGAACTAGTCTAGGTTTGTGTAGGTGCTATGCAAACTGGCTGCAATAAATACATCATGTATAATATTTTACATTGCATACATGATGTACATCATTCCAGGTGGGTATTAATTTCCTAGGCGCCACATAAACTTGTTTTCACGGTTCCAATTTGAAAACTCGATCGAAATCTTGTCGATCTCTTTCAACAGTATTTCACGGACATTTCTGTAAACTAATAATGGAAACGTAATACCGGTGTGCTGAGTCTAAGTTGGAAGGAATGGTCGAAGCGTCGCTCAGCGTTCGCGTCGCTATTCAGTTTTTGAACGAGTTTTCAAATTAGAACCATGAATATTAGCTTGTGTGGCTACAAAGTGGCCCTTGTGAGGAGCCCGTGCCATTATGCATCTAAACCGATTATGCATCTTGGCCCATTATGCACCTAATACTACCCATTATGCATCTAGACTGATTACTCACGAGTACTCACTTACTACGAGTACAGAAAACGTATTTTAAGAGCCAAGTGGGATTATCTCGGGGGCATGTATTTCGAGGGGGGTGTATTTCGAGAGGGATGTATTTCGAGGGGGATGTATTTAGAGGGGGATGTATTTAGAGGGGGTATTTAGAGGAAATACCGTATTCAGAAAATATAATGAGACTGCATGAAAAGTGTTCATTGGTCATTCAAATGTTGATATACCTACGTTTATATATAGCCCGAACTATTTTTATCAGTGAGGCTACCGGAAGTGGTAGATAACTAACTCAATGTGTGCGAATGTTTTTGTGTTTATTGTTCAACTAAGCCACATTTTTACCGACGTTCCCGTATCTCCTGTCCCGACTGCTGTAAACCTATCCAAAATAAATAACAATCGGCTGGGAAAGCAAAAAAGGATGTTTATAGAAAAGTTGTGATAATAACGTAATCACGTCGGTGCGGTCCCCGTGGGGTGTCAATAAAATCAGTGGCCGGAAATAAATTTTCAAAGTAAACAATCAAATGTAAACTATTTTCATATTTTGTTGAAAATCGGAAAACATTTGGAAATGTGACACGTCAGATATTGACGCATGGATATACTGTAACGAGTTCAATATTAAAAAGTTCCCGCGGAAAATATCGCAATTATGCTACGATTACAGCTCGGGCGTAAAATTCCAGCGTAAAATTCCATCGCAAAATTGATTACATAAAAGTGGATGATGATACAGGTCTGCAATTTTTCATGGAGAATATGTTTATCAATACCTTCATTGTGTCCGAGAGTCATCATCCACAGTCACTGCATTTTGATTGTTGAAATTCAAAAATTTCTATTTTACGCTGGAATTTTACGCCAGCTGAAGAAAAGTCAATTTTACGCCAGGTGATCGCATGCAATGACATAGCGTAGAATTGATTTTTCTTCAGCTGGCGTAAAATTCCAGCGTAATTTGCGTAATAAGTTATAAGCGTAATAGAAATTTTTGAATTTCCACAATCAAATTGCAGTGACTGTGGATGATGACTATCGGACACAATGAAGGTATTGATAAACATATTTTCCATGAAAAATTGCAGACCTGTATCATCATCCCTTTTATGTAATCAATTTTGCGATGGAATTTTACGCTGGAATTTTACGCCCGAGCTGTAATCGCTCCATTAGTCGCGGTTGTCCTCAGTATGTTGACTCAACCTCGAGTTATTGCGCAAAATTATTACCCCAATGATTACCCACGCAAGCAGAGAGATACCAGACATTAATTCATACAGAGTCACATACTCCCTGCCAAGGTACTCGATGAAAATCTGATGGACCGTGTCCACTGCCATAAGCGCGCCAAGTGTCACCAGGTTGCGACACAATTCCACAACGCACAGTGCTCGCACCCTGCAATTCGAATGTACATATGCAGATGGAACAGTCTGTTGGATCAGTGCCAAAGGGGGGTGCATCATTTAGTATGCTACTCACTTAGTATGACGCGGAAATGCACGGTTGG
Organism: Sphaerolaimus hirsutus; assembly: GCA_964036195.1. NCBI lineage: Eukaryota > Metazoa > Nematoda > Chromadorea > Monhysterida > Sphaerolaimidae > Sphaerolaimus > Sphaerolaimus hirsutus. The sequence goes on from OZ038459.1 coordinate 12,157,822, forward strand.
TATGCTGTAGTGCCTCATTTCAAGTGCTACTGTGCTAGAAGTTAATTGAGAAGTAAAATGCGAAGTGAATCGAGAAGTAGAAAAGTAAAAACACATGGCTAGTGACAAGAAAATGCTTAAAAAATATTTAACAAATTCAATTCACTTCTAATGCTCATGACATCCATCTTAAGTGTCACATTTGATGAGCAAGCATGAGATGATTTTATGACGGCATACAACGTGTAGCTAGTTGTCATGTGAAGCGATGCCTTACAGCATACTAAGTGAGCTTTTTTGGCATCATACCAAACGACTAGCATCCTAAGTGGTCTGGCCTCAGGCCAAAGGCAGAATGTGTAAGCTGAGTGGTTTTTAATGTTTAGATTATCAAAAGATTACCTTTGATCAAATGCGGCGGTGATCGCATAAAGTGTTGCCAAACAGTGGGCCAGGTAAGCATATCGCACGATTCCCTGCAAATGTGCAAATGATTGATAAATATTGTGCATAGAAACTTGCGGCCAGCTTCATATATAGGTAATCAGAACAGAACCCACATTCATGGCAGAATCTGGGCCGGCAAAGTAGCATGGTGCTAGCAAGAGAAGCTGGCAAAATGCATAGGCCGCTAGACATCTGTCTGCCATTGCGTTGGTCGATGACACCACACCAACGATGTCTTGTAATTCGCTTGAATATACCAATTTCTCCCTTCTGTCTTCAGTTCCTTGTACCTGCATTAAAGTTACATTTAAGTACACTTTCATTCAACCGCATTTTTTGTCAGAATACAATCTGAAATGATGCGATCGCGTTCAATGTTACGTTTTCCTGACTAGTTTTCCGTGTTTTTTTCAAAGAAACTTCAAGATAAGCATGATGATGGTTCATGTATTCACTTATTCGAGGGTTTACGAGAGTGGGTTATTTATAACTATTGAGTGGTCTACAGTGCGCGCAGAAATTCCTGTGCGTATTGGCACCGAGCCATGTGCCACTGTTACTCCGCGCACTCGCGCCAGCCTACATCATTAAACTGTACGCGAATTTTGCCCGGCCGGGCGGGTCGTTTTCCCTATACAAACTCGTGATTTTTACAAACATTTTGAGGCCCATCACGCGCTTGAAAATGGGAATTGTGGGTCGAGCGTACGCACAGAGGGCTAAAATTACATGCGTTCTCTGACAAATGTAAGAAAATGTCGAAATTTGACTGTCATTATTGAGCCCACACACACAAAAAGGCGAGCCTGACGGAAAATCCGCAATTCTCGAGGGACGTCCCGCGCGGGCGAAAACACAAAAGTGGGCGGAGCCTACTCAGAGCGGCGATGCGCATCAAAATATGTGCGCATCAAAAATAAAAAATATGCACTGTAAATCATTACGTGTCAATATTGAAACCGACACTAACTGGGAGTATCTTTTCTCTTGGATCTATCCACCGTTTCCACAGTGCGGATTGGCAAATCTTGCTCTCGGGTGTCTCTACATTTTGGTTTCAATTTTTTTTCTTCCCATTTTTAAGTAATTCTGAAATGTTGTGAAAAACAACCCACCTCCTGTCCATCCTAGAGGGTAGACAATGGTCTTCAGTTTCGTCAGTATGCTGCCTGGAGTTCTCAATGGCTTGTTTATCAGGTAGTACTTGACAATTTGGAACTGCAGAATTTATAAAAATCTTTTGATAGTTCCCTGAACTGACTGTATTTCCTCGAATTACCCCCTCTGGTTTATTTTTTCAGAGTGGAAATTTTGAGGGAGGGTTAAATGAAGTTAAATGATGTACCGTAAAATTAGGAATTTGTGTACACTGTGTGAGCCTGTCTATGTAAATCTACGCGCTTCTGTCTGTTATAATTGTAAGATTACTGCGAGGTGTTTTTCAATACAATTTTCCATGTTTCTGCAACTTTTGAAGTTTTTACTTCACTCTAGAATACTCTCACAATAGTAACTTTGAGTTAGAAAGCTTGCTTGACCCAACCCAACATTTTCTGTATTAAATTGCTGTTTCTGATCAAAAGTAAAGTGCCTGAAACAACCTTGAAAACCCCCTTGTTTCACACGCAACAACAAAACGAATCACACACAACCATAAACTGCTGGCAAGTGTTCTGTTCGGCTAAAATGGAAAATCCAACAACTCTATAGACCGTCGCTCATTACAGTTTGAAGACACTGAAATCAGTGGCACATTGCTGAATTCGGACGCTTCATCACACTATTTTGAGGATGGGGGTATTTCAAGGGGGGGGGGGATTTCGAGGGGGATATTTTGAGGAAATACGCTAAATATATTAATATATGATAAACGTTGTATTGTGCAAGTCAACCTGATGCTTTATGCAGTCATAATATTTCAGTTGCTGCATTGCGCTTCCATATTTCACCGGTTCACTGTCCCTCTCCTCGACTAGTGTCCCAAACAATCTGTCCCAGATACTAAGAACACCCCCATAGTTTGTGTCTATGCAGTATGGGTTCCTGCCATGGTGCACTCGGTGTAAAGATGGAGTGATCAGGATGTAGTCCAGTATCGGCACGTTCCGTATTAGCTAAGACGAAATGGTATAGAGTGAATAGAACGATGCCTGGCATGTGTTTGAAAGATGCCTTTTTGTAGAATAGGTATTCGGTTTGCAAAGTAATTTCAAAGGGACAGTAAATAAACAGTGATAAATGGATAGATATTGCTCATCCTGAATTCAGCAACACCTATCCACAGCAAAAATTGGGCTCGTGAAGCGCATGGAAGCGTCGCGCTTCCACATGCTTCCACACGCTTCCACCAACATCACGAGATTCTATGGGTGAAGTGTCATCTACACACTTCACCTAACTTCCCACGCGCTTCACGTGCATCCAAACATGATGGAAGACACTTCACGGCACTGGCGCTTCCACATGCTTCACCAAAATATACCTTTGCATGCCAGCGCTATATTTTGTGATGCTAGGTGAAGCGTCGGTAAGCGTCAGCGTGAAGGCACTTCACGACGCTTCACTGCGCATCCACACCCCTATTTTTTGCTGTGATCGTTTTTGGTTTTTATTTGATTCCTAAAAATTCTTTTCAACTGCAGTTGAGTAGGTATCTAGAATATCAGTTCAAGAAGATACATAGGACTAACAGCGTTTGCAATTTTAAAAACAACAATTTTGTTCTGCAGAAGATTTTCGATCTTATCATGTTACTGGTACTGGTGAAAGCATCAAAATGCAGACTCACCGCAGTGTGCGTCCACAGCTGCGCGATCGCATTCAGCTGACTGTGCACCAAGTAGATTGGCGGTGGTACAAACAACGCCTGCCATATTGTGAATACCAGAAGTACTGGCACCTGCAAAAGATCTGTTTCTGCTTTTGTAACGAGATAATGGACAGATCTTATGGCTATAGTGCGAGACTTTGATGACAATGACTAGCGGTAACTGGTAAAATTGTGGTAAAATATGAATCTCTACTGAGAGTGTAAAATTGTCCATAAACCTGTTAATTTGTTACTCATACACTTCCTCAAATAATGTTTTATTTGTAATTTCTGGCTGAGCCTATCACCACAGCCATCTCCATTCAGATCCTCCGGTAATTACAGTGTCACTCGACATAAAATGCCCAACTGTTTCCCACACGAACGTCTAGAAAAACGCTGTGCCGCAGGCCGACGCTCAAGTTGAAGTACTCGCTGCTGTGGTGAATTCGGTGGAATGACCACAGAATGGCTATTTCTGAAATGATAATAATTATCGTCAGTATTATTTACCACTGTGATTTGACCCAATCCAATCCAGCACAGTTGGTCATGCGTATTTACTTTTACTCAAAAAGTACGCATACTCGAGTACCGAGTAAATACGCATACTTTGAAAAAAGTATCCGTACTCACCTGTACGCTTACTTTTTGAGTACTGTAGAGTAATTTTTGCGAGTACAGAACGAGTATTTTTGCCTTTGGAGACCCATGCTTTTCATAAATAATACTAATCAATAGAATGAAAACACCTTATTGTCGTCCAGGGTAAACATTCATTATGCTTTTTCCTGAAAGAAAATCTAATTTTACACGCTTCTACGCTTTCCCGAGAAAAAATACTCACATTTATGCTTTCTGAAAAAGAACAAAATTTACTCTCGTTTACTCGCGAGTAAAAGTAAATAATTTGACTTTACGCTTTCTGTACTCGGGAGGGGGGGTGAGTAAAAACAAAATACTTTATGCATACGCATGCTTTAAAAAAAGTTCGGTACTTTTAAGAACTCTACAATCCAGTTGCTACGTCACATCGCTACATGTAATCAATAACCGGTATAAATAACACTGTTATTATTACATCAAGAATGAACAAAACGCGACTCTAACCATGTGAAGCTCTGTGCGACCAATACCATGAAAAGTCCCACGCAAAAAAGCAGAACAGCCAAATGGCATAGTTGTCCCAAGCGATGTCTACCACTCTGAAATTCTCATACACATAAACATAGAGCACCAGTGTCACGCCTGACATGTGCACCAGTCTGAAGGGGGGGGGGGGGGGTAGTTTCTTTTTGACTACAATCCTTTTTCGAAATAAAAGATGACACAATTAAATATCAGCATTTTCACCGGTGACAGAATCTGTTGAACATCGTGATCACGAAGTTGGTCGCAGAATCTTTGAAAGCACAGCCTTCATTTGGCGCCATGCCAAATATTGTGATAGCAAAAACTTCAGCGATGTACAGAACCATGAAAACCGGGGTTATCTTTGGGGCGATTTTGTTTGGAGAAAAATATTCACTGCATTCACGGAAAGAGATATCCTGAGACACGTTTTCAAACGAGCTCTCAGCAGGTGTTAGTAGGTAAAAACAACTCCTCAAAGCTCGCAGACTGAAATTATCACTCAAAGATATCATCTTGAAACCACTCCGATGGGTAAAGCCTAATGCGAATACTTTTTATGTCAAATATTTGATCAAAATAAACAAAATAATCTGATCATATCTGTAATTGTCTGCCGGAGTAGTTTAGGTACCGTATTACCTCGAATTATCCCCCCCCTTGAATTAACCCCCCCCCCCCTCGAATTAACCCCCCCTCAAAATGGGCTGGGGAAATAATAAACCCCCCCCTCGAAATACCCCCCCCCCCTTCGGAATGATGTACGTCATGTACATAATAAATACGTCATGTACGCAATGTACATGATGTATATTACTGTTAATTTGCATTGCAGCTACACATAGAGTAGTTTGTGTAGCTATCTACGTTTTTATGTCCAAATATATCCTGTTTGGACACATTTATTACCTATTTTGGGTACGCAATTAAATGCCTACTATTTACTACGATCCTTACGAAAATTTCTGACGAAATAATAAAACCCCCCCTCGAATAAACCCCCCCCTCGAATTAATCCCCCCTCAAATTTTGCTGGCGAAATAATAAACCCCCATGGGGGTATTTCGAGGTAATACGGTATATATTTTTTACTGTAGTATTTAATGATTGATAAATTAATTAGATTCTACCACGACATATTTGTCGATGAGATGAAAACCTGCGGTGCTAAGTTTATTCTATACAAAGTCTAAGTCTATACAAAGTTTATTCCGAAAGTGGATGTCGGCTAACAAAATATTGTATTTGGCCAGCCACTATAACTGCGTGCGAATAGGTGTGGTCGTTTTGCCCGTGTTGACATTTCAATACTCCTTCCATTTTAAATCTGCACGACCGGTCTTTTCTAGTTGTTTTTTACATGGTTCTAGATCAGCAAGTGAATAGGTAGGTACAAAAATGGAAACGCCGCTTGTTTGTATTCATGATTCATGATACAATTTCGCTTCGGCCCGCTCACAGTTCCGCGCAAGATCGCTGCAGCGGGATTTGTGCAGTCGCAAAACCTTAGAAAATATTTATCCGGACGTTGGCCATTCAGGTATTTTTGGCTGTCCTCAATGGACCAACGTGACTGTAGGAAAGTTCACGCGGCAGTTTGCGCATTGATTCACCCAGTAAGCAACGCACCGCTTTTTACCGAGTACCTAAATACCGTAGGTGCTTGAAAAATTCTCCCCTTGAATAATCCCTCCTCGAATAATCCCCCCCCTGTTAGACGCGTGAGGAAAAAATAGTTACCCTCCCCCTTGAATAATCGCCCAGCGGATGGACTGAAAATACTGCACATCTTTTAAACACAATCCCAAGCAAAATAGGTAGCTCCATCTGGTTTGATTCATCGAATGGAAGTGCAGTACATCCAGTGTGCAGCAATGCAATGGAATGTGCTACCATCGGAGACGGAATATAGATACATAGGAATATAGATAGGAATATAGATATATAGATATAGTGTTTTTGTTGTGTGTACACATTGTACACAATGAATGTACGCGGACACCGATGCCGTTGAATGTGAATAATAGGCATTTTATAAATTTGTTGTGTGCAATTTGAACAAAAATGCCATGTTATCTTGTTAATAAAGCATACTTGGCTAAATGAATTCATACAAACATGCTTGAAAACTTTGATGTAGGTAATAATAATTCCCCCTTGAATGATTCCCCCCTCGAATTATCCTCCATCAAAAAAGTCTGACGAAATAATAATTCCCTGGGGTTATTATTCAAACAAATACGGTATATTAAGATTGGTTCTACACACTAGTTTTCAACCGTACTTTGGAACTCAGAATCAGCTCTGGATGCATTTGGGTTTACTGGAATGAGGTTTCCGTTAACTAAAGATCATGGGGATTAAACTGCCGTATATCCTCAAATAAGTCCCTCGGGGAGTTATTTTTCGTCAGAATGTTTGAGGGGGGAGTTATTTTTTCCTCATAACTTGCAGGTAGGTAAGTGTGTATACACTGCGTAAAATACACACTGTGTATCTCTGCTTTCACTGCTTTAGGCTAACATTCTTTTGTATTTTTTGTCTCACACACTGCACTGCATTTGCATTTCGTTTTTATTTCACTTGTTGCAGTATCTTCTCCACCCATCACAGAGGGGGGAGTTATTCAAGGGTGGAGAGTTATTCAAGGGGGGAGTTATTTTTTCCTCATAACTTGCAGGTAGGTAGGTGTGTATACACTGCGTAAAATACACACTGCGTATCTCTGCTTTCACTGCTTTAGGCTAACATTCTTTTGTTATTTTTGTCTCACACACTGCACTGCATTTGCATTTCGTTTTTTTCACTTGTTGCAGTATCTTCTCCACCCATCACAGAGGGGGGAGTTATTCAAGGGTGGAGAGTTATTCAAGAGGGGGGAGTAATTTTTTCGCCAGAGCTTTTGAGGGGGGAGTTATTCAAGGGTGGGAGTTATCCAAGGGGGGTCTTATTCGAGGATATACGGTAACTCATTCTCTTACATGAGTTCAAAGCTGATTTCTGAGTTTTCACAATTTCGGTTGAAAACTAGTGTAGTCGGGGACATTAAATTCATCCAGCAATAACGGGGCAGTGAAAAATATAGATAAAAAAGTGTGCTTCTTGGGTATCACGGGAAATACAACAGCTTTATGTCACGTAACCCTGGGCTCCTTCTGCAGCTGTGGATAGCCAGCGACGCAGCTGTAGCATATTTATATGTAAATGTAATCCCCAGCTGTGCTGTGTCCTGCAGTTGTTTTCCCAATAACAGTGCCTCCCCCTGCGTGTTGGAAACTGCCGCTACATAAATACATTCATTAATCACCAAGCCGCCGTTCTTCCAGTTTCAGTTTGCGTTTTTTTTTTACGCATCCCTGAAGGCCACACAACATCAGTTTCAGCTGCAGCTAGCGCAACAAGACCCGGGCGCTCCCCCGCTCGCTTTGCTCATCATTCCACCACATGTGTATTTATGTTGTTTGGTTTGGAAATGAGTGATTTTTTGAATGTAAATGTAAATGTCGTGTGTGCACTCTTTTTGTCGTGAAGTTGGAAAAATAATTAACAACTTTTCAACTTCTTTTCAAATTTGCTCATTCATAGGTATCTCACACAGTAATTTTTTTAAACAGCGAGTTTAGCTAGTAAAGAATTGAAAAGGTAGTGGCATCGATAGAAAGCTACCGTATTTCCTCGAAATACTTCCCCCAGGGGGTTTATTTTTTCTGGGTGGAAATTTTGAGGGGGTATTTCGAGGGGGGAGCTTATTCGAGGGGGGTTATTATTACGCCAGAAATTTTCGTAAATATCGTAGTAAAGCGGGAATTAGAGCTCACGTCGAATCGACGCTGAGCTCTAATTCCGGCCTAAAGAATGGCCTTTTACATACCCAAAACTGGTAATAAACGTCACCAAACGGGTCATATTAGAACATACAAATGTAGAAAGCTATTTAAACTACTCTTTGTTAAGCTGCGATGAGATTTGACCACCATAATAACATAATGTACATTGTATACATCATTCAAGACGGGGGTATTTCGAGGGAGGTTTATTTTTTCCACAGCTCGAAAACACCTCTGGTTATTTCCAGGGGGAGGGGTTAATTCAATGGGGGGATTCGAGGAAATACCGTATTAACCGTGAATTAACCCCCCCTCTAAATACCCCCAGGTGTTTTCGAGCTGGGGAAAAAATGAACCCCCCCTCGAAATACCCCCGTCTGAAATGATGTACATCATGTATGCAATGTACATGATGTAATTATTTATTGCTGCCGGTTTGTACCGCAGCTACACATATACGTAGTCAAAGTAGAGAATGTACGTTATTATGCCTAAATATATCCTATTTCATCAAATATAACCCATTCATTACCGGTTTGGGCATTTTTCGACGTATCGTTTACTACTAAATTCCCGAAAATTTCCGGCGGAATAATAAACCCCCCCCCCCTAGAATAAGCCCCCCTCGAAATACCCCCCTCAAAATTTCCACTCTGAAAAAATAAACCCCCTGGGGGTATTTCGGGGAAATACGGTACGGTATCTAATTTTTCAGCTGACTTTGTCAAATGGAGGAATACACAGAGTATATTTTAGAAATTCAGCAATATCTAGTATTGTATGCTTGACAACTGAGTTGTATTTTATTTATGCATCTGCCGAACGATTTTCTTTTAGCGCGAAAATTTGTGTGTTTTGACGAGAAGCTGGCTTTACGTGATCTGCTCAGAACTTGAAGGGGGGGGGTAGCATTTACCAAATGTTTTTGCGCATAAAGTGATTCATCTGGCCCCACACGGTTTTGATGATGTTCGTTTAGTGTTAGTGTTAGATAGGTGTTGGTCTTAAATTTGTAACCTAGTTTCAATTTAACGTTGAAGGCATTTGAGTTTACCACAATGAGGTATCTCACAGCTACGATCGACGAATATTTAAAATGATATAGGCATTCCGGAAAACTCAAATTCGGCATTCAAAGCTTATTTATGAGTTTACTTCACCTTCAAAATTTCGTTTGAAAGCTAGTGGAGTGTGTGACAGAGTTGTTATAAATACTGAACTTTTTTCAAAGTATATACCGTATTTCCTCGAATTACCCCCGGGGGGGGGTTATTTTTTCTGAGTGGCAATTAATAACAAGCTGAAATGAATAATTCAAGTTTTGATTTTTACTATGAGTGCCGGATGGAGACAAACAATTATCCAACCACGCCTACAATAATCTTGGTAGTTCTACCAATCACATTGGTTGTCGGCATAATTGGAAATGTAGTGAACCTGGCAATATTTCTACGACTGTGAGCCATTTATCTCAATATTTTACGTTCCCAAAAACCTGACACCATGAATTCATGAATAATATACATTCAGGAAACACAAATCACCCATGGTGCTCTACCTGTCACATGTAGCGGTATGCGACATTTTGATTCTTATCACCGGCACCACACCTTTGATTCCGATATTGTATGGGACAAATTTTGGATCATTTGAAATCTATCCAATATATTGTTCGGTTTGCACATTGAACATGTACCTGATTTTACTTGCTGCAGTGCACTGCGCTAAAGATGTGAGTGCGATATACCTATGCAATAAGCAATGCCTTTTTCTTCTGGCTTCACTTGGATCGTACTGAAGCCGGGTTTATGCCGAATCTTTACAAAAAAGTTATTCTTTTCCGAAAGTCCTGAATTACAATAATTCGATGAGTCCTGTTCGATGGAGGGATCCTTAATAATCCCTAACAACGTAATTTAAAACTCACAGCTGAAATTGGCCCATACATTTTGATTTTTACCCATGTATCTTTTTACAATTTTTTTTTACTTAAAACAAGCAACAACGGACGAAATATGTGTAAAAATGTGAAGTATATTTTATTTAATATTTGAACCTTTTATTTTCAGTTGGACAGTGTGCAAAGTCCAGCAGAATACACTTGCATTTTCATCGTTTCAATCATTGTGACGATTGTGAAGATGACCATTTTCTATGAAAAGGATTGCTTCACTGAAAGGTCAAGGCGAATCGTTTTTAGTTTGAGTTTTTTTGATTTTGCAAAAACTGCTTGCATTTAGCATTAAAAAAATCACCCGTGATTTATATTTACATCACAATAAATATGTACCTATACCTAGATGCCGTATGGAGCGCATACTTTGCGCAGAATCATACTATAATTTAATGAATAAAATCTTGTGATAATTTTTGTAAGTACCGTATGTTCTCGAAACCCCCTCCCTCGAAATACCCCCCTCAAAATGGTCACTATGAATTAATATTGAAACCCTCCCGTTGAAATACTCCCCGTCTGGAACATCATGGGCATGGATGTACATCATTTACTGCCAGTTTGCATCGCAGCTACACACATAAAAAAGTATTTAGTTTGTGTACTTAAAAGCATATTCATCTTGTGTGCATTTTTTACTTAAAAGCATATTCTTTACTATTAATTTCACGAAAATTTCTGACGAAATAATCAACCCACGTCGAAATAGCCCCTCAAAATTTGTACTATGAAAAATAAACCCACGGTGGTTATTTCGAAGAAATACGGAATTATTCCATAGTAATAACGAAATATTATGATGAAAAAACTGTATAATTTTTGGTTCAGTATTCAGATGGGTTATGATATGTTTCCATACTACGTAAGTCTGGTGTCCGCCGGGTTTAAGTGATTTATATATTAACATTTCTCCAAATTCTTTACAAATCCAAATCCAAATATTTATAGGTATATATTATCCGAAAAATTTGTCGTTTTTGCGAATGCTACTTGTATTACACATATCTTACCCAGGTAAATATCACTGTCATATCAAATGTTTAATGATTTATTGTTCTTTCAGATATGGAGACATTACCGTTCTCGAGCAAATCATAGATCTATTAGTCCCGATCAGCATTTTGACTGTTGTACTGACGACCCTATTGTTAAAAGCCGCCAGGTAAGATAGACAGGTAATTGAAATGAAATCAGTGTCAAATCTAGTGATGGAATGGCGCCATGGCGCTGGCGCCCTTCAATGGCGTCAAAGGGCGCCAGCGCCATGGCGCCATTGGCGCTTGGCGCCCTTTTCTGTGGCGCCATCTGGCGCCTGACGCCATTATTTTGAATGGCCCCATGGCGCCCGTGGCGCCTGGCGCCATTTTCGCTGGCGCCAATTTTTTACATTACATTTTCGGAATTACATTTTCGGTACTTAGATAATTTTAAAAAGTATGAGTACAGGTGAGTGAGTACAGGTACTTTTTTCAGAGGAAATTTAAATAAATGTATTTACTCAGTACTTGAGTACGGTGTATGGATTTTTCGAGTAAATGTAAACACATTATAACAAATATGGCACGGAGAGATACTTCAAGGCGGGTTATCATTTGCCCAGCTCGCTCAGACCTGAGAGGGGCGCAAATACCTGGCGAAATAAACAATCTACCAGGCGAAATTTAGACCCCATTCAATTAAGCAACTTGAATTGACCCCTCATAATTTGCTGATGAAATACTAGACCCACTAGGGCCTAACCACTTATTTCCAGGAAAAATGGCACATTTTATTCAGGATAAAATGAGTTTTTCTGGTTTGTAACCATCAGAAAAGACGGTATAACACTTTGCATCTTAGAAATGCTTCTGTGATGATATAAATATATGCTGAAATAGTGGATTTTATTGTTGGCGCCATTGTTTCTGGCGCCCTTTGGCGCCCGGCGCCATTTTTTCAGATGGCGCCATTGGCGCCATTTTTCTTGGCGCTTTTCCATTACTAGTCAAATCCCATGTACGCCGCACTGCACTGCAATGTAAACGAATGCTACACATTCACCTCAATCAAATGCAGGAATGGACGGACTCAAATGGGCGATGAAAACCAGAAAGTGGTGATTGTTTTAGCAACCTTAATCTTGTTAATTCAACTACTAAAATTCGTCACAAAGACACGTTTGTTTTGGATTCACCATGAATGGTTGTACATCTTATCAATAATCGCCACCTCAATTTTCGCGGCATGTAAAATTTGCATCTACGCTCTGTTCTATAGCGAGTTCAGACATTATTATACCCCCGCACCTGGGCTTGAACCAGTTTCAGAAGATGGCAGTGATATTTTAGAGATACTCAGAAATGCACCGTTGGGTTCTTATCAGTAGAAGCACTATTGTTATAAACAAATGTGATCATCACTTCGCTTTTGTGTCTTCCGTGAAATTGTTGGTTTATGTGCACTCTCTAAAATAAATTACTTGCTGATGTTTGAATTGATGAACAGTGAAGGGTGTGGTGAGTGAAGAATGCGACTTTACAGATTGATGGGATTGAATTGGTTAGGTATACCGTATTTCCTCAAAATACCCCCTCGAAATCCCCCCCCCCCGAAAACTTTCACTCTGAAAAAAACACCCCCGGGGGCATTTAGAGGAAATACTCATGAATTCCGCTAAATTCCAGCGTAAAATTCCATCGCAAAATTGATTACATGAAAGTGGATGATGTTACAGGTCTGCGATTTTTCATGGACAATATGTTTATCAATACCTTCTCATAGTGACCAAGGGTCATCGTCCACGGTCACTTCTATTTGATTGTGAAAATTCAAAAATTTCGATTTTACGTTGAAATTTTACGCCAGCTGAAGAAAAGTCAATGCTACACCAGGTGATTTCATGCAATGACATAGCGTAGAATTGATTACAGGTACTTGATTACAAGTACCCGGTTACAGAAAACGTATCTCAGAAAAATTTATGGGGTGCATAAAAACCAAAAATGACTCAAACAAATCGAAACTGCTGCGAAACTGGCAGTGGAAATGATTGTAGTGAAAGCAACAACTCGCACTTTAATATTTTCCTGGTACAAAATCGAAAAAATGCTCGCTTTTACGTTTTTCCTGATTTGGTTTTACCTCTACTCACCTTTTACACAGTGTAAAAGGAAAAAATTACTCTACGTTTTCTGTGCCCAGGGCAGGGTGAGTAAACGTAAAATACTTCACGTTTTCCTTTACTTGAAAAACTTCAGTACTTAAAAGTTTAAACAACTTTGCTAAATATCAACATAAATCAGACAGCGTTTTTCTAAACCTCGGGTTACAGGCACAGCTAGTGTGAAATGCAAAATTATAGTTGTGAAAATATTTAGAGCGACACATCCGTAAATTTCTCCACCGATACTGGATTTTGGAACTGATTACTGAGCCACGTGGCGCTTCGGTAATTCCGTTTCCGGTATTCAAAATTATGGTTTTTTGATACGCCTCCTGGCGCTGGCGTTCCATTAGCCCAGTTATACTGCTGCTGGCTATTTTGTCGCCCTCGTCGCTAATAAAATGATCACCCGGCATTTATTCGCCCATAAATAAAAGCGTGAAATTGACAGCATTCCCCTCGTCAACAACTTTCTCCTAAATCATGTCGGTGCGCACAAAGCCATTTACCTATGTCGGCCTACCTATTTACGTTTGGACAATGCAATGCAAGGTGCGGCTTGCAGAATGCATAATGGCCTACCCGTTTCTCGCAGACAACCACCGCGGCTATTATGTTGTCTCATGCTTTTATGCATGCGCTCCCGTTTCGGTCAAATTCTATTGTTGCCATTAGCTTTAATCCTATTGGGAGGATTGTTTGGGCTTTACCTACCAATGGGGCTTGCACTGCTTCATAAAATTACCACCTTGGTGATGTGGTCCGTTCATTGCTAAATGTGACCGTGGGTTGACCCTTTCAGTGTGTGCATTTAACATATGATTAGATTGCATCCATTTTTTGTGTTGGAAAGATGTTAATGGTAATAAACATGTCCAAATAGGAGATATCAGGAAATACAAACAAACATCTATACACAACTTAGCGTTATGTGTACCTGTGATGCAAACCAACATAGATAAAGACATCGTGTACATTGAATACATGATGTACATCATTCAAGATGGGGGTATTTCGAGGGGGGTTATTTTTTCCTCAGCTTGAAAACACCTGGGGTATTTCGAAGGGGGGATTAATTTAAGAGGGGTATCCTGTTCAACGTCGACTGCGACGTGACGCTGACGAGCATTCTTGTGAATTCTGACCACATAATGACAAAAATCAACACGAGCTGAAGTGCTGCGTCTTTTGCTATTGAGGCGTTGTTTATTTTCTCAACGTAGTGGTCATTTACCTGTGTGGGTCGAAGATCGGATTTCACAGGAAATGTGCCGACATCTGTTTATGGACGGGAAAATGCTTTTTAAATAGGTATACATTCTATTGATTGATGAGTGAAGGTGGAACGGTGAAAGTGGATGGGAGGCATGTAAATGTTTGACGTGTGTATGAGCATTTATGGAGTGCGAGTTATTTTTTCCTCACCGTGTCAACATGTGGGAGTTATTCAAGGGGGGTTGTTCTGTAACCGGGTTATTCAATCACCCCATGCAACGCTACCTACAGAAGGTGACATGACAAAGACACATACTGCCCATGCATTGTTGTAAATATTCATATTCATTTACTCATTCCAATCCAAAAGTGAAGTAATTTCAACTACATTAGACCTTTTTGAATAAGTGTGGACATTGTCCAATGTATTTGAGGTTGTGTGTGTGTGTGTTTCATTCTGTAGAATTGTAAAGTAATAAGAAACTCGACTTTAGACATCATTCAATATATATGGCAAGCAAATTTATGTTATATATTGCATGCAGTGTAGAAATGCGTGCTTGCGCACAATTTTTTAAAATAAATATATGAAAGAAATGATATTAAAATTAATGTTTTTTAAATGTTTCAATGAGAATCCCGAATTTTCGAGTTTAGTCAAGCAAAAACCCTGAGTCGGGGCCATATTTTTCCTGGCCAAAAAATACTGGTAAGAGAAGTTGCTTTCCATTCCTTGTCTGAAATAGGCTTTGCATGTAATTTGCTGACTGGTTTGGGGATAGCATTTTTCAATGCGTTTTCTAAAAAAGCATTGTTTATTATAATAAAAACCAGATCATTAAAAAATGTTGTTTCTCCATTCTGGGCTGATTATTTTTTCGCAACTTTATCTGTGGCCACAGCAAGAAAAAAAAAGTTATATCTTTGCTTATCTTGATATTAAAATGAACTGTTGGCTAGTGATGTAAAAGCGCCATGGCGCTGGCGCCTGGCGCTAGCGCCAAAGCAAAAAGCGCCATGGCGCTTTTGGCGCTTGGCGCTAATCTACAATTTACAATATCGCATTGCATTTACTAATGCATTTACAATATCGTCACAAATTTGATTTTTTTATAAACCGCATGCGATTATCACCAAAAGTTGAAAAAAGTCATCTCTGTTATGCCTAACTTATTCACAACAATGATTTTTTCATATTTTACACGAAAATCGCGGGCTTTATCATCATTGGCACGTTTCCAACGTGATACATAAATGAGTGCGAGGGCAGAGTATCGTGTCCGCCGAGTATAACAGTAAAGATAGAAGGCAGTAGAAGATATGGATAAAACATTCCAGCGAGCTCAACATTTTCAATCCAACTTTCAAGATCAAATGCGGCTACTCTAATGTAAAAGAAAATTTATAGTGACCGAAAGTAGCACCAGACTTCTCAAACGGGGCCAGTTTAAGGTGAAGGTCCTTTAAATTTGTTTTTTAGGTATAGTGGAATGTTTCTATTCGTGAAGGGTCCTCCCCAAACGCTCCAGCTATCTATCTATCCCCGGGGCCACTCAGCTAAATATGTAGGTATAATATCTATGTAAAATATCTATCCCGAGGCAAATTTTTTGGCTACTATCCCTCGGACCCCCCCCCCCCAAATCGCCAGCTAGCTATCTATCTGGACTAGTTTCTGAGGAATTTTGTCCCAATTTTCACTCAGAATCGAAATATTTTATATACATTCGTAGCAGGGACGTATGTATCCAGGATTTTTGACCGGGGGGGGGCTGCTTTCGGAGTTGGAAGTGGAAGTTTTGGATCTGTTCCCAATCGAATTGGAATTATGGACCGGTTCCCAATCGAATTGGAGTTTTGGATCTGTTCCCAATCGAATTGGAATTATGGACCGGTTCCCAATCGAATTGGAGTTTTGGATCTGTTCCCAATCGAATTGGAATTATGGACCGGTTCCCAATCGAATTGGAGTTTTGGATCTGTTCCCAATCAAATTGGAATTATGGACCGGTTCCCAATCGAATTGGAGTTTTGGATCTGTTCCCAATTGAATTGGAATTATGGACCGGTTCCCAATCGAATTGGAGTTTTGGATCTGTTCCCAATTGAATTGGAGTTTTGGATCTGTTCCCAATCGAATTGGAATTATGGACCGGTTCCCAATCGAATTGGAGTTTTGGATCTGTTCCCAATCGAATTGGAGTTTTGGATCTGTTCCCAATCGAATTGGAATTATGGACCGGTTCCCAATCGAATTGGAATTATGGACCGGTTCCCAATCGAATTGGAGTTTTGGATCTGTTCCCAATCGAATTGGAATTATGGACCGGTTCCCAATCGAATTGGAGTTTTGGATCTGTTCCCAATCGAATTGGAATTATGGACCGGTTCCCAATCGAATTGGAGTTTTGGATCTGTTCCCAATCAAATTGGAATTATGGACCGGTTCCCAATCGAATTGGAGTTTTGGATCTGTTTCCAATCGAACTGGAGTTTTGGATCTGTTCCCAATCGAATTGGAATTATGGACCGGTTCCCAATCGAATTGGAATTATGGACCGGTTCCCAATCGAATTGGAGGTTTGGATCTGTTCCCAATCGAATTGGAGTTTTGGATCTGTTCCCAATCGAATTGGAGTTTTGGATCTGTTCCCAATTGAATTGGAGTTTTGGATCTGTTCCCAATCGAATTGGAATTATGGACCGGTTCCCAATCGAATTGGAATTATGGACCGGTTCCCAATCGAATTGGAGTGAAAGTTTTAGATCGGTTGCGAATTGTAAAGTGACTGGAGCATAAGATATGTTATTGTAAGAGCCCGGGTAAATTCCTCCAAAAAAGTATACCGTATTTCCTCGAAATACCCCCCCCCCCAATTGAGTGTACAGAGAACGTACATGACAAAACTGCAGTTTATGCAGACAACAATTATACTGGAATTTCAAAAAAATTCTGGCGTAATAATAAGCCCCCCCCTTCGAAATACCCCTCGTATAACCCCCTCAAAATTCTCACTCTGAAACAATAACCCCCCCCCCCCCGGGGAGTATTTCGGGGAAATACGGTATATGAACGCCCTACGCAAAAGTTACTGTGTTTTGTACGAGCGGGAGTGAAAAACGCAGGATTTCCGTCTGCGTCACCGATAATCACCGCAGAATGCAATAAATAAAGTCAACACATGTATAAACTAAAAAGTGTAATAATAATCTAAAATAATATCTGTCAACAGTAGCTGATAGTCACCTCTATTTTGCAGATTTATTAGTTTGAGCAAGATTCAGTTGAAACCTAGTTTGGATGACAATAATGTGCATATGTAACAAACCATAAAAATGATGCATAAATGATGCAGTTTCTTTCAAAATGTCACATTTACGTCCTTATGCCTGTTCCTTGAATTTAGGCGATCCGAAAATTATTTTTTTGGGTTAAAATACTGGAAAGTTACACATCATTTTGCAAGTTATGCAACGCTTGCAGAAAATGGTCCTGCGCACACTCATTTTCAACCAAAGCTTTAAAAACTAATACATCTGCCTTGAATGCATTAAAGTTTCCTAAAATGACTTATTTTTAATATCTGTTAACTGTAGTTGACATTTACCTAATTCTAGAAAACTCAAATGCATTCAAAGCTGATTTTTAGTTTTGAAATTTTTTTGAAAACTAGTTTGTGCAGGCACAATAGTGATACATACCAATTTTTAGGTATTTCCCCCCTATTTTAGCGATTTTTCTCTATTTTCTACCTTCTACAGCTAAAACAAACAAAGGTAATTCACAAACACACAAGAACAAATTTTCAGCTTCCGGTAAACTCACAATTGTTCACAATTGATTAGGTAATCATTTTACCAAATTTGTGCTATGTGCTTGTTGTGTGTAGGGTTGTCGCAAAAATCTAATCAGATCGAATTTCTTCTAATAGAACAACATACCTGCAATAGAAGAATAAATATATTGTATACTCGGCGTACGTGATACTCTGCCCTCGCACTGATTTATGTCTCGTGTTGGAAGCGTGCCAATGATCATTGAATCATGCGATTTCCGTAAAAATATGAAAAAATTCATCGATGTGAATATGTTAATGAATAACATTATAACAACAATCAATTTTGTCATCTTTTTATGAAACTCGCACGCGTTAACCATCGTTGGCACACTTCCAGCGGGAACCACGCGTGCAAGGTGTAAAGTAACCGGAGTATACAAGTTTCATCAAAAAATAAAATCATATTGAAATGAAAAATGTGTTAGAACTGCACTTCCAATAGAACGACAGGTAAAAAAAGTTGACAAAAATATAGAATGGCGGTCTTCTATTAGAAAAGATACGGTATCTGGTGATTAATAGAGGAATTGAATCTTGTATTGACTTCTCAGTATTTTTGTCAATAGGTTTGTCATGTCCCAACCAATACAGCACTCTCATAATTTATTCAAATACATAACAAGTTAGGAACTTGTTTTTTCTTCAGCTTCTATTTACATGCACTTCTATTTTGAGAGAATTTTTTTATTTACATTTTATATTTACATATTTTTATATATTTACAACCACACGACTTAGTTTTTTTCCTAACGTTTTTTCAACAATCAAACAGTTAATCAAGTAGTCAAGGTGAATAAGAACAATCAAAGCAACAATATTTTGATTAAACAAGCAAAAATATAAACAAAAATCATTATTCATAGTAAAATGCAATGCCGAACAGCAATAATGTACCGTATTTGCTCGAAATACCCCCAGGGCCCAGAGGGTTGATTATTTCAGATAGCAAATGTTGATGCAGGTATTTCGAGGGGGTATTTCGAGTACCTCGCGCTAACCCCCCTTGAATTGACCACCATCGAAATACCCCCCTCAAATTTGACCCCCACCTCGAAATACCCCCACCCAAATTGAGTAACGAGAATCTACACGACAAATACAGCAGTTTGTGATCTGTGCACAAAAAAACCGTGAAAACTCTGACACACGCTAAAACCAAAGAGTAAGTTACATTGTGCCTACACACACTAGTTTTCACCGAAGCTTTGTGGGAAATCTGAATTTTTTCAAATGCAGATAAATCAACACGGTTAAATGATTTTATTTAATTTTAACGTGAATTTAAATAAATGAAAGTAATTCAAGGGGGAGAGTTATTTTTTCGTCGGTGTTTTTGAGGGGGGAAGTTATTCAAGGGTGGGGAGTTATTCAAGGGGGGGTCTTATTCGAGGATATACGGTAGTTCCAGAGATATCTAGTAAGGGTTAAATACCAAGGTATAAAAATATTCTGCTTATTTTGGTAGAAAATATAAGTTTTGAAATAACATGGACATGAAATTTTGAAATGATATTTGAATGTCACAATTTGATACATTCCTAAGCACCTCCAGAAAGGGTCCACTTTTTGTTGGCTTTAGCCATTTTTTATCAGATAGCAAATCGATTCTCCGGAGGGATAGATATCTGAAAATTTTCTGGGTGGGGCTGGGGGTGACTTGGGTGGGGGGGGGGGGAGGCTCGCGGAGGCAGAATATATAGGTAGGCTTTTTCGGTGCATAGAACGCAGAAAGGGAAAAAATCTCTAAAAACAGGTTCAAAGTAGCTAACATGGCAAAAAGTAGGTATATAAACATGTGTATAGCCAAAAGCTGCGATTTTGAAGGTGAAAAACTATAAAATGGCATGAAAATTACCGATTTTGAGTGACAATTTTGGGCCAAAATTTCTCAAAAATCGCTCCTAATGGGTAGGTAACTGAGCTATTTGGGGGGGGGGGGGCTCTGGGGCAGGGTTGGTTTTATAAAAATTCATTTTAGTAAAATTGTATAAAAATTGTATAAAAATTTTATTTTATTTTTATTTTATTTTTGTTTCATTTTATTTTATTTTATTTTATTCCCAAAAGTCATTAATAAAATAAAATGACACTATTTTACAAAAATTTTACAAAAATTGTACAAAATTTTTACAAAAAATCGAAATCATGCATGCAAGACCAGAAAAATGTTACAATTAGACCTATACATGAAAAACCGTGACAAATTTACCCCTTACTTTTCAAAATGGTTGTTTACCCCGTATTGTTAGCTGGCTGCAAGTGTTTAGTTACAATTATTGATAAAAATGGTGAGCATTTTCAGTAGAAGGACTGGGCACATTTGTGAAATGTCATGCAAAGTGTCAATTCTCATGCAAAACGTCAAGTGTCATGTCAAATTTCAAGCAAAGTGGCAATTGTCATTACAATTGCCATGCAAAGTGAAAATTGTGTATCCAAATGTTGTGTTTTTGTATCCATAGTATGTTTGGTATTTAAATCTAATGTTTTTGTATCCAAATGTTCACATAAGATTTGGATTCAACAACAACATAATTTGGATACAAAACATAAAATTTGGATACAATTTGCTTGACAATTGATAGTTTAATTTTTATATGCCATGACAATTTACACTTTACTTTACATTTGTCATGATGATTGACACTTTGCATGTCATTTTACATGACATTTGACACTTTACAAAGCTTGGAACTGCCCCCTGATCGATGAATAAACAGGTAGAAACTCAAGCAATGAGATAAAATTTTACAAAAAAAAACATGAATTTTTATACAATTTTACAAAAATATGAATTTTTATACAATTTTACAAAAAATTTACAAAAATTCGAATTTTTATACAATTTTTATTTTTATTCTTAAGTTTTCCATTTTATTTTATTCTTAAATTTTCCATTTTATTTTTATTTTTTTAATATTTTTTTCTGAGATTTTGCCAACCCTGCTCTGGGGTTAGTAGCCAAAAAATTTGTCTCGGGATATATAGATAGCTGGCTGATCTGGGGGCGCAGCACCCCCCCCCCCCAGCCCCCCCCAGGAGACCCCTGCTCCCGATAATATTTCAAAAAAAGCTTCCAAATCGATTTCAGTCAGTCGGGTCAGCAACATTCAACTGCCAAATCCGTGGGCCGACTGCAGCCTGAAATATTTAAAGCAGAATTTGCTCATCATAATCCCATCATTGTCACAATAACCAGGCACCATGGATGTCATTTGAATTTTTGCTACTTTTTGGATACTTTTCATTAAATTAGGAAACCTTATGTGTGTATCAATCTATAGATTTCCTTCATTTTGTTCACTTCAACACATCATCACATGCATATTGACCCAATGGAAAACCTCGAAAAACAATTTTTATATCTGTTTCGATTTTCTCAAAATAAAAAACTCTTTTGAATTTTGAGGTCAATAAACAAACTCAAGTGAAGTGACGTGTAAACTTATGACTATCATGAGACATTGTCAGTATGACTATCATTTTGCAGATTTATTAGTTTTAGCAAGATTCAGTTGAAAACTAGTTTGCATGACAATAATGTGCAAATGTAACGAACCATAAAAATGATGCATAAATGATGCAGTTTCTTTCAAAATGTCACATTTACATCCTTATGCCTGGTCCTTGAATTTGGGCGATCCCAAAATTATATTTTTGGGTTACAGGAAAGTTACACATCATTTTGCAAGTTATGCAATGCTTGCACAAAATGGTCCTGCGCACACTCATTTTCAACCAAAGCTTTAAAACTAATATACTCCGGTTACTTAACAGCTTGCACGCGTGGTTCCCGCTGGAAGTGTGCCAACGATGGTTAACACGTGCGAGTTTCATAAAAAGATCACAAAATTGATTGTCGTTATAATGTTATTCATTAACATATTCACATCGATACATTTTTACATCTTTTTATGGAAATCACATGATTTAACAATAATTGGCACGCTTCCAACACGATACATAAATCAGTGCGAGGGCAGAGTATCATGTCTGCAGAGTATACATCTACCTTGAATGCATAAAAGTTTCCTAAAATGACTTATTTTTTATATCTGTTAACTGTAGTTGACATTTACCTCATTCTAGAAAACTCAATGCATTCTAAGCTGATTTTACTGTTTTTGACATTTTGGTTGAAAAGTAGTGTGTATGTGCATACACAATAGTATTTTTTGATATTTTCTTGAATACAGGATGTAAATGTGACAGTTTTAAAGAAACTCGTGGAAATCGTGGGAATTGTGGGAAAACATTTCATTTTACCGCACGCTTTTGTATTTACTTGTGTTTAAGTGCTATCGCTATTTATTTGAAATGTGTTATTTTGTGTGCGCAGGACCATTATGTGCAAATGTTGCATAACTTGCAAAATGATGCGTAACTTTCGTGTAACCAACAAATATAATTCTGGGATCGCCTCAATTGTGTGTGATGTTTTTTAACATTTAATGGCAGAAGACTTATGTACCTGATTTCCATTGTCCTTGTGTCCCTTTCTTGCGCGATGCACAACTTGCTCAAACGAACGTAGCTTGAATTCGTGCCGCAACTGGTCAGGCACCGTCTGTCAAAAAAGCAACTATCAAGTAAAGTGGCAGCATTAAGTGGCGTTCACACTTAACAGTTCAAGTGGCGTTCACATGGTTATAATCTGACAACAGAAAATGTGAGAAATCAACCTCATTTTTGTGATGAAAATGGGACATTTTGACTGAAAAATAGTCGCCGATGAGCCTGACGCGCTGCACCTGCAAATTTCTTTTGCTGTGGCGCCATTGGCGCTTGGCGCTCGGGTTTGGAAAAGCGCCGTCGCGCTTGTTCCATCACTAGTCGCCACGAAAACTCACAAACCTGCAGAACAAGCTCCTTCGGTTGCAGGTGCCGCTGCAACAGGGCCTGCCGCTTCAGCTCCTCGTTCAGCGTCGCGCGCAGCTCCCGCAGCGGCACGGCGACGTGGTTGTGCCGCCGCGGCATGTCGCCGGCCGCGCTGCCGCGTTTGAAGGCGCCCGGCCCGGAGCGGCCGACTGGCGGAGCGTCCTGGACGACCATCATCGCGGGGCAGCCTGCGCCATTTTACTTTTACCGGTTCCCAAAAAAATGTCTAACCGCGGATAATGATACCGCATTTCCTCGAAATACCCCCCCCCTCGCTCTACCCCCCCCCCCCCCTCTCGGAACCACTATGAAACAATCACCACCCTCGAAATACCCCCCAAATTGAGTGTAAAGGGTACGTACATGACAATAACTGTGGTTTGTCGTTAAAACAATGTCGGTGTCACGTTAGAACAGTGTACATACCATCTACATACTAATATTAGTCTACAGAACCTTATAAATGGCGGTTTCTGTTGCATTTTTCGACGTCTGCGTACGTTTCAGACAACAATTTCGTAAACTCGGCGGACTTATTGGAAGTCATTGTTCTACGGGATTTTTGTACGAGTGTGACTAATTAAACTTGGCATATGTCCAAGTTTTCGCGTTTCATTCAAACAAGTTTACAGATGCGCGATTTTTGTTCACGTCGCCAATAATGGCCGCGGAATGCAATGAAGCAACTGACCGCAAATGGCGACAAACGTACTAGTTGAAACTTGTGTTTACTTAATCACATTCCGCGGCCATTATCGTGACGCGAACAGAAATCAGGCGTCTTAAATCTTTTTGGTATGAAACGCAAGGAATTTGGACGTGTGCCAAATTTCATACGTACTTTTTCGGAGGAATCTATCTGGGCCGCGACGATAAGATCGGGCCTAATGCCTTACAATCCGACTTTCTGTAACGATATGTCTATCAAATTCATATCGTTCTCTTTTAAAAGGTCGGATTGAATAAAATGTATCGTGAACCGAATGGAATCCGTCCATTCAAGTTCGAATTAAAAAACATACGTCATTGGGAACCAAGGGCCGAATACCTGATTCGTTTCATGTCCGCCGAGTTTACTTGGTTTTCAAATTTGTGAAATAATAACCCCCCCCCCCTCGAAATACCCCCCTCGTTCTACCCCCCCCCTCGAGACCACTGTGAAACAATCACCCCCCTGGGGGTAGTTCGAGGAAATACGGTAGTCCCCACAAAATGTCCACAAATGTCCACCGAATACAAAATGGCAGTGAGGAATAATTCATAGTTGTTAGAACGTCTTTACGTTTACTAGAATGATACTTATTTTTACAGTGCAGTACATACTGTATTACCTCGAAATACCCCCAGGGAGTTCATTTTTTCAGAGTGAGAATTTTGAGGGGGGGAACAAGGGGGGTATTTCGAGGGGGTAAACCCTGTTCTAACATAACACAGTCATTGTTTTTAACGTGTGTTCTGCGTTTCCCGGATCACAAACCGTAGTTTTGTTATTTAAGTTCTCTATACACTGTATTTGGGGGGGGGGGTATTTCGAGGAAATACGGTATGAACAAAATGGTTACTTTCTTGGTGTCAAACAATGTTGAGATACATAAAAGTACTGCAGCACCTGGAAGCTAACCTAGGCGATTTCTTGAGCACCGGAAGTAGATAGTCGATTTGGCCTGGCCCTTTGACTTATGGATGTAGTATGTGAATCCATCATGGACAAGCTTCTCGCCATAGATGAGCAACACAGTTCCATTTGAAACTGCACTCGTTCTACGATAGGACACAGCATCCTTAGTATAGTTGTGATACTTCATGATGACATTATTCACATGCATGGTACCAAAATGCAATGGGTTCCATCGGAAAATGTTTCAAAGGGGGGTGCACTGATACGCACATGTGCCCGATACGCACATTTGCCCGTTTTTTTCACTTGACACTTTTTCAAGTGATTTTCAGATATGAGTAAAGTGAAAAAAGTTGCGCAATGACATTAGTGAACTTTTTTCACTTCACTCATATCTGACAATCACTTGAAAATGTGTCAAGTGAAAGAAAACAGTGAAAAATAACCATTTTTCACTGTTTTTCACTTGACACATTTTCAAGTGATTTTCAGATATGAGTAAAGTGAAAAAGTTGCGCAATGACATTAGTGAACTTTTTTCACTTCACTCATATCTGAAAATCACTTGAAAAAGTGTCAAGTGAGAAAACGGGCAAATGTGCGTATCGGGCAGATGTGCGTATCAGGCCTGCCCCGTTTCAAAGCACCTGAATGCCATGGCATTTTATACTTGGCACTACTGGAGTATAGCACCATGCTAAATACTTTTTATTGTGCTACAACAAAATGGCATAAACCACCAAAGGCTCCATGCTGCTTTCAGCGTTGGCATTATTGACACTGGCCAGGCCTTGTACGCACATACGCCCGGCACGCGGGTGATGAAACCTGGCAAGCACACAGACCCGGCACGCACATAGCTGGGTCTATGTGCGGAGGCCAGGACACTTTCATGCTGCGTTTTTATGCCATAAGTGTTAGTTCTCATAGTGGCAGTAAAATTAGTAGTATACTACTTTTGATGCCACTATTCATTAAAAAGGGACATTTTATGTACACAATATTTCATGTCAAGTTCCACTTAACAAATCAACGTTTTTCAATTCAATGTCAAGCTGCAACAATGTGTAAAAATGTAAATAGAGCAAATCTAATGCAAATAGCTCCCGCTATGTGCGTGTTGGGTCTGTGTGCGTGCCGGGTTTGATACGTGCGTGCCCAGCGTATGTGCGTGCCGGGTTTACGTACGTACATACAGACACAGGGTCATTACACTAGGTGCCGGCTCCATGTCAATTTTAAATCACTAGCCATGAAGTGATAAACTAGGATAGTGCATGAACATGTCAGATGGCTGCTTTTCACCTGTTTGACGAGCTCGGAGTTGCACGGTTGATCTTATGTTTTGGTGCCAATTCGCTCTCGTCTCCAGCGACTGCGTTCCGAATGCACTCGTTCTCGCAGCACGGAGATCCAGGGGGCAGCACACCTGACATAGAGAAAATCTGCTCATCAATTATTACACACGCTTTCTTTCATGTTCCACATTAAACCAGTACCGTATTACCTCGCAATACCCCCCCCCCTTGAATTAACCCCCCACTCGAAATACAACCAGGTGTTTTTTAGCTGGGGAAAAAATAACCCCCCTCGAAATACCCCCGTCTAAAATGATGTACATCATGTATGAAATGTACATGATGTATTTATTGCTGCCAGTTTGCACCGCAGCTACACATACATATAAATACGTAGTGAAAGTAGAGTATGTACGTTATTATGGTTAAAAATGTCCTATTTCATCAAATATAACCCACTCATTACCCGTTTTGGGCATTTCAAAAAAACAGAAATGGCAGTATGCGCAGCTAACGTGTATACCAGTCAAAATGTGCCCTGACATCGCGCCTTGTATCGCCGTAATTGTACATGGGTGGCACTATTTTGGGCAGTCAAAGAATTGGGAGTTGATTCTACCTTTGGATTCGAAAAAGGGGATGGCATATAAATTGTTATTACCGTATTTCTTCTAATAGAAGAGCGCCGTTCTATTTTTTCCGTCAACTTTTATACCTGCCGTTCTATTAGAGGTTCCGTTCTATTGGAGGCAAAATTTTTCTCACATTTTTCAATTGGTCATAGTGTTTTAAATGAAACATGAACAACATTTTGTTCAGATCAGCTCAACAATCAGCTCAACAATGTATCAGATCAACAATTCAAACAAAACCAAGTGTGAAAAGTGTTCTCACCACCCATTTTTCTAATATTTTTATGTTTTGGCACTCTTCCAACGTATTTTTTACCTGCCATTCTATTGAAGGTGCCGTTCTATTGGAGGCTGCCATTCTATTCTTTTCGTGAGTGCAAAAATGTGCGAAAACCTGCCGTTCTATTTGGAGGTGCCGTTCTATTGGAGGTATGCCGTTCTATTAGAAGAAATACGGTATACGTAAATACACGTTCATTCTGTGGAACAAATTTAGGCACTGCATAAATATTTCCATGCACATAATAGAGCCACTGAGCACAGCAACTCCTCGTGCTCGGCAATGTCCCTTCTCGCCCTGAAGACCAGCATCAGCTCGCCGCCCATGGTGAACCGCTTCACATACAGATTTGCATTCTCTTTGATACCGTGGTTGATCAGTCGCCCAAACGTGCCATTTTCTGCGGTCGCGTCGATGCTGCAATCGAATGTGCACGTGATTTGCTATCTACTTCCAACTTATTCTGTAGGTGCGATTGCCATGGTGAAATGAGGTCGACAACATAGTTGTTAAAACGTATTTTCTTTTACTCGATAAATACGTATACTCGAGTACAGAGTTAATACGTTTACGTTTCCTCCGAAATACAGCATTTTATATGGTTCGTTACATATGCACACAATTGTCGTGCAAACTAATTTTCAACTGAACCTTTAAAAACTAATAAATATCATTCTAGAAAAAGCAAATCTCAAATGCATTTAAAGCTGATTCATGAGAAAAAAATAGAAGGGCGCCCCTCTATTAGAAGAAATACGGTATTTAATGGCAGAAGACTTATGTACCTGATTTCCATTGTCCTGGATCTGTTCCCAATAGAATTGGAATGTAAGTTATGGACCGGTTCCCAATCGAATTGGAGTTATGGACCGGTTCCCAATCGAATTGGAGTTATGGACCGGTTCCCGAATGAAATTGGAAGATTCAATGTGGGACATACCGTATTACCTCGAATTATCCCACTCCCCTCGAATTACCCCCACCCTCAAAATGAAAAAATACGGTACTTTTAACAACTCTGGTCGGCGATAGTGATGGAAATGCGCCATGGCGCTGGCGCCATTTGAGGGCGCCAAAGAGCGCCGCGCCATGGCGCCATTGGCGCTTGGCGCCCTTTTTCCGTGGCGCCCTGCCCTAAAAGGGCACCAAAATGGCTTTAACACACGCAGCATATTGTACGCATTTATTTTTCCTGACGCCCTACTTTGCAAATGACGCCATGGCGCCCTTGGCGCTTGGCGCCCACTTTCCGAATGGCGCCATGGCGCCTGGCGCCCACTTTCCGAATGGCGCCATGGCGCCTGGCGCCCACTTTCCGAATGGCGACATGGCGCCAGTGGCGCCCTTTTTTCTGGCGCTTTTCCATCACTAGTCGGCAATGAAGAACAAACGGACCAAAAGGCAGTATTGTAGAAGTACAGGTAACAGTCCAGCTCTGGGTTCTTGCAATATTCCTCATCCCGCCTGATGCCCTCCTGGTAGCTCAATTTTTGACCAACATAAACTGTGACAATTTCCTCCTTTGCATATGACCGCGTTGTCATCACACAGCGGCCTTTCACCTGTGTGCAACTTAATTTCAGAATTTCACATACAAATCAAGTGTTGACTACCAATAAAACTGTTTGGACTGAAAGCGGGGGGAATGAAAAGCAAAAGCAAAAGCCGGTTCCCAATCGAATTGGAGTTATGGACCGGTTCCCAATCGAATTGGAGTTATGGACCGGTTCCCGAATGAAATTGGAAGATTCAATGTGGGACATACCGTATTACCTCTAATTATCCCACTCCCCTCGAATTACCCCCACCCTCAAAATGAAAAAATACGGTACTTTTAACAACTCTGGTCGGGGGTAGTGATGTGAAAAGCGCCATGGCGCTTTTACATCACTAGTCGGGGGACCATTTTTCATTTAAATTTAAATTTAACATCTCACACACAATAAATTTTTGTGCAAAATTTAGTATCGAAGATGAATTTTGACTAAAAAAACTTAAAAGCATGAAAAAATGAATTTTTCAGTGGCATTTTATTTGTCGTTTCACATCTTATATGTCGTTATGCTGTAAATCCACATTTAAGGTGTCATGTCAGATGTCAAATCTTATGCAAACGGTTATACCGAATTTGTCAAATGTTATGTAAAATGTTAAGAGTTCAGTAAAAAAATGTTTTCTGTTTATTTTGAGTGACACTTTGCATGGAGTTCGCAATTGATATAATAACACTTTCCAGCGAGCGGCACTGCCACCAGGGGGCAGTCCCAGACCCAGTAAAGTGTAAATTCAAGTGTCAAATGACATGTAAAATGTCAATCAAAACAAAAAAGAAAAGATTTTATTACTGAACTTTGCATGACAATTTTCACTTTACATTTGTCATGACGATTGGCACTACCTTATGCATGACATTTTACATAACATTTGACACTTTACTTTACACTTTATAGGGTCTGGTATTCGCATCCGGTGCCTGCCCCCAAAAACACCCTAAAATCATACCATCAACCCCTCTAGTGTCATAGAAAGTGTCAGCGCACTTTAGGCACTTAATTTAGTGCCACGCGCTAAAGTGACCAGTCAAATGGCCGCAAGCGGCAACAGCGGCAAAAGAAGCGACCTTGCAATGGAAGACTTTGAGGCCTTGCTGCGCGTCCTCGACCGCCTGCTCGTCGCGGCGCTGCTGCAGCCATTGGGCGCGGATGCGCGCCGGCGCCGAGTCGCTCCTCCTGCCCGGCCGCCGCGCCGCCCAGCCGCCTGCGTGCGCGCGAGCCCGATGGCAGCGCTGCGGCCACTTCCGCCAAATCACAAGTGACAAGTGCAATGGCAAGTGAATTGGCAAAAGCCAAGTAAATAAATAAAAATTAAAAGTAATTTCTCTTCGCCTTTGCGATTTCACGTGCCAATTCACTTGCCATTTCACTTCGCCTTTGCGCTTTTACTTTGCCTTTGCCATTTCACTTCTCACTTCTTATTTTGCGGAACTGGCACCTGGACAAGTGCTCATTCCGCTAGTCGCTTTGTCAACTGACATGACTCAAACTTTCACTTGATTTCAAAAATTTGTCACTTTATTGTCGAAATAGGAAACTTAATGGTAGGCATGAGCCAAGTTGGAAACGCACCACGGATATTTATATTATATAAATATTTGTTTGGTATATACCTGGGGAATATGCAGCGCCTTTCGATTTCTGGCCCTGCATTTTAATTGCTTTCGCTGCTGATAGCATAATTTAGATTTTTTTAATCGATCGCCTCAAAGATTCGCTCAAACGACGCCAGCACTGGAAAACCTATGGTAAAATTTGCAATAAATATAACTGATGTTTTGATAAAAATGATAAAATGAACTTACTAAGAGGTGAAACTAGGTATTTACTATTCGGAAAGCATGCTAGTTAAATGTAAAATGTCACCATATTTTGATGAATGAAAATGTTTCAAATTGCATGGTAACGAAAAAAGTGACAGAAACCAACTGCGATGCGCCAAGACTAAAAAATTTTTTTCCCTTATATGAGCCACGTCGATTTCACTGTAAGTATTCATTCAATAGACATTCGATCATCTCAATGGAAGAGAGGTTTTCCTATAACTTTCAATGCTTCTGGAATGATCTACAAAAATATGTGACCACATTTGAATGCGTTTTCCATGTTGGCGCCAATGTAGGTCATTTAATTACAGCACGCCAGGCGCCAAGCTACGGAAAATGGGCGCCATTTAAAAAACGGGCGCCTGGGGTAAGAATTTCGTAGGCATGGAGGTTTGCTGGGTATAAAAAAAGAATGCGAGTATTAACATTTTGAGCATATTATGTAAATCAAGTAGTGCATATGGAAGTTCGTTCCTTACACAAAGCGAGTCTTGATCAGCGTATTCCCTACTCACGAAGGAGGCAGGCCTGATACGCACATCTGCCCGTTACGCACATTTGCCCGTTTTTTTCACTTGACACTTTTTCAGAGTAAAGTTAACAATATGAAAAACAGATATGAGTAAGGTGAAAAAAAGTTGTGTAATGACATTAGTGAACTTTTTTCACTTCACTCATATCTGAAAATCACTTGAAAATGTGTCAAGTGAAACAAACAGTGATAAATAGCCATTTTTCACTGTTTTTCACTTGACACATTTTCAAGTGATTTTCAGATATGAGTGAAGTGAAAAAAGTTCACTAATGTCATCGCGCAGCGTTTTTCAGTTTACTCATATCTGAAAATCACTTGAAAAAGTGTCTAGTGAAAAAAACGGGCAAATGTGCGTAACGGGCAGATGTGCGTATCAGTGCACCCCCCTCACGAAGGCAGACTGTTTTTCATGAGACGTGTTTTTCGCAAAACGTGTTTTTCGCCGAAAAGCATTCCCTTTGAGCGAAGCTTTAGTGTTTCCGTGTCTGGCTGAAATGGCGTGGCCATGGAATGACTCAAATTGGCGGCAGATTTCACTTTGAATATCGGTTCTACACGCGCTAGCTTTCTAAAATTTGAAAACTAACAAATCAGCTTTGAACGCGTTGAATTTACACTGCGTACCTACACATCGTGTATCTGCTGTCGGCGCTCCAGGCTATTCTATTGTATTTTTTTTCGTTTCACAGTGCACAGCATTTGCATTCGATGAATCAGCCCAGGCCAGGCGTAGCTCGCCTGTCTGTCGTCATCGATCGTTTTTTAATTTTTTGGCATCGTTTCCAGGGGGGTATTCAAGGGGAGAAATTTTTGCTTCACCCGGCGAACTGGGGGGTCTTATTCGAGGATTTAAGGTTATCACTTTTCCACCCCTTCCACTGAAACCGTGTTGGCGCAATTATGGTGCCTTTAAGGACAAAATTTGATCCACTAGTAGATGGTAGATAGTTGAGAGATTTGGGGACGGGGCTCAGGGGATAGTAGTCTCGGGATAGAAAGCTAGCTGAGCAGCCACCCAGGGGACCCCCGCAACGGGTCTACATGCCACTCGGTTTACATGCCATGTGACCCTACACCCCTTTACGGACCGCTCTCGACAGGCGCCACAGGAAGGGCGCGAACGCCGATGAAGACATTTGAAAAAAAGGGCGGGCGAAAAAGGCGCCAAGTGCAATTTGCGCCACGGCGCGGTTCCCTCGCACAGCGGCTAACTGCAATAGTAAACGTGTGACGAACGAACGATGCGAATGAAATGTGACAAAATTGGCCCACACACACTAGTTGACATCGACACCAAATGCCAACTGGGTCCGATTCCAATTCAAGCTTGCCGACGAGCCAACGAACGACGTTCAAATGCAAGCTTGAAATTGGGATTCGAACCAGTTGACATTTGGTGTCGATGTCAACCAGTGTGTGTGTGGGGCCTATTCGCCATTTGTTTGCAATTGCAATCACTGTATTAAGTGTTGATAGATTGGGCAAATTTCCGGCTCGATGAAAGACCCGAAAAGCATAGCGCGTCGCGCGGACGAGAGACAAGGCGGCAACGAGCTGCGGTGACGGTCACGGCCGGATCGCCTCCGTGACGAGAATATGCAAGCAAACGCATGCGCACACTCGTACACTACTGAAATTTGGCAACTCGTAAATCTATTTCTATACTATTTGCACATTTGTAAATGTGCACATTTGAGTTGACCACAATGATCAATCTGTCAACTTCTGTTAACGGCGTTCAAAATCACTCGTTCTGGTCAGATTGATGTGTTTCCAAAATTGCGGTGTTGTAAATACTAGTGTGTGACCACAATGGCGTGGGGGGCAGTCCCGCACCCTATCAAGTGTAAAGTAAAGTGTAAAATGTCATGTGAAATATCAATTTAAAAAAATTTATCACTCAACTATTGACACTTTGCATGCCAATTGACAAATTTGTATGACATTTTACATGACATTTGACAATTTACTTCATACTTTTCATGGTGCCATCGGGGTTAGACACGGATAATATGGGAATCATTCCATTTTATGATTAGAAGGCGAAAAAACCAACTGAATAGCACTCAAAGAAAAACAGATCATTGAAAACAGATGATGGTTAAAAATCAAACATGATGAAACGGCGTTTGATAAACGATACAAAACATAAAACTATTACATCATAAAACAACATATTTCATCAAATATTTCCTTTTTGGGGTTTTGAAATTTTGATTCACCCCCTACTTTTGTACTTATAAAATTTACACAGGTTTAAACAATTCGCATTAATTTCGCAATTTTTGATGAAATATGTTTAAAAAAGGCACTGTCCGTGCCCGACCAGGGTTGGGAATTCAAAATTTTCAGGTTTGGGTATTGGTTCCAAAAACTTACTTTTATTCTTTACTTTCTACTAGGCTCTTTACTTTTAACCTTGCTCTTTACTTTACTTTTAACTTAACATTTATAATTTTATATTATTTTAACTTCCGGAATTTATTTTTACTTTACTCACTTTACAACTTGCGGAACCGGCCCCCGGCCCGGAATGATATTTGGAAGGCAGATTTCTGCCATCACTGCCTGGTGCCTGAGACACTCTCTGCATGCATACCAAAAGCCAAAAAAAATTTACCTTTCCATTTTCAATTTTAAAAAATTTGACGACCTAGGGCGCCTTCCCGATAAAATTTTGACTACTATCAAGCTCTTGTCTTTCAGGTATGCCATACTTATAAATCTGGGTCAGGTGTAAATACAAATGTAGAAATTCAGGAAATATTTTCAAGTATTTTTGGGTATTGAGTGTGGGTTCGGGTATTGGTTTTGTGTATCGGGTTTGGGTAATAGAGTTGGGTTGGGTTCCAAAAGATGTGCGGGTATCGAGTTCGGGTCAGGTCGGGTCGGGTTCCCAGCCCTACCGGGCATACACACTCTATCCATATTAATTTACGACAAATGATTCTTTGATAACAGGTGCTTTTTTAAATTCCTTTTCGTAGTAAACGTTCGCCCACACGCTGCGCACTCCAGCTTTTCCCTGTCTGCAATATGAAAATATGAGAAAGTAAAAAGGTTACAACAATTGAAAATTAGGCAAATAATGAAAAAAATTAAAAAATTTGCTACCCCCTGCATCCCGTCCCAAAATCACCCAGCTATCTATCTATGTGGAGCCAGTTTTCACCAATTGTATGCCAAATTTTTGTAACTGTTGCCAAGTGTCAAGTCAATCTTACAAAAGATTCTGATATCAACACATAAGATTAGAAGACAAAAAAAATAAGATTTGGATACACAATTGACACTTTACTTTACATTTGACACTTTGCATGACAATTGACACTTTACTTTGCATTTGACTTTACATTTGACACTTTACTTTACACTTTACACGGCTTGGGACTGCCCCCAGGGGAGCAATTACCTAACTATCTGAACCCCGACGAAGGTTCAAATAAGCTGAAACTCTCAGCGCATGTAAACTCTCAGCGTATTTAAGCTCTCAGCGCATCTATGCACTATGCACCCTATGGTGCAGCGAAAGTTAACGTGGAAACATACTAATGTAAATTATTCTGTGTTCGACATGTTCACAAAAAGAGCACGTTGTGTATAAATGTATGGTAAATGTGTCAAAAGAATTGCAATCAAATTATTGAAGAATATTGGGAAAACCATAATTATTGAAATATTCAAATTAAAAAGATTGAAATATAAAACATTGAAATTCATTGTCTCGGCACACCAGCCCCTTTCATTGTGCCGCCACATCAGAGGGTGTATCCTAAATGCATGCGGGCGGCGCGGCGTCGCAAATATTTTTGATTGTGCCGCCGCGCCGCCGCACCATACATATAAGCAGGTGCATAGATGCGCTGAGAGCTTAGATGCGCTGGGAGTTTAGATGCGCTGGGAGTTTAGATGCGCTGTGGCACACCGCCTTCAAATCTACATGACCCCTCCCTAGCGCCATTCCCAAACCATTCCAGTGGCAAACCACTGCTTGGTTACCATCGCTGCACGGATTCAAAACGACTTACCGTATTTCCTCGATTTACCCCCCCCCCCCTGAATTAACCCCCCCCTCGAAATAACACCAGGTGTTTTTGAGCTGGGGAAAAAATAAACCCCCCTCGAAATACCCCCTGTCTGGAATTATGTACATGATGTATGCAATGTATGTAGGTATACATGATGTATATGTTGGTCGCAGTTTGCATCGTAGCTACACATGTACTAGTTTGTGTAGCGATGGACGTTGATATGTCCAGATATACCCTACTTGTACACGTTGATTACCTGTTTTGGGTAGGGTTCAAACGATATGACTTTTCGATATTCGATATTCGATATTTTTTCAAAATTTTCGATATCGATATTCGATATTCGATATTAAAAAATGGTCGATATCCGATATTCGATATTCGATACGATATATCGTTTGAACCCTAGTTTTGGGTATATAAAAGCGTACTCATTACTACGAATTTCGTGAAAATTTCTGACGAAATAATAAATCGCCCCCCCCCCCTCGAAATACCCCCCTCAAAATTTCCACTCTGAAAAAATAAACCCCCTGGTGGTATTTCGAGGAAATACGGTATTTGTCAGCGATTGAACCCCTGCTCGCAGCAATTTAAAGCAGGGGCCATGCAGACCCTATAAAATGTCAATATTAATGTAAAATGTCATGAAAAACGTCAAAAATCATGTAAAATGCCCCGTAAGACGTCAAAAAATTATCTAGATCGTTGCAAGTCATTTGTAATTTTTCACGACATTTTACATGACATTAGAAACTTTGCATTACATTTGACATTTTACGTTTGGGAGTGGCGTCTGGTCAAAATCTGACAGAAACAGCTTACCAGCACTATGCGTCAACTTGTGTTCCGTCAATTGGTGCCGTCGACTGTATGATTTTGCACACACATCACAGGGAAATGGTTTTTCCCCGGTGTGCGTTCGTTGGTGATTTTGCAATGCCGACTTCTTGGGTGCGCTGTAGAAGCAGCCCGCGAACGTACAGCTGTACTTGTGCGGCGCCGGACTCGCTCCCTGCAGGCAGGCGAGAACTATACAATGTCACATGCAAACAACAATATTTATTTATGAAAACCAAAATATCTATATGACCATTCTGAAAATTTTAAAAGTGGCTTCTTTAAGCACTTATAAATTAAAAATCCGGTCACTGGTCATGCAGTATCCACTTTTATTCAGCAAACCAACTCGCTTTGACTTTGACTGATAAAAAACTGACTGGCTTTTACTAATAAAAAATGGCTAAAGCCAACAAAAAGTACTAGATGTGAATGCACAAACATAATTTATTATATGTATACCATGCCATTTTCAGATTGATCTATCAAACGAAAGTGTATCGAGGGTAATGTATACGATCCATGATGCTTACCATGGCACTGTATACGAGCATGCTACTCAAAACAAGCCAAAACGTTAAATTGTTTCCCTGTGATGCAGTTTGCTGATGAGTTGATAGCCTATATTATAAGGATTTAGAAACGGGGGTGCACTAATACGCACATCTGCCCGTTACGCACATTTGCCCGTTTCTTTCACGTGACACTTTTCCAAGTGATTTTCAGATATGAGTGAAGTGAAAAACGCTGCGCAATGACATTATATTAGTGAACTTTTTTCACTTCACTCATATCTGAAAATGTGTCAAGTGAAAAATAGTGAAAAATAGCTAATTTTCACTGTTTTTTTCAATGCGCTAGCTACATTTCCACAAAATTGTGTTTTTACTGTTTGATGTCAAATATCTAATTGACAGTATTATAGGTTTCTCAACTTTTTATTTGATGTTGGCGCCGTAAAATATCTCATTGACAGTATTATGGTGTGGGGCACTTTGGGAGCTACTTTCATTAAAAAAACGGAAAAATGTCTGTTTGTCAAGGTTAAGTTTGGAAAGTTTAACGGCGAAAAGCGAACATTGCACCATTGTACGGCTCACCTGCGCGGTCAGCTGCGCCATTGTGAACAGCGGGTGCGACGAGCGGCCGGCGCAAGTTTTGTCCGCCCACTGCGCAGGATCGTAGAACACGGCGTCGCTGTCGGCGTGCACGCAGACGGCCAGCTTGCCGCACGCGTAGCAGCCGAAATGCAGCAGGCGGTCGTCGTGCTCGCCGGACACGAGCGAGGGCGCGGCGGCGGCGGCGGTCAAGCGCACGAAGTGGCCGCGAGTGCCGCGCAGCTCCAGCGCCATGGGCGGCGGCGCGGCGCACTCGCCCGGCTGCGCGTCCAGCCGATGCACCGCGCGCCTGGCACGTGGCACTTTGAAGTGTGCACGAGTGAATTCGCAAGTACAACAAGTAGAAAAAGTAGTAGAAGGGCGCCACGGTGCGACGTACTTTGGCGCCCACAAATGGCGCCATTCCATCACTAATCATGTGTATAGCAGGGGTCTCCTAGGGGGGGGGGCTGGGGGGGGGCTGCCCCCCCCCCCAAATCGGCCAGCTATCTATCTATCCCGGAGGCCGCTCAGCTATCTATCTATCCCGAGGCAAAATTTTTGGCTACTACCCCCAAAGACCCCCCCCAAATCGCTCAGCTATCTATCTATCTGGAGTGGTTTTTGAGAAATTTTGCCCCAATTTTCGCACCTTTTTATAGGTTTTCACCTTCAAAATCGTGCTTTCCGGCTATATACATGGTTATATACCTATTTTTAGCCATTTTATACCTACTTTTGGCTACTTTTAACTGATTCTTAGCGATTTTTTGCCCTTTCTGCCTTCTTAACCTTGAAAAAGCCTATATATTGTGCCCCCGCCAGCCCCCCCCCAAGCCCCCCCCCAGAAAAATTTTTCAGCTATCTATCCCTCCGGAGGAGCGATTTGCTATCTATCCAGCCCCCGCAAGGGCCAAAATCCTGGAGACCCCTGGTGTATAGTTGTTGTTTTTGGAGGGGGGTCGCAGGGGTTCAATATATGGGGGTTTTCAAGCTTTAGAAGGAAAAAAGGGAGAAAAATCGCTAGATACATATGTAGATAGCTGGTACGTTTGGGGGGTAACCCAACCCCCCATACTGAACCCCTGCAATGCCATGAATACCCAGTGCTCAAGTATGGGGGCTGTACTTAAGCACCAGGTCTACATTGGCACCGGACATTGTTACTTGTGCACCAGGTTTACTTGTGCACTGGTCCTGCGCCGTTTGAAATGCTTCACATCAGTGTGGTGATGCGGCTATGAAAAATGAGCGAACGTGTACGCATTCGTAAATAGCTCGCCGGCAACTGAATCGGTTTCTACGGGAAAGGCAATTGACAGCAAAATGTTTACGCACATCGCAGCCGGGTAGGGCACGTATCCGGGTGGACAATCTCGTTCACTGACGATCGGTTCGGCGACGGGTTCGGCGATTCGTTTGCGTTTTGCGCCGCGCTTAAGGCCAATGTCTTCATCGTGACACGCGATCTCCCCAGCTGGAGCGGCCGGCGGCGGTGCCTGACAATTCAAGTTATTAGCGTAGAGCCAGGCTTATCCGACATCTAAACCCATCCCACATCCCAACCGACCGCACGTCTAATTCTACCCATCGCACATCTTAACCCATCGCACATCTAAACCCCCCATAGATGTGGGATGAGCTTAGATGTGCGATGAGCTTAGATGTGGCTATACGTTTGTATTTTCACAGATCAATTTTGTGATTTTCACCCAGAGGGGGAGTTATTCAAGGGGAGGGAGTTATTCGAGGGGGAGTTATTTTTTTGTCAGAGTTTTTAAGGAGGGAGTTATTCGAGTGGGAGTTATTTTTTGTCAGAGTTTTTGAGGGGGAGTTATTCAACGGGGTGGGAGAGTTACTCGAGGGGGATCTTATTCAAAGATATACGGTACAATCAAGCAAATGCCAAATGTGGCACTTCGTGACGAAAAAATAACTCTGCGCTATGAATATAACGCCTCAGTCAAAAAAAACAATCTGATGAAAAAAATTCCTCATTCAAGATTTTGCTGTGGACAATTGCACAACATTTTTTGTTGGAGAGACCCCCCTCGTTGGTAGTGCACTGATACGCACATCTGCCCGTTATGCACATTTGCCCGTTTTTTTCACTTGACACTTTTTAAAGTGATTTTCAGATATGAGTGAAGTGAAAAACGCTGCACAATGACATTAGTGAACTTTTTTCACTTTACTCATATCTGAAAATCACTTGAAAAAGTGTCAAGTGAAAAAACTGGCAAATGTGCGTAACAGGCAGATGTGCGTATCAGGCCTGCCCCAACTCGTACATACACGTGCCAGGCCAACCTGCTCGTGCGGCGCATGGTCGTCCTCGACCGCGGCAGTTGCCAACTCGTCGTCGGCACACGCGGCGCCAGCTGCGATACGCACCATTGCAAATGAGAACGATTCCAGGGGGTC
Organism: Sphaerolaimus hirsutus; assembly: GCA_964036195.1. Classification (NCBI taxonomy): domain Eukaryota; kingdom Metazoa; phylum Nematoda; class Chromadorea; order Monhysterida; family Sphaerolaimidae; genus Sphaerolaimus; species Sphaerolaimus hirsutus. Next base: position 12,197,177 of record OZ038459.1, read on the forward strand.
CTATATATCCATTTTCCAAGGTGTAGAAGGAAGAAAATGGACAAAAATCGTTAAAAATGTGAAAAATATCTTTAAAATTTGGCACATATCTAACAAAACATGACTGAAAATAGGGGGAAAGGCACATAAACGATACTGATATTGAAGATCAGGATGTTTGAAATTGAGCAATTTTGAGCAAAAATTGGGGTATAATTTCTCAAAAAATCGGTCAAGGTCAAAGACAGATACCTAGATAGCTGGGCAATGGGGCAGGCCATTGTAGCCACAAAAATTTGCCTCGGGATGGATAGATAGATAACAGAGCGGCCTCCGGGATAGATAGTGGCAGTGGTCGGGGGATCTTTTCCCCCACAACCCTCTGAGATAGCCAATTGGAAAAAAATGCCAAAGACTGAGAAAAAAATATGTGTTGAGGACTTTCGCTGACAATTTTACAGCTGGACGATACATTAATAATACTTACAAATTCTTAACCTTTGACCCAGTGATTCAAGAAAATATACTGGAGAGACATAGACAAATGCATTTAGATTTTGAAGCGGACTTGTGTCGTTATGATAACAAATTTCCTTTGCTCTACGCCATACCGAAATTCCACAAGAATCCCATAAAGTTCAGATTTATCGCAGGAGCAAAAACCAGCTCACTGAACGGTCTGTCATGGAATTTACATTTGATTCTAATGACAGTGCAAAATCTGTTTTTTCATTATTGCAATTCAATTAGCTCCAATGGTGGTGTAAATCGCTATTGGATTGTCAAAAACAGTGCGGAAGTTATAAATAACTTGACAAATATTCCAAATATCACTCATTTGGGATCATCCGATTTTTCTCAAGCTTATACAAATTTACCCTTGCAATGTTTGAGAAACAACATTGCAGCTTTGTTTAAACTTATAATAAAACCAAATATGGTTCTTATTATAAAAAATGATAAAGCTATTTTCAAAAACATACAAAATCTTCACAATGATGACGTCACTATTTACAATCTGAACCGCTGTACTACGTTACTTAACCAAATATTGGACAATACGTTTGTGAACTGTGCTGGCATTTTATTCAAACAAGTACAAGGTATAGTTATGGGCTCGTCAGCTTCACCAGAGCTTTGCAATCTTACTTTAGCTTGGATGGAATACACTTACATTAAGCTCAATCCCAACATTCCAGCTGTTCACAGATTGAACAATAAGATTTTTCGCTATATAGATGACACCATCTATATCAACAATCCCGATTTTAAAGATATAGCTACAGGAATCTATGATTCAGCACTGGAACTAGAAGAAACCATTCTAAACAACGGCAAACGCTGCCACTTTTTGGATTTAGACATAAACATTGAGGGCAATTTAGATTTTTCAATATACAACAAGCGAGATGATTATAGTTTTGATATTGTGTCTTATCCGATGATTCACACTAACATTAAAAGTCAAGTGTGTTACAACGTCCTTTTTTCGCAGACACTCAGATTTGCAAGAATTTGCACTCGTCCAGATTCTTTTAATACACGGGTGACAACGCTGATAAAATCACTATTGGATAATGGCTATCAACCATGTCGATTACAAGCGACTTTGCAGCACTTCTCAAAACTATATAGCCCTCTGTTAGCTAAATTTTCTCTTTGCACGGATGACAAGATCCAAGAGTGGATAAGGACAGTTGCTTGACATGATTATGAGTTTTTTATAAAAAACCATATCATTTTTCTGATTGTATCCAGTTCTTGTGATTCCGTGAAAAAATAAAATCAAGCAACTGTGCCTTATCGATTGTATTTTCTTTTGGCTGCCTGTCCATGTTATTGTGACTTACTTTTCTTGCCATATCTCATTGCACGTTAAGCGACCATTATTCATGCAACTTTTTTAGGTCGCTTTAATCTATTTCTCGCCTATTTATTGCGACGATGTCGAACAGCTCAAATAATCAAGCACGCGGCGGCGGAAAGAAAAATTCGGGTCGCGGCGGCAAAAAGGGCAACGGCGGCAGCAAACGTGTGACGGCGGAGCGACGGTATGGAAGTGAAAGGGTTGGTCGGTAAAATGTGGTAGGGACCAGATATATGGCACTTTACCAGGGCGCACTTTTTAATTTGAAAACGCTCACCGTATACCCGAGGTACCACTCCAAATTACAGATAAAAATCCTACTTTTGGAACTGTGCCAAGTTTCTCAGTTGTATAGAGTGTGGTCGTAAGAGTCGACCAGCGATTTAGTTTGGTCCCTGTTTGGTTTTTGTTTTTATTTAGTAACATTTTCTGATCGAAACAGTTAAAAAGTCAAAGTTGAAAAGGGATAAAAAGGCTGTTAGGGGGGGCAGTATTTAATTTAATGACACATTATTTAGGTAATTAATTGATTGATTGGAAGTGCGACTACTCCACAAACCAGAATCGTGCATTGCAGCATTTTCGTGCCTCGGTTGCAGTTCGTCGGCGCCGAGAACAGGGTCCTGAAACCAGTATTTACATTTGCACAGCTAATACACTCGGATGACATTACGCCGTACATTTTTCCGCAGGAAACACTGCAACATGACGTGATCACTTTCGTCGCCATCATCATCTCTCGCAGGGGTATCTTGAATTTCGACGCTCTGAGTGGTTGGATAGATAGGAAATCGCTCCTCCGGAGGGATAAATAGCTGAAAATTTTTCTGGGGGGTTTGGGGGGGGGGGTTGCGGTGGTTCGATATAGAAGGAAGTTCGGCTTTTTCTGGGCATAGAAGGAAGAAAAGGGAGAAAAATCGCTAATAGTAGGTGTAAAATAGCTCAAAAATGGTATACAAGAGCATTTAGTACTAAAAATAGCTGAAAATATGCGAATAGGAACCAGAACTATGATTTTGGAAGTCAAAATCTATAAAAAGGTATGAAAAATAGCAATTTTGAGCGAAAATTGGGGTATAGTTTCTCAAAAATCGCTCCAGATAGGTAGATAGCTGGGCGATTTGGGGGGGGGGGGTTAAGGGGGTAGTAGCCCAAAATTTTGCCTCCGGGATAGATAGATATCTGAGCGGCCTCCGGGATAGATAGATAGCTGGGCGGTTTGGGGGGGGCAACCCCCCCCATTCGAGACCCCTGATCTCTCGCCATCACAACGTCTTCAGGACTACATCACTTTGTCGTCATCACGTCTTACATAAGTTCTCGGCTGGCCGTCTGCCAGCCGAAGACATATCTCCTATCTGTTTGTAGAGTATCGTGTCTGCCGAGTATAGTTTAGTCAATAAGCAACCAGAAGCCCTGCGCAGCCGGCATACGGTTAGAACCACAGGCGCACCGCACACTCAAAATTGGCAAGGGCGGTTCGAATGTTTTTTTATTTACGCCCATGCGGAATTCCAAAGTCGGTTCGGACGATTTTATTTATGACAAGACTGAAAAACGATCGAAATTTGGATCGGTTCGGACGATTTTGAATTCCACCCCTCTTTTTATTCCGACTTTGCATTACGACCTTGCAAAAACAACGTTCGAACCGGCCTTGCCAATTTTGAGTGTGCGGTGCTACATATCGCATCGAATATCGACATTGGAACAAATCTTGAGGCCACAACAGTAGCAGTCAAGGCGTCTCTTGACGGGAGGACAAGTGATAAGCCAGGTACTTGTGGTGAAAGTGACAGGGATGAAATGAATCGTTTTAAGACCCCGTTTTTTTTCAAAACTGCCCAAACTGCCTTAAGCTACGTTCTTTAAAAAAAACGGTTTCGATGCTCGCGTTGAAAAACCGGTTAAAAACGTCCAGCCACCCATAGCAGGCGACAAGTAAATTTGTATATTGCAATTTTTGTCGTGTCACCTGACTTCCGGAACAACTGCAGGTGTTAAAATTTGACTCACTTGCGAAACCGCAAGCTGCTTGTCACGGCCACGGGCATTAGCTGGCTGACACATTTGCACAAATGATTCAAAATGTCGGCACTGTTCAGCTATCGCTCTCTGTCTTATATCGAAAATATCTGTAAAAATTATGGAGCGGATCAGTTTTGACTACGATTTAATTAGTTCAGGTTATTAACGGCCCACACGCTAGTTGACACGTGGCACTTTGACACGTTGAACTGTGGCTGTGTGCGTGCCGGGCCATGTCGTGCCGGAAGGATGTGCGTGCTGGTCATATGTGCACGCCGGGTAGGAGGTTAAGGGGGAGGTGGGACCACGGGGCTGTGTGCAGGCTGTGTCTTCCCCATGCCCGAGGAACGCGGTTCACATTTTTTGAACCGCGCTGCTAATCACACAGCGCGTTAATAAATTTTGAACCATCAGAATTGTATAACCACGTGTGTCAACGGGCCTGTGCCGCTTGGCATGTAACCCGTTCGGCATGTAAACCACGGATCAGGGGTTTCCAAGGTTTTGACCCTTGTGTGGCGGCATCATAGATAGCAAATCTCTCCTCAGGAGGGATAGATAATTATAGCTGAAAATTATTGTGAGGGCACGCTGGGGCAAAATTTTTATATATGATAAATATATGGCAAAATTGACAAAATGGAGCACAATTTAGTGATTTGGGGTGAAGGTTGGGAAAAGATCGCTCAAAGTTTGCTCCACTTCGATAGTGAATAGTTGAGAGATTTAGGGGCGGGGCTCAATGGATAGTAGCCTTGGGATAGATAGCTAAATAGCTGAGCAGCACCCCATGGGGCCCCCGCAACGGGTCTACATGCCAAGCGGTTTACATGCCAAGTGAGCCTAACCGTGTCAACGGGCCTGTGCCGCTTGGCATGTAACCCGTTCGGCATGTAAACCACGGATCAGGGGTTTCCAAGGTTTTGACCCTTGTGTGGCGGCATCATAGATAGCAAATCTCTCCTCAGGAGGGATAGATAATTATAGCTGAAAATTATTGTGAGGGCACACTGGGGCAAAATAGTGCACAGCCCGCCAATCTATTCACTCGATGACAATGCGTGACAAGACATGAATCGAAAATTTTCATCAAAAGAGAAAATCAACACGAGCCAGATAAGCCACTGAAGCACTTGCCGGTGCGATCGATCGACGAGTCGGGCGCGCGCTCATCCACCAGCTGGCACTGGTCCATTTCTCCAGTCTGCAGCCGCTGCGCCAAGTCGCTGCACGCGGCATCGCCCTGAAGAATAGCATCGCGTTGGCGTTCCACACACAGCGATTTTGTTCGAACGTCTTTTGGCAAAGTATGAAGACCGTATTTATTCTAAAAGAAGAGCGCCGTTCTATTTTTTTTCGTCAACTTGTTGACCTGCCGTTCTATTGGAGGTTGACGGAAAAAATAGAACGGCGCTCTTCTTTTAGAAGAAATACGGTATTCATACTTTGTCAAAAACGTTCGAACTTATTTTTTAAATCGCTGTGTGTGGAGCGGCGTCGGTGCCAAACTAGCTGAGAACCACTTAGAACAAATTCAGTCGACGACATTCCAATCGTAAACCGACCTGCGAGTTTGGCCGCGTCGTAGCCTCGGTGCTACTAAACAAATCGATTTGACTTTCCCTTATGGCAATTTTTACGTCCGATTTTGGCTTCATCTGGCAGGTTCTACGTTTCTTTCGGGGTGGTTCCTGAGAAGAGAGCAAGTTGTAGCAATATGTTCCATGACATGTTTTCCAACGCTTTTGTGCAAAAAAGAGCCAACAAAAAATATATATAAATATAAACACACTAACAAAAATGCTGTGGCCAAGGCCACTTTTATATATTTTTTGATGTCTGCTTTTTGTACAAAAGCATAGAAAATATGTCAAGGAACATTTCCAAGCAAAAAGTAGCCTTGGCTCCACCAGTTTTGTGAGTATTTTGCAAACATCTTGACAGTTTTGAGCAAATGTAGCATCATAAATTTGTTTGCATAATACTCAGAAAAATGCTGGCACCAAGGTTACTTTTGCCCGGGAATGTTCCATGACACGTTTTTCAATGCTTTTGTGCAAAAAACAAGCATCAAATAATAAAGATATTAAGTCTATTGTCGTTTCTCACCATTTTGTACAAAATACTCACAAAAATGCTGGCGCCAAGGTTACCTTTGCTTGAAAATGTTCCATGACATATTTCTTAATGCTTTTGTGCAACAAAACAGACAACAAAAATGAGAAAAAATATTCTGTTGATTGTCATTTCTTTGCATTTTGGAGAAAACACTAACAAAAATGCTGGTGCCAAGGCTACTTTTATATACCGTATTTCCTCAAAATACCCCCCCCCCCCCCTTCAAAATGGGCACTATGAATTTCTGGTCCGGGAAATGCATAACAGACGTTCAAAACACTTACTGTGTTACGTTAGAACATTATTTATACCATCTACATCCTTATATAAGGCTGTAAAAACTTATAAATGGTGGTTATTGTTGCATTTTTCACGTTTTTCTCTCAAAATTTTCACTCTGAAAAAATCAACCCCTGGGGGTAATTCGAGGAAATACGGTATATCTTTGATGTCTGTTTTTTTTGCACAAAAGCATAGAGAATATGTCATGGAACATTTCCAAGCAAAAGTAGCCATGGCTCCAGCACTTTTGTGAGTATTTTGCAAACACCTTCGCAATTTTGAGCAAATGTAGCTTCATAAATTTGTTTGCAAAATACTCACAAAAATGCTGACACCAAGGCTACTTTTGCTTGGAAATTATCCATCACATGTTTTTCAATGCTTTTGTGCAAAAAACAAGCATCAAATAATAAATAAATTCAGTATATTGCCATTTCTTTGATTTTGAAGAAAATACTTAAAAAAATCTCTGCTCAAAATCTACTTCTGCTTGAATATGTTCCATGCTTGAACATGTTTTCCAATGCTGTTGTGCAAAAAAGAGACAACAAAATATAAACATAAATATGAACACACTTACAAAAATGCTGTGGCCAAGGTTACTTTTTTATATTTTTGATTTCTGCTTTTTGCACAAAAGCATATAGAAAATATGTCATGGAACATTTCCAAGCAAAAGTAGCCTTGGCTCCAGCAGTTTTGTGAGTATTTTGCAAACATCTTGACAGTTTTGAGCAAATGTAGCATCATTGATTAGTTTGCAAAATACTCAAAAAATGATAACACCAAGGTTACTTTTGCTCGGAAATGTTCCATGACATGTTTCTCAATGCTTCTGTGCAACAAAACAGACAAACAAAAAAAAACAATTTTTCAACTGATTGTAGTTTCTTTGCATTTTGGAGAAAACACTAACCAAAATACTGGTGCCAAGGCTACTTGAATGAATTTTATCTTTATGAACCCCAGAGGGGACCAAAAAACTAAACCCCTGACTTGGAGTAGATTACTTGCGCTGACAGCCCACTTGCGTTGAGAGTTTACTTGCGCTGAGGCACACCACAGCCATTTCTCTGGTGCCATTACCAGACCCTGGAAAATGCTCTGTCAAATGTCATGCAAACTGTTATAAGAAAACGTCCAGTAAAATAAAACAACATTTTACATTTTACGTGACTTTTGACGGTTTGCGCGACATGCCATTTTACATTTTACAGGGTGTTTTACAATGTCTGGAAGTAGCCCCAGCTCTCCCATCAGCAAATGCACAGCCACCAACCGTTTGCGTGGTTGTATGCACCGAACTAGTGGCAGAATCGCATTGGTGTTGTATGTCTACCAGCTGATTTTGCAACCTCCCAACCTCATCGCGTAATTCGGCTTCGCGTCGTGTTGATTCTGTGAGGACAATTTTTACATATTTTTTAGACAGTCGCAATGGCATATAATTGGATAAGTCTCTTTATAGCTTCTCCTGCTTGACACGATCATAGATAAATGTACCGTATTACTTCGAATTGACCCCCCCTCGAAATACCCCCAGGTCTTTTCGAGCTGAGGAAAAAATAAACCCCCGTCGAAATACCCCTCTTGAATGATGTACATCATGTATGCAATGTACATGATGCATTTATTGATGCCAGTAGCATCGCATATGCACACATATATGCTAGTTTGTGTATTGACGTACGTTTATATTTATGTCCCAATTTATTGTATTTGGTCACGTTTATGACCGGTTTCTGTACTATGAATGTAACGAAAATTTCTGACGACATAATAAACCCCCATATGGGGTAATTCGAGGTAATACGGTAAATGTAGAAAACTCAAAATTATCCAACCAACACTTTGGTGAATGAATCTAACACATTTGCTCTCACCACACACAGGAATTTTTAGTTATGCGTTCTAAGGTTTTTTTGGAATCGGAATCAGAAGTGATTTTGCAAACTCGATTTTACTCAGAACCAAAAACGGCCAACCGATTTTTTCATTTTGCAACGCGTGATTGTCCGGCAACATTTGGTTAAGATTCTCATTAAATTTCGCGCATCGGTCGCGCAGCTCGGCCAGTTCTATTTCGCGCGCGGAGAGGTCGTCGGTAGCGCGAGTCCATTTCTGCTCCAAAATTTGCCGCTCGCGCGACTCTGTGCGAGAAGTGTGGAAGATTGTAAACAGGGGTAGGGCTCGGACGATATGACTTTTCGATATCGATATATTTCTGAAACTCGATATTCGATATCGATACAATGGCCCTACACACCCTACACACACTAGTTTTCACCGTGACTTGTGTGAAAACTGAAATGGCGACATGGCGACATTCAGCCTACTCTTTTTGTATGCTATGTGTTTTAGTTTTCAAATTTTCAATTGCTTACTTTCATTAACTTAAATTCAAATTTAATTTTAATTAAATCATTCAACCGTGTCCATTAATTTGCATTTTGAGAAATTCAGATTCTGAGAAGTCACGGTGAAAACTAGTGTGTGTAGGCACAATATGGACCACCAGTATCGATATGAAAATATGGTCGAATTTCGATGTTTGTTCAAAATTTTCGAAATCGAAATTTGATGTGAAAAATAGTCGACATCCGATATTCGATAAGTCTGATTGGTCAGACTGATTGGTCAATAGCTTAGCCTGGGGTCCTGGGGTCAATTCCGAAAGTGTACAAGTAAAAAAGTATCGAATCACCTTGCTTCAATAAAATATTGAAAAAACGACTACCCAAATCCACACAAACCTTCAGCCGCTTCATTTTCAAGTTTCTCCTGATTCTTTCGCAACTGTTCATTGTCCGCGTTCAGACGTTCCAGTTCCAATTTGGCAGCGTCCAAAGACTTCTGGCACTCTTCCAATTGGGAACGCAAGCAGTCGATTTGAGACTCTTGTGTTGATAGTCTGGTTTCATGGCGAAACCTGTTTTTAAAAGTGGTTTTTAAAGTTCATAGAGACATTTACCTACCGTGAAATCTAATCGGAATGGGAGATAAGAAACCCTAGTCGGAATGGGAAATAAGAAATTCTCAGTATTCACATTCTATTTCTTCATCCAATTGTCTGATTTGATAATATTTCGAAAATCACAGTGGAAAAATCATTGCGAAACGCTATCTGCAGGTTTCTACATTGAATTGAAATAATGTGTCGCATATTGGACTACAATTCGGGAATAATTTACGGCCTTCTCGGGTAGTCCTGAGTCCTGTAAAGTGTAAAGTCAAGTGCCAAATGTCATGTATTAAAACGTCAATCAAAAAAGAAAAGATTTTATTGCTGAAATTTTGTCACTTTACATAGCAATTTACAAATTTGTATGACACTTGACACTTGAACTTACACTTTACAGGACTCGGGAATGGCAGGTCAGCACAGATAAAGCATCACAATCCCCAGGAAATGTAAAGAAATTTTTGCGAGAACATTTACTGCATTTGAGACACATCCAAATTGATTTCAAATTAAGAAAATCTCAAATCTCATAGACGCACCGTTCTTCATTGACCATAGACTCCGCCTTTTCAGGCCACGCCGCCAAATCAATCTCCAATTGCGATTTAACAGCTGCAATTTGATTTGCTTTTGTATTGGCCATGTCCGCATCATGCTCCGCCTTTGTGAGAGACGTTCGCAGAGTTTGCAATTGCGCGCTGAGATTTTCGTTCGTCTGAAAATGAGAACAAGTTGTCGTTTTTGACTAAGAACCTGTGCTCAAGGGCCCATGCCTATTCCGCATTTTGGCCTATTCCGCATTTTGGCTCATCCCGCACATTTAGCTGCCCATCCCGCATTTTGGCCTATCCCGCATCTTGCCGGTGTAATGTGCGAGATAGGCAGTGTGCGTGACGCGTCGTGTGCGTGATGGGTTTGTGTGCGGGATAGGCCAAAATGCGGAATAGTGCACCGTCCTGTTGGAATGGAACTCCCCATGTGCGCCGCACGTGCAAATCACACGCGACCCAAATCACACGCGGCTGTTTGAAACATGTTCAAACATGTTTGAAAATTTTGACGAAATAATAATTCCCCCCTTGCATGGATCCCCCCTCGAATAGTTCCCCCCTCAAAAATGCCTGACGAAATTATAATCCCCCAGGGGGATTATTCAAGCAAATATGCAAATACTTGAGCAATTAAGTGATTATTTTGTGTGGGCAGTTAACGGCTGATAATATTTTAATTGATCAGCGCCAACCGCAAACTGCCCACACAATAATCACGTGATTGCGCAACACACAATTAAGTATGGGGGGGCAACTGTGGGGGGGGGGCAATTGACATGCGCCGCGTGTGATTTGCGTCGCGTGTGATTTGCGTCGCGTGTGATTTGCGTCGCGTGTGATTTGCACGTGCGGCGCACATGGGGAGTTCCATTCCAGAAGGACGGTGCACTATTCCGAATTTTGGCCTATCCCGCACACAAACCCATCACGCACACTGCCTATCTCGCACATTACACCGGCAAGATGCGGGATAGGCCAAAATGCGGGATGGGTAGCTAAATGTGCGGGATGAGCCAAAATGCGGAATAGGCCAAAATGCGGAATAGTGCACCGTCGTGCTCAAGTAGCAATACCCGTTGTCCGGTGCAAGAATTTGGACCCGTCCGGGGGTTCGTATAGATTGTAAATCGCTCCTCCGGGTGGATAACAAAAAAATTTGGAGGGGGTTGGGGGAGGGGTGGGGGGGTTCGCGGGGGTTCGATATAAAGGGTTTTTACAGTTTTAGAGGGAAAAACAAAAAGTAGGTATATAAGTAGCCTTGGCTTCACCATTTTTGTGAGTATTTTGCAAAAATCGTAGCAATTTTGAGCAAATGTAGCATCATAAATTTATTTGCAAAATACTCAGAAAAAATTAGCGTATTTGAGCGAAAATTGGGGCAAAATTTCTCAAAAATCGTTCCAGATAGGTGGATAGCGGAAATTTAGCGGAGATCGAAAATTTTGCCTCCGGGATAGATAGATAGCTGAGCGGCCTCCGGGATATAGATATTTAGATGACGGATTTGGGGAGGGGGTACCCCCCCCCCAACCCCCCTACTAAACCCCTGCCTAGATATTTAGCTAAGCGGAGTCTAGAGCGATCGGAGGTGTGAGGAGACTTATCAATTCTGGACAAGACCATGGCCATTTTCTAGATGGAAAATAGTTAAAGTTTGACAAATGGGCACCTTCTGCATTTCATTTTTCAACTTTTCGAAACTTACATTGGCCACGACCAATTTCCGCTGCAGCTCAAGGCGCCCTTTTCTCTCGTTTTCATATTGCGCATCTTTCGAATCAATCTGAACAAGGTAAGTGAAATAAAAAATGAACAGATTGAAAAATCGTTGGGAATGTTTCACTTCTACAGGGGGATTTCAATTGTGACTTATATTATCACTTATATACTCGGCGGACATGATACCCTGCCCTCGCACTCATGCCTCACGTTGGAAGCGTGCCAATGATGATAAACCATGCGATTTTTGTATAAAATGTAAAAAAGCATTGTTTTGAATAGCTAAGTGAACGTATAACGTTATAACAGAGATGCCTATTTTAATTTTTTTATGAGAATCGCCTGTGTAAAAAATCGTTGGCACGCTTCCAGCGGGAACCAGGCGTGTAGGGTGTATTGTGACACAGAGCGATCTTCCGATGCACTCGCCGTGGTATTTATTTTTCAACATTGCCGCATGTGCATTTGGAGATCGCTGTGAGACACGTGATGCCCAAATCTGAGTTGACACAGTCCAGTTGAAACATATGTGTCAACTAGTGTGCGGGCCGCCATTGAACAATACTCACCCCAGGAAACTTGTCTAATATAATATTAATGTATATTTTTGAATAAATCATGTAGATTGTTCTGTTTTACAATTTTAGTCGAGTTATACATGAGAATTATGGTTTATCCGAAATGTTACAAAAATATACACTACTTAAATGTTGTTAAACCAACCTGATTCTTCAACTTTTCAATTTCGCGATTTTTTTCCATGACACAGCTGTATGACTCCTTTAACTCAAACTGAGATTTGGTCCATTTGTCTCTACTTGCAATTAAATCAGCCTCAGCTCGGGACTTCGATTTCTCCAGTTCTTTAACATTCAGGTCGATCGTCGTCAAATTGTCACGATGCAGCTTTTGAAGCTTCGCAACGGAATCGGTCGCAAACTGCAACATTTTAGCCGATATGTGAGAAGATGCTTAGGTACTTTTGAAACATGACATGCAAAATTTCCATACGTCCACAATAGACATAAATATACTCGCAGAATGGCGCAGCGCACACCTAAATTGGCAAAGGCGGTTCCAGCGTTTTTTTTATTTACACCCGAGTGGAATTCTAAAGTCGGTTCGAACGATTTTATTTACGACCAGACTATTTAAATTTGGATCGGTTCGAACCATTTCGAATTCCACCCCTCTTCTTAATTCCGACTTTGGACTGCGACCATGCAAAAAAACGTTCGAACTGCGCCAATGCGCCAATGTGCCACTACACACACATTTTTTCCTTGGAGCGAAAAATTTTCTGGGGTTGGGAGGGGGTTTTCGTGGGGGGTTTCGGGGGTACACTTTAAAAGACAAGGTGTAAAACACTGGAGGGGGAGAAAAATCGCTAAAAATGGGGGCAAGATACATAAGTAGGTATAAAATATAGGTATAGAAGCACGTAAATAGTCAAAAATAGTTGAAAATATGCAATGAGGCACATGAACATGTGATGTTGTAGGTGAAATAGGCAAAAGGAACGAAAATAAACCATTTCGAGCGAAAATTATTGCAAAATTTCGCAGAAATGGCTCCAGATAGATAGCTGGCCGATTTGGGGGCGCGGTAGTAGGGGCTACTTTCAGGGTATAATGGCCAAACAAATTGCCTGAGAAATTTACATGAGCGACGGGATGCATAAAAAGCTGAAGCATTTGGGTACCCCCCCCTGAAACCGCGCTGCTCATGTGCGGGACATTTCTAAAAAAATCCGATTATTGTTTGAAAAAAAATCTATCAAATACCTACAATTGCACAAGTGGACAAGTGATAACACCATGCGAACACACACCAAGTATTTTTGCCGCATACTTTCTAGGCTGCCCTTGAGCGACTGTATCTCAGCCTGTCTCTTGGTATTTGCTTCCTTCATGTGTCCGAGCGCGGTTCTCGCAGACATCACGTCCAGCTGCAGTTGGTCCACTTTCGTAACACACGACTGGCATTCCTTCGGCCCCAGCAACTGCGGCTCCACGCTGCTGCGAGTGGTCAAAGAGAAGCTACACGAGAGTTCGGTAGTAGTGATGTAAAAAGCGCCAGGACTAGAAATGTAAAAGCGCCATGGCGGTGGCGTCTGGCGCTAGCGCCAAAGCAAAAAGCGCCATGGCGCTTTTGGCGCTTGGCGGAATCTTGCTGTGGCGCCGTTGGCGCTTGGCGTCATGCCCATGAAAAGCGCCATGGCGCCTTTGGCGCTATTTTTGCCCGGCGCCAGGAACAAAATGCCTGGCGCTGGCGCTTGGCGCCATTTTTTTCTGGCGCTATTGGCGCTTGGCGCTGGGGTTCGGAAAAGCGCCATGGCGCTATTGGCGCTTGGCGCCAAAGTTTTGCCAACCTTTTCATAGTGCGCTAGCGCCATACGTTTAACGTTCCTGGCGTCATGTTAAAATAGCTCAAGCGCCAAAAGCGCCGTGGAGCGTTTTGCTTTGGCGCTAGCGCCAGGAACTAGGCGTCTTGTTCCTGGCGTCATGTGAAGATAGCGCCAAGCGCAAAAAGCGCCATGGCGTTTTCAAATACAAGTTTGCTTAACACTTCATTTCTCAATTGACATGCTGGGTAAGCAAAGGAAGCTACACGCATCTAGCAAATCGTAAAAATAAATGGTACTATTTAGCAATTTTCCTCCAAAATTTGCATTTCTGAATTTTTCCCAAACATATGGCCTAGTTCCCCCCCCTGCCAGCGTCGAAATGTCACACATGACTTCAATGTATATAAACCAACGTTTCTTGGTCGACTGTAGACGTGTCTCTGACTGGCTGCATTGGTTCTGGTATAATCGAAAGAAGACCAGCGCATTTCCGCTCAACATCCGCCGGCCGCAGTTTGAAGAATGCCGCAATCTCGTCGATGATTAGGCGGAGCATCTGCGAGTTTCCGTGCTTTTAAATGGTCGACTTTCACAATTCATCGCTATATTGCCTCGAATAACTCCCAATTATAGCCGAAGCGAGGAGAAATAACGCACACCCTTCGAAAAAGCTCATAGTCCACAGAGCTACGCAAGGAATACACAAATGTAAAATTTACCGTATTTAAGTACCCCACCTCAAAATACCCCCCTCGGAATACCCCCATCATGAGTGATACACCACATTCTCCAATTGAGTGTAAAGAGAACATGAATGACAATTAAAAGCTGCGGTTTGTGATCCGTGCAATGGTGGTGGTTATATTGTTGCATTTTACATCTGCGTACGTTACAAACAACCAATTAGTACTGGGAGTTCAAGAAATTTCTGCCGAAATAATACCCCCGCTAGAAATAACCCCTCAAAATTTCCATTCTGAAAAAATAAACCCACGGGGGTATTTCGAGGAAATACGGTATATGTAATGTGTAACAAGCGTCAAACGAGCGCAGAGAATTGCTGCGTGAGTTTCCCGACCGTTCTGACGATTAAAAGTACCGTATATCCTCGAATAAGACCCCAGGGGAGTTATTTTTTCGTCGGAGTTTTTGAGGGGGAGGTATTCAAGTGGGGGAGTTATTCAAGGAGAGAGTTTTTTTACTCAGAAAACTTCGTTTTTTTTACTCAGACCTAATTCATTGTATGAATGCATTCTGTCAACTCATGTAATCCAGGTTTTTAACAGTTCAACAACAACAGGTGTGTATCCACTGCGTACACGTTATGTATCTGCTGTCGCTGCTATAGGTTAACATACTTTTCTATTTTCATCGATCATTTTTGTAAATTTTGTAGCATATTTTTCACCCAGAGGGGGGGGGGTATTCAAGAGGGGGAGTTTTTCAAGGGGGAGTTATTTTTTCGTCAGTGTTTGAGCCTTGAGGGGGGAGTTATTGAATGGGAAGGAGTTATTCGAGGGGGGTCTTATTCGACGATATCCGGTAGGTTTAAAAAACGTTTTCACAAATTCACTCCACCCCCTAACAAGAACCGCAGTAGCACCAACCCGAGCAGCCAAGTTGTCATCCAAGAGTGTAAAGTTGTCCTGCAGGCCTCGCCACGAGTGGTACACTTGCGCGGCTGCCAGCGTGCAAACTTTACGCAGACTGCATCGGGACGTGTCGCAGCGGCCTTGGGTGCGCCTCATCTGGTATATTCTGCGGCGCTCCCGCGTGTTTTCCGCGTCACCGTTGTGCAGTTCGCGCAGCGTCGCGGCGCCGCAATCGCAGCTGCGCAGTTGCCCCGATTCAGTTCACTTCGCACCGCGCACTCGTGGGTAGGATTCAAACGGGATCCCGATCCCTAATCCCGATTATTTTTTGGGATTTAGCTATCCTGGTCAAGATACCGTCGTCTCAATACCGATTTTGATCCCCAAATTCGAAGATCCCGGTGCCGACCCCCCACCCCCACAAAAAAATCCCCCATCCGTTCCCGAAAAGTCATCCCGTTGGACACTGAGAAGAGCCACACAAAAGGGAACTCTTTAATGGCGCGTGGTTGGGGTGCAAAGATCTGTGCGGCCGCGGCCCACAGCGAAAAGGGTGCATATACCGTATTTCCTCGAAATACCCCCCCCTCGAAATACCCCCCCCCTCGTTTGACCCCCCCCCTCTCGAGACCACTATGAAACAATCACCCTCCCCCTCGAAATACCCCCCCCCCCAAATTGAGTGTAAAGGGAACGTACATGACAATAACTGTAGTTTGTGTTCTGTGTACTGCAGAACACACGTTAAAACGATGTCGGTGTCACGTTAGAACAGTGTACATAAATACCACCTACATACTAATATTAGTCTACAGAACCTTATAAATGGCGGTTTTTGTTGCATTTTTCGACGTCTGCGTACGTTTCAGACGACAATTTCGTACTTGGTTTTCAAAATTTTTCTTGTGAAAAAATAACCCCCCCCCCCCTCGAAATACCCCCCCCCCCTCGTTTAACCCCCCCTCTCTCGGGACCACTATGAAACAATCACCCCCCGGGGGGTATTTCGAGGAAATACGGTATGCACGAGAGTTTAGATGCGCTGGCAGTCTACATGCACTATGTGAGTAAATTACATGCAGTGAAAGTTATCACGCACTGATATTTATGATGCGCTGACGGGCTAGGGCCCATTCCGCATCAAAGCCCATTCCGCATGTAGACCCATTATGGCTGCAGGGGTAAGAAAGGGGGGTGGGTAACACCACCCCTAACCGCCCAGCTATCTATATATCCCTGGCGCAATTTTTTTGATACATTCCCCTGAACACTCCCCCCACCCGCAAATTGCCTAGCTATCTAGCTAACTGGAGCGCTTTTGAGCAATTGTACCCTAATTTTCGCTAAAATTCCCTAATTTTTATACTTCTTATAGATTTTCACCTTCAAAATAACTAGGTTATGTGTTTTATTACCTATTTTCAACATGCCAGGTATAATTAAATGTGTTCCGGGTCAACATGCGGAATGGGTTTACATGCGGAATAGTGCACTGCCCAATACTGCTGACGCACAACCCCGCGTACATACATCCCAGAAATGGTCATTCAGGGTAAAGGAAACTAATTAGCTATACCAGCAGCCGACAGCCAACCATTTTCTCCTAATGCCACTCCCAGACACTGTAAAGGGCCCTGTAAAATGTCAAATGTCATGCAAAGTGTCGAAAGTCATGTAAAATGCCCTGCAAAATGGCAAACAGACGTTTGACATTTGACATTTTACAGGGCACTTTCTTTACAGGGTCAGGGAGTGCCCCCTGATTAGTGATGTGAAAAGCGCCAGGACTTTGGCGCCAAGCGCCAGAAGCGCCATGGCGCTTTTTACTTTGGCGCTAGCGCCAGGCGCCATGGCGCTTTTACATCACTACCCCTGATTGACACTTACATGAAACGTGTCGTATAATGGGCAAGGGCAACGTAGCGTCGGCAGTACCGCAGGTCGCATATTCGGTTCGGAAGTTCAAGCGCCACTGCTTCGACGACCTCTCCACCCCGCGTGGAACGCAGCTCGCAATAAGTCTTCCTGCAAAACATAAAATCTTATGTGAAATCGCGAAATGCCAAAAATACACGCTCGCCGGCTATACACATCCGCCGGGTTTACATGTCTAGCGAGCCTACGTCGCAATGACTGCGTGTGCACGTTTCCTTGCACTTTTCCGTGCACTTGATAACCAAAACCACAACCAGTTCAAAAGAAACAGCAAAAAACTGACACACTGTCCGGCAAATCGACCCACTCCCCGAGTGCAATTGGCGACGAGTTCGCTTCTCCACCGTCGGGCGGCGTCAACTCCGCCCATTGCAGCAACTCCGACTCGGTGCAGTGTTGCGACATTGAAATGACGCTGGAACGCCCGCAAGTGGCCGCTGCATCGCCGTCGCGGCCGCTTTGATTGGACGTTTTCTGCGGGAGCAATGCAATGGCGGCACAAATGACACTACACACTGGGTGTCAACTGGTCACCATGTCAACTCAAATTTCAATTGACAGGTCGCAGTATACTTTTCAAGTGCACTGCTGCAAAGGAATTAATATTGGTATGTGCATTTGCGCAGCTTTCCGCGACCCATCAACTAGAATCTAGATCAAAAACCAGCTGTCCCGGTTGTCATTGTCAACTAATGTGTGTGGAACTAATAAATCCATCCTGGAAGAAAAAGCAAATAAAGAGGGCGCCGTCAAGGATCAATCTACAAACAATCGACGATTTATGGTTAATATATTCACTTATTTCTCTGACGGCAGTGATCATCACTTTTATAATGCTATCCCGTGGCTCCAAAGCCATTCTATGACAATATATTACATCACAAAGTACTGCCATCTGTCTGATATACCTGTGTATGTAGATTCGTAATCATATCTGGGAGCTTTTGAAGAAAACACGGTGTTTTTTTATTAAAAAACGTTGTTTTATTTAAAAAAACGTTGTTTAAAAAAAACGTTGTTGTTTAAAAAAAAACACTTCTTTTAAAAAAAAACGGGTTGTTGAAAAAAAACGTTTCTTAAAAACACTAGACGGTTGTCACATAGACATAAATTAAGAGCAAAAGGCACACAACAATCACCTGCATCACGGCACCGCGCGCCGTTTCCAAGGGACTAGGCGTGGGCGCAAACAGCGAAGCGAGGTCGCTGTTGCCCGGCAGCGCGGCGCCATGTCCAGTGCCGCTGCAGTCCGACGGCTGCCAGGCTGCGTCGGCGCCGCCGCCCAACAACTGCGCCGCGGTGCTCAGCGGGGCCCCGGGGGCACACAGGCCCGCGCCCGCGCCGCGCACACCCTCGGCCAGGTGGCCGGGCCGGCGCCGCAGCGCGTGCTCCGCCTCGACGCGGTCCTGCAAGCGAGTGAAAAGTGTTCGCATCAGGGGATGTGGGGGTGTGGGGGTACTCCCAAAATCGTCTAGCTACATAATTATTAATCCCAGACCCCTGCTCAGCTACAGGTAACCACCAGTTCCCCAGGTAATATTTCGGTTTTGTGTTGTATTATGTATTAACCTTCTCCTCTTGACATTATCAACACTATTCCATGCCCAACTTCAGTGTTTCAGAAGCACGTGGAAGGGGTGTGTGTCGGTGCACAAGTAAACCCGGTGCACAAGTAGCAAAAGTAGTAGTAGGGCGCCATGGTGCGGCGTACTTTGGCGTCCTCAAATGGCGCCATTCCATCACTAATCATGTGTATAGTTGTTGTTTTTGGAGGGGTGAGTTCGCAGGGGTTCAATATCGGGAGTTTTCAAGCTTTAGAAGGAAAAAAGGGAGAAAAATTGCTAGATACATATGCAGATAGCTGGAGCGTTTGGGGGGTGACCCAACCCCTCCAACCCCTCATACTGAACCCTGCAGTGCCCATGACGACCCAGTGCTTAAGTATGGGGGCTGTATCTAAGTACCGGGTCTACATTGGCACCGGACATTGTTACTTGTGCACCGGGTTTACTTGTGCACTGATCCTGCGCCACGTGAAGCACTGGCTTTGGCTGGATATTATACAATACACTATCAACAATAGCTGCCACTAAAAATATAACAAAAGCAATGAAAAGAACTCCTATTTAGGTCAATTTGACATTTGTTACTTGTGCAATTACAGTGCCATTGCAAACATGCAAAATGCATCGTGAAAAACAAAAACATTTCACTGCTGAATTTTTCGTGAGAAAAGAATGTTCTTGTTGTCCTTGTCATTTTAAAAAGGTAATTCAAATTTAAGACACTAGCTAGAACACCGTGGAAAGTAACCCATTAGAGACACCGTAGAGCTAAAGAACTACACAGAAGGGTTACACAAACTACTCACGGATCGCTGAAGTTCTTTCGAGGGTGTATTCAAACTTCGGCCGTCAGTCGACTCAACACAGTTCGCAAATGGGCCTCTAGTGATCTGCATTTGTGTATAGTTTGTGTAAAATTATACATTTACACATTTCAATGAATAATTGGCAGACATTGACAAAAGTTACCTCAAAACATCACAGTTTCTACTTCTTACGGGGGTAGATTATGCAAGTGGACAACCATGCTGAGGTTGCTCTAAATTTCTGGTCAAACAAAGTTCAAAATGTTCTAATTACCATACAGCTTGACCTTGAAAATCACTAGCACACGTGCCTTATTGCTTTTTTCAACTATTTTTAGCTCTTAAATACCTATTCTTAGCTATTTTTCACCTATTTTGACCTAATTTTCCCCCGTTTCGGCCTTCTACACATGGAAAAAGCCTATGTATTGATCAAAGTGCACAAGTGACAATGTGCAGAGTAAAATTTGGAGTGGCAAATGACAAACAGCCATACTCTGCAAGTAATAGGCCCGCACATTAGTTGACACAAGTGTGTCAACTGGTTTATGTCAACTCAGATTTCGGCTTCACGTGTCGCAGAGCGATATCCAAATGCACATGCGGCAAGGTTGAAAATTATAAATACTACGGCAAGTGCATTATAAGATCGCTGTGCGACACGTGAAGCCGAAATCCGAGTTGACAGACCAGTTGACACACGCGTGTCAACCAGTGGGCAGCCAATACAGTCGTCAACTCTATTCGTGCTTGACCTACCCGGTAAACTCGAAATCGGCGAGCAGTAAGAACGGACACTCGCAAAACGAAAGCAACACTAACTCGATACTTCGGTCTGCCGCGGAATCGCTCCAAATTTCCCGCCGGGTTCACCAATGGGACATAGCTTTTCGAGCGCAGACGCCGCTCGATGAGCCCCTCAGCCATGACCAAAATCGAACAATATAAAGCAAAATCGAGACTAGAAAGTTGGGTTGCGACGATGTTAGTGTTCGCTGCCGTTGCACTATGTCAAAAAGTTCGCGGTAGTTGATTCGATACCATGTCCCATTGAGCCCACACACGCTAGTTGACATCGACACCAAATGTCAACTGGTGTCGATCCCGATTCAAAGCTTGCTGGCGAGCCGACGATCGACGTTCAAACGCTAGCTTTGAATTGGGAACGGAACCAGTTGACATTTGGTGTCGATGTCAACTAGCGTGTGTGGGGCCTTTATCATGGTGTCGATTGTTACAATGGGACCACACACACTAGTTGACATTAAAATTAGTGTCAACTAAATTTTGGTTACTTATGTGAATTCAATATTCGTATGTGATAGACCATAGTAAATTTTACATCGTGACACTTCATTTTCATTGTTTCTGTTGAGTGTGATATTTAAATTTTTCGGTGATATTTAGTTGACATTCAGTTGATATTTATTTGCGATGTCAACTAGTGTGTGTGTGTGGGTCCATAATTGTTTCAAAACGTTTGTGTTTTCTATATTCGGTAAAATGCTCAAACTTTTATACAATATTTATTTGCGACCTTTCGATGTGAATCAAAGCGATATACAGGTTAAAACCGATAAAATGAATACAAAGTGATAAAAAACAAGTATTTCATATTACAATTCACAAATTTCACATAATGGGGAGACATACTTATAATTTATACAAACGAACGTCGCTTGACACTAACGTACTCACGTGCCTAAATATTGATGTATGCCAGCTAAATACATAATTATGAGGACGTAGGCTCATCCCACATTTAAACCCATCCCACATCTAAATCTACTTTGTCCCTCAAATAGACTGTATTTAATTAAGGGAGTTTCAAAAAAGTCATGATGACAATTGACACAAGGTAATCAATCTAATATGACATGTTACAGTTTTGACTCCACATGTGTTAAAACATGACAGTTGACAACTATTGAGTGCAGTCAGTGTTATTGAGTACAACTTTCACCTGCGAAATCACCAAGTCATTGAAAGTGGCCTTTGATGTAGCACTTTTTCATCATCAACATTGTTTTGCACCCATTATCCACCAAAAATGCAAGGAATACGCATCAAATATGACAGGCATCCAATTAATGGGCCGATATGTGGGATGGGTTTAGATGTGGGATGGCACAGACCCATTATGAGGCGTCAACTCATAAAAGTCGATAATCCAAAAGTCAGAAAAAAATGAGTCAAGCACGGAAAGGGCATCTAGAATCGTTCCCGCAGATTCTTCACCATTCTCAAAAAACGTTTTTAATGTCACTTGTCCATTTTTTAAAGTGTCATTTTTTACACTTTTGAAACAATTGAATTGGAACAATTTTCAAAAAAACTCCAACAAAAAAGTTCATAAGTGCACCCTTTTTCTGAAAAACAAAATAGTAAGAAAAGTGTAGGTAAAGCCCAGCTGGAACGCGATTTTCTAAAAGTCAATAAGATCATAAATAGAGGCCTCATGTGTAATGCACCAAGTAGATATGTTATCTCCACACAAATAAATATTTATATGCACACATGTTTACATCAATAAGTATTTATTTATGCATTGTATTCATGTACCCTATTTATCTGTACAAATTCAGATTCTGAGAGAAATCAGAACAGAAAAGCAGACTGATAGTGATCGGACTAGTCATGTAAAAGCACCATGGCGCTTTTGGCGCTATTTCTTTTGCATGACGTCAGGAACAAAACGCCTGGCGCTAGCGCCAAAGCAAAAAGCGCCATGCTCTTGGGGCCATTTTACTCTGGCGCAATAGGCGTTTGGCTCCGGAGGACGGAAAAACGCCAAGGTCCACATCACTAGACCGAACACACGTGGCATGTTCTAGAATTTGTGGGACAATGACTTTTTTTAGCTGTTTGGCGTTAATAGACTGTCTTGGCTCTCAAGACAACATATGAAAAATGCAGTTTTTCACACCCACATTGAACACCCCTAGTTGGTGATTTATGTAAGCTAGCTAAATGTGGCATCACATTCTGCTTATTAAAATACCGTTAATTCTAGGTTGCAACTAGGTTTTTCAGTGTCAGTGTTTTTTCAAAACTTTTTTATAAGAAAAATTGAGTATTTTTTAAAATGCAAGCATCGAAAACTTTTTTATTAACAAAAACCTCAGCCAAAAGTTTTAGTACCAGTTTTAGCCAGAAGTTTTATGTCACTGCACCAGTAATTCTAAAACCAATCAAGTGAATAGAAAAGCTCCACTCAATGCACCAAATTCACAAATTACAATAGCAAGGAATGGACCATTGGATGGACGTCCAGCGTGGTCATTTCCTCATTTCCGAATTACCTCTCGCTGATCTGAAAAAGTATGCCCTTTTTGTAACGAAACAATCAAAGTTTCATTCAGCCAAAGTTTCAAAACTCACTTATCAGCTTTGAATGCATTTGAGTTTTCTACAATGAGGTGACTGTCAACTGAAGTTGACAGAAATAAAAAATGACTCATTTTGGAAAACTTAAGTTGACAGAGATAAAAAATGACTCATTTTGGAAAACTAAAGTTGACAGAGATAAAAAATGACTCATTTTGGAAAACTAAAATGCATTCAAAGCAGATTTACTTGTTTTTCAAATTTAGGCTGAAAACAAGTGTGCACACAAACGTTTTGTGGATATGTAACTAGGGTTCAAACGATATGACTTTTCGATATCGATATTCGATATTTTTTTCTGAAACTCGATATTCGATATCGATACGATATGGAACCTCGATATCGATATTCGATATTCGATATTGAAAAATGGTCGATATTCGATATTTCGATATTTTCGATATTCGATATTGCGATATGCTTTTGGTATAGCAAGGCATATTTCAAGTGGCATATTGTATTTTCATGTGGTTGCACACATGTTAAATCATCTCTTTACCGAAATTTTAATGGTGCAAGTGATTTTAACAAGCTTTTCATCACTCAATGGTAGAAAAATGAAGAAAAACATAATGAATCAAAGTGTATCAGACAAACAGCAATTGGTAGATATTGCAGTTCATCCTAACCTAATTGCTTAAGGGCATGTTGCAAAAAAAGTATATCAGCGTTTTCTGGCTTCAAATTTAGCACTCCAACAACAATGACATTATAAATACTGTACTTTTACTCATCAAATACAATACTATAAGCACATCAGATCAACCATAAACATCTCAAAATGAAAATGAAAAGTAAATTTGGGGACACAACACAGGTTCGATATATCGAAAAAATGGTCGATATTCGATATCGATATTCGATATTTTTTCAAAATTTTCGATATCGATATTCGATATTCGATATTTTTTCAAAATTTTCGATATCGATATTCGATATTAAAAAATGGTCGATATCCGATATTCGATATTCGATACGATATATCGTTTGAACCCTATATGTAACAAAACATTAAAATAATGTATAAATTATGCTCAGTGTCAGTTCAAAATCTGGATGTGTTTTTAACAGACAGAATGGCGTAACGCACACAGAAAATTTGGGTTCCGCGTTCGAACGATTTTTGGCAAAAGATTAACTCACACAACGAAAAAAAGAAATCGGAACTCAAATGGTTTGATTCGAACGTTACAAAAAGCTGTATGGCGAACTCGTTTTTCATAACTGAAAACGTTCTTCACAAAAAATCGTTCGAACGCGGAACCCACATTTTCTGTGTGCGGTGCGCCAAATGGTCAAAGTATTTACTGTTCGGGATGTATTTATCTGCTTCTATATATTTACAAATATCTATTTTTCATTCCGTTTTCTATCGATTTCATCAAGTTTGTGCACTCTCGTCGAGGTGCATTTTTGCATCTACAATATTTTGAACAAGAAACAGACAGACTTGTAGAGACAGAAAAAATTCTGAAAATAAGCAGGGGGATGGGGTAGAAAGCTGAAAATTTAGGGAGACAGGAAGACTAAATTGAAGGCGAGAACTCGGTGCGCATATAAACCCGGTGCACATGTAGACCCGCGACCTGGTGATCGATGGGCGGGGCCAGGGCCAGGGCCGTATCCAACATTTTTGAGAGGGGGGCTGTATGTATACTGAGCGCGGTTAACGGAGGGGTGGCTCAGCTCCCCGGTAAAATTTTACTTACATGGTGATGGAATGGCGTCGTAGCACTGGTGCCATTGTCATTGACGCCAAAAATCGCTGATATGGATGTAAATACCTATACATAAACCCAGGGGTCTCCTAGGGGGGGGGGCTGGGGGGGGGGCTGCCCCCCCCCCCAAATCCGCCAGCTATCTATATATCCCGGAGGCCGCTCAGCTATCTATCTATCCCGAGGCAAAATTTTTGCCTACTACCCCCAAAGACCCCCCTCCCAAATCGCTCAGCTATCTATCTATCTGGAGTGGTTTTTGAGAAATTTTGCCCCAATTTGCGCCCAAAATCACTAATTTTTGCACCTTTTTATAGTTTTTCACCTTCAAAATCATGCTCTCCGGCTATAGGCATGGTTATATGCCTGTTTTTAGCCATTTTAAACCTACTTTTGGCCACTTTTAACTGATTATTAGCGATTTTTCCCCTTTCGGCCTTCTATGCACTGATAAAAGAGTATATATTTTGCCCCCGCGAGCCCCCCCCCAAGCCCCCCCCCAGAAATTGTTTTCAGCTATCTATCCCTTCGGAGGAGCGATTTGCTATCTATCCAGCCCCCGCGAGGGCCAAAATCCTGGAGACCCCTGCATAAACCCCCGATCACTCACATCCGGCTGTGAGCGATTTTTTTTTAAAAGTTCACCACCCCCAATCTCAAACTTTCCGGCTGGGTTTGTTCCATGAAAAACAAAGTTCAAACATTTGTCTAAAAAAGTATGTGGGCACCCTCCACTGGAACCCCCCTTGGGTCGTGTAAACGGCCCACACTTTTTTTATACCTTTTTTGGCTGATCACTGAAGTCCAACTGCGAGTCATAAGCAACTGAAATCCTGTCTTTCAAGGCTGAATTTGGCCTTAAAGACAGAACACAATGTGCATGGCAAATTGCCAAATACAACTTCAATGACTTTTTTAGCGATAAAAATAAGATAAGGATATTTTTAATTTGTATTGTTTTGTATGGCGGATGGCACTCGGTCGGAATTTTTATGGCAGCACTCGCTAACGCTGCAAAACTAAACTACAAAAAAACTTGCACATGAAAGAGAAACCTAGAAGCATTGTTTAAAAACTTACTCCGCTCAAATACACCCTCCCACATTTGAGAACATGTGAGGCGAAATTTGAAGAGGTTCTAAATTTCGTTCAGGGAAAAAAATTAGTACTGAGGGAAATGTAGAGAGGTTTTTTGAATTTCGCTTCACACGTTCTCAAATGTGGGATGGTGTATTTGAGCGGGGTAAGTTTTTAAACAATGCCTTTAGGTTTCTCTTTCATGAGCAAGTTTTTTTGTAGTTCCTTTAGTAGATTTTTGGGGTTCCAGCGGGGGGTGCCCACATACGTTTTTAGATAAATGTTTAAACTTTATTTATCATGGGACAAACCCTGCTGAAAAGTCCTAGTTCTGGGGTGGTGAATCTTTGTCTAAAAAATCGCTCACGGTCGGATGTGAGTGATCGGGGGTTTGCATATAGAGCGACGGGCACGCCACTCGGTGTATTTTGTAAAGATTTGACAGTATGAGGATCAATTTACTTGTAAAATATCAGCGTGATGGAAAAATGCGGAAAATTTGGCCTACATGTGCACCGGGTTTACATGCGCACCGGCACAGACCCTAAATTTGTCACGTATCGTCAGGTAAAACGTCATGTAAAACGCCAGATAAAACGACATGTAAAATTCAAAATTCCTACCGGTGCCAAAAGAAACCCAATAAACTCGGCGGACATGAAACGAATCAGGTATTCGGCCCTTGGTTCCCAATGACGTATGTTTTTTAATTCGAACTTGAATGGACGGATTCCATTCGGTTCACGATACATTTTTTTCAATCCGACCTTTTATAAGAGAACGATATGAATTTGATAGACATATCATTACAGAAAGTCGGATTGTAAGGCATTAGGCCCGATCTTATCGTCGCGGCCCAGATAGATTCCTCCGAAAAAGTACGTATGAAATTTGGCACACGTCCAAATTCCTTGCGTTTCATACCAAAAAGATTTAAGACGCCCGATTTCTGTTTGCGTCACGATAATGGCCGCGGAATGTGATTAAGTAAACAAAGTTTCAACTAGTACGTTTGTCGCCATTTGCGGTCAGTTGCTTCATTGCATTCCGCGGCCATTATTGGCGACGTCAACAAAAATCGTGCATCTTTAAACTTGGACATATGCCAAGTTTAATCTGTCACACTCGTACAAAAATCCCGTAGAACAATGACTTCCAAAAAGTCCGCCGAGTTTACGAATATTCTCGAAAAAATGATAAACAAACCAAACAGACATCCTTGCGATGTGGGGAACCCCGGAAGTCGAACCCCTGCTTGACGCAAATTAGCGATGTATCGGCGATGTACACGCCACTTTACTAGACCCCTAAACTCGAAATTGAGTGCTCATAAGTAAGCTTTGAACTTGTTGGCGGCCCACACGCCAGTTGACTGGCCAACTGGTCAACCAGTGTGTCAACTGGTCCGTGTCAACTCAGATTTCGGCTTCACGTGTCGCAGACCGACCTCCAAATGCTCATGCGGCAATGTTGAAAAATAAATATTTTGGCAAGTGCATTGGACAATCTCTCAGCGACACGTGTAGCCGAAATCTGAGTTGACACAGACCAGTTGACACTTGTGTTGACAAGCGTGCGGGCCGAGAATTGAGTTTTATTTCGAGTTTACCTTGTAATCTCAAGTCGACGGAAATTACACGGTTAACTCAAAATAAAACTTAAATACGTACGTTCAAAGCGAAATTTTTGAGTACTCGATTTTGAGTTTACTGGAGTTAGTAAACTAGCGTGTGCAGCGACAGTTGTTAGATATCAGATAAATTGACGGTGACTAGAATACAACAAAAGGAATGACCGCGCCTGGAAAGTAAAAAAAAATCTGGGCGCAGCTCTAATCATGAGGGCACGGAATGTCTCCGATCAATACTTGATTTTCACTCACGCTGGCCGCGCGCCAACTTGTGTGTTCACGCTGCAGCGCATGTTTAAAAACACGTGTAAATTGGAACGGCGAGCGGGGGTGCGCTCTGCGGGCGCGTGCAAAAAATAACGTGTGTTTATTTTCGCGAACGCTAGGGGGCGTATTATTTGGGCCTACACACCCTTGTTTGACATCAAAATTGGTGTCAACTAAATTTTGGCGATTGATGTGAATTCAGTATTCCTATTTTAGACCGCAGTTAATTTTATTTTGTGACACTTAATTTCCATTGTTTTTGTTATTATTATAGAGTGAAGTGAATGCCTTAAAAACTTTTTGTATAATATTTTTGACATTCAGTTGACATTTAATTGCGATGTCAACTAGTGTGCGTGGACCTATTGGCGCAACGTGGGGAAGATTGAAAAATTTGGTTTCGTGTCCCAACTGTTTTTTTGAAGGGGAAACTACAAATGCGACGATAAGATGTCAGCCGACCAAGGAGCAGTCTCAAGCAAGTGTCAAGTGTCAAGTGTGTATCCAAATCTTTTTTTTCGTATCCAAATCTTATGTTTTTGTATCCAAATTATTTTTCGTATCTAAATCTTATGTTTTTGTATCCAATTTTTTTCCCCACATACTAACAACTATTATTATTATACATCAACTACTATCAACAGATTATTCTAACAATTGAACACTTTACTTTACAATTGACACTTTGCATGACAATTGACACTTAACTTTGCATTTGACTTTACATTTGACACTTTACTTTACAGGGCGTGGGACTGCCACCAGAAGCCTGCTTCAGGATACAAAAATATAGACCTATATGTAAAAAGCACAAATAACACCAAATTCCTTCAAACACAAAATGTTCAAAAAACACAAATTCGATAACTCGTTATGGGAAAATCATCTAACTTTTAAAACAGGTGGAAGTCCCAAGCCTAACTGATCTAGGTGATAACTGATCTTCAATGCGTATTGATTTCGTGAATTTTTGCAACTTTTCAAAAACATCAGGAATGTAAATATGATGCTTTCAAAGGTAGTGCATCATTTTTCAACATTTTCCTTAAAATGATGAAAAACCTACTGTCTATGAGATATTTGATGTCAAACAGTAAAAATTTACCATTGTGTGCAAATGTAACGTAGGGCAAAAAGTAATACAAAAATGATGTACTTCTTTTGAAAACATCATATTGTTCAATTTTTGTAATTTCAGTGTATGGTTCATGAGACATTGGATGTGAAACCAATGGACTGATCTTCAAAGCATATTGATAAATACCATGAGGTTTTGCTATTTTACAAAAATATCAGGAATGTAAATATGATGTTTTCAAAAGAAGTAAATACACCATTTTTGTATTACTTTTTGCCCTACATTATGTTTCCACAAAATGGTAATTTTTTGTTTGATGTCAAATATCTCATTGACAGTAGGTTTTTCAGCATTTTAAGCAAAATGATGAAAAATTGATGCACTACCTTTGAAAGCAACATATTTATAGTCGGCAGACATGATATTATACAGGTTTGGTCCACTTATGTTTCGCTTCGCTGAGCGTCAATGAAATTCAACATCTTACTGAACAGCGAAGTGCGATACATCTTAAATACGGTAGAAAAACGGTGCACAGTGGGTCGTAAATATGTCAATATGTATAGTCAACAGACATATCATTATACAAAATTGGAAAGTTATATTTTGTTCTTGTACGGAGCGAACGAGAAATGAAAATATTAAAAAAGAAAATGGAAAGATAATAAAAAGGAAAATAAAAATGTGTGGTTCTTTACGCACTCGTTTACTCCAATTTTTGTGCCGATAGGTGCTGCAAATTTTTGATTATACGTTTACCTACGTTTAATTAAATTCATATTTAGAAAAGTTACACGCTATTGATTCATTTTGACGAAAACTTGTTACGTTCAAATTTTGAATTCAGAAAACGTTCCAGCTGTGTATTTATTCAGATGCTGTCCATCCAGACGACGCTTGGATGGCATCATGCCAAAAAACTCAACTACACTTTGACGGGGGGTTTTAATTGTGCGGGCACAATTGAGTAGTTTCATTCCGTATATGCGTAAGCACGAGTCACCAAAACAGAGTTCTACGGGTTGGATACAGCGTGCATGATATGACATCATGCAACTCATTGTATAGTATCATGTCTGCCGACTATACATTCCTGATGTTTTTGGAAAGTTGCATAATATCACAAAATCAATCAATGCCATCAATTCACAAGATCAGTTGATTGGTATCACATTCTGGGTCTAATGAACCATGGACTTGTCTGTCACAAAGGTTGTGAAAAATACGAATCCCTAATAGATAAAATTCTGACAAAAAATAACTACCCCTTGAATAACTACCCCCTCTCGATCAACTCCCCCTCAAAAACTTCTGATGAAAAATAACTCCCCAGTGACTTATTCAAGGATATACGGTATGTGCAAAATGATAGACTTTGATGTGAAAGTACAAAATGATAATTTTTACAGTTTGATTTCAAATATCTAATTAACAACAGGTTTTTCAGCATTCCATTTGGATTCAAAGGGTGTCTATAATCAAAGTCTTTATCATTTTACAAATATAAGTCAATCTCTGAAAATCAATGGCTAAATGGTTGTGTGAAAAATACCAATCTAAACTTTTTGGATTTCAATATTGAGCCATTCACTTGTACTGATTTATATTTCAAACGTCCTTTGTCACATATTAAGATGTAATGAGTCCATGGTTCATGAGACATCAGATCAGATGTGAAACCAATGAACTGATCTTCAAAGCATATTGATAAATACCATGAGTTTTTTTATACAAAAACATCATGAATGTAAATATGATTAGGTATTTCAAAAGATGTAAATCATTTTTTTGTATTTTTTGCCCTCCATTACGCTTGCACATAATGGTGATTTTTTTACTGTTTGGTGTCAAATGTCTCATTGACAGTCGGTTTTCCAGCATTTCATGCAAAATGATGTATTTCCTTTGAAAGCATCATATTTACATTCATGATGTTTTTGGAAAATGGCAAAAACTGATGGAATCAATACACATTGAAGATCAGTTGATTGGTAAAAGATCACATTAAAGTCTTGTGAACCATGGACTTATTACATGTTTATCTGTGACAAAGACTGTGCAAAATACAAATCCCAACAAGTGAGTGGTTCAACATTGAAATCCAAAAAGTTAAGATAAGTATTTTGTCACACAACCATTCACCCATTAACTTTCAGACATTGACTCATATATCACGTCTCTATCATTTTGCAATATATGAGTCAATGGCTGAATGGTTGTGAGACAAAATATTAATTTAAACCTTTTGGATTGCAATATTGAACCTGACATGTAAAACGTTCATGGTTCATTTACCAAACCAATTACGGTAACATTCAAGTCACAGCAGTTTACACTGTATACTGGACGGACGTAACGCTTTACAATAAATGATACCATATTTTGATGAATAAGGTGACACTAAAAAATTCTGCGCTAAATTAACCGGTGGGGGTGGGAGCAATGTGATGTGATGGAATTTTTTTAAATGTATCTTCGTTTATTCAGATAGACTATGGTAGACTTCATTCTAAGGTGTGTCGTCAGTAGACAATATTCATTTATTCGTATTTTCGAGCAGGGCCATTTGTATTGATAACCGTATATCTTCTAATAGAACGGTGCCGTTCTATTTTTTTCGTCAACGTTTTTACCTGCCGTTCTATTGGAGGTGCCGTTCTATTGGAGCTATGCCGTTCTATTAGAAGAAATACGGTAACCTGGTGAACTGTAGGGGTATGGGCGTAGCGATTTGTTTTACTGCAGAAATATTCAAGGTTGGCATTGCATAAAGCTAGGTGTTTTGTGCGTTTGCGCGAGCGCGGCAATTCAATGGAAGCGCGGCGCCGATGCGGGAAACGCGACCGGACGCAGCCGGCGGCCACCCCCAGCCTCCATCGGCGGCGCCTTAGTCATCGCTAGTGATGGGAAGCCGCCCACACTGGTCAAGTTTGTAGTTATTGTCAGCGACAAGAAAATGTTTGGTCGAGCTTCTTGTTTTTTAAATTATTTTTAATTGTGAAAAAGTGGATTTTTAAGTGCACGAGTAAAAAGCAAACAATTTTCCTCGCGGCCACCGCGGCCAAAACTATGGCACCGGGCAACATATTGGTGCCAGCAAAAATGGCGCCAAGCGCCATTGCGGCTGTCAAAATAATGGCGCCAGGCGTAGTGATGTTAAAGGCACCGGGAAAAATGGCACCGCACCGCACCGGCACCTTTGCCAACGCATGAAAAGGGCACCTGGCACCCTGGGGCACCGGCCAGAAAATGGCACCGCACCGCACCGGCACCGGTGCCTTTTGGAAAAAATGGCACCGGCACCGAAGGGCACCGGCGGGTTGCCGGTGCTAGCACCGAAAGGCACCGCACCGGGCTGGAATTTCTGAAGTAAATATCGGGCAGTTTTTCAGTGGTCTCACCTTTGGAAGTGCATATTTCCATGAATTTTCAACCGATTTTGATGGTTGAGCACTCAAAATGATCAGAATGATGTGGCAATCACTTTTATGAAGCAACTACAATGATTACAAATGAAAGATGAAATATTTAATTCACTGCAATGTCCATAGCCACTATTGTCTACTGATCGGAGTCGTTGCTGTACAGAGAATGGAACTATATCTGTCATAAACTGACAACAAATTTTGAACAAACAAATAAGATAAATATAAAATATAAAAATGATTTAAAATTCAACAAAATTTAAGATTCGCTCATCAGATACCGTATTGGGTATTACAGATTTCATAGTAGGTATATTTATTTGATGGGAGGTTTACAAAATAGGCAAAAACGGTTGGGTAAATATATCGCTGTTTTTTTAAATATGAATAAGCACATACTATGGACAAAATTGCACAGCACATGAAGCATTGGCCGGTGCCTTTCCCGGTGCCTTTTACTTTGGCCCTGGTGCTAGCACCTTTGGCACCGGCAGAAAAATGGCACCGCACCGCACCGGCACCGGTGCTATTCTGAAAAAAATGGCACCGGCACCGGCATGGCACCCCTGAAGATTGCAATGGCACCGCACCAGCACCGGTGCTGGTGCCCTTCGGTGCCCAGCACCGGGGCACCGGTGCCCCGGTGCCTTTACATCACTAGCCAGGCGCCGTTCAAAATTATGTTGCCAGGCACTAGAGAAAGCGCCAAAAGCATCAGAAAGGGTATCAAGCGCCAGTGGCACCAGAGCCATGGCGCCATTCCATCGCTAGTCACGGGCAACATTCCCACACGAGAAAAAGCATCGCATCAAACCAAAAAATATGCAAAAAATTTGTTTTGAATAAATACGTAGCTACATTTTATATGCATTGAAGAACGCTTTGGTTTCTCTGAAACGCGGAAATCTGCGCTGCGTTCAACTCGCAATTTGCAATTGGAGAAACTGGTGGACGATCTGGCGCAATGGATGCGGCAGCGGCGACGAACACGCTTTCGCGCACGACCAGGGGCGCGCTGGCGCTCGCCGCCGCCGACGGGCACTCGTACAGGCAGAGCAGAGTCGCCGCCGACCAGGTGCCAGCCCCGCACCCCGCAAAGTGGCAAGTCGGCTGACGAATATCATCAAGTGTCATGTAGTCGACTGACGGCGCACTTTATAATGAAACCATATCCAATATGAGTAAAAAGTTAAAAACAAAAAAGTTTATCACTTTCTCATCACATTACATTGCTCTCACTTTGGCGGAATTTTGTGTGCCATTTTTAACGGTAACATTCTTTTTAAAGCGGTAAGGTAACACGGTAACAACAATTTTTCACAAAATATGGTAACATTCTATTTGTAAAGCGTCAAGTCTGGCCATTATACGAATTTATGAAATTGTCATGCAAAGTGTCATAGTTTCAGTAATAAAACCTTTTCGTTTTTGTTTTGTTTGACGTTTTACATGGCACTCGACACGGGGCTTTGCACTTGACAGGGTGCGCGACTGCCGCCAGTGCACGCGCAAGTGGCGCTGCAGGCACCGGAACGCAGGCGCCAACGCAGGCACCTGCGGCGGTAAGTAAAGAGGAATATTTTGCTCAATCTGTAGAGGTACTTCAACTTTTTCACATCTTCTGTATGACGATGCGTAAATGCGCCACTTAATTCAATCACTTGATTTCCTACTTTACTGTCAATTACCCAACACACTAGTTAACAAACAACAACAAATGTCGTATAGTTCAGATCCCAATTGAAAGCTTGCTGACGGGCAGACGAATGACTTTCAAATGCAAAAGTGTTGAAGCATGTTGCAAAGGAATAAAAGTGTTGAAAAAATATTGCTGTAAATATACCGTGTAACGTGTACGGCCGGTATGATGTACCTACCGTATTTCCTCGAAAAAAAACCCAGCGGGTTTATTATTTCGCCAGCAAAATTTGAGGGGGGATAATTCGAGGGGGGGTTTATTCGAGGGGGGGGGGTCTATTATTTCGCCAGAAATTTTCAGAAAGTCCCCATACTCAGACGTAGAATAACCAAACAATTACATAGATGTATATGTGTTTATAGGCATATGTAACTGTATATATTTACTATACACATAAACCTTTCCCTAATATCACTCAATCATCAGTTTTAACGTACATATGTTCCAAATTGTACAGATCACAAACTGGGGTATTTGTCATGTACGTTCTCTTTACACTCAATTTTAGGGGGGTATTTCGAGGGGGGGTTATTATTTCCTCAGCCGAATTTTAGGGGGTATTTCGAGGGGTGGTTAATTCGGGCCAGGCCTCCTACGCACAAACGCCCGGCGCGCACAAACGCCCGGCACGCACAAAATTGAGCCCGCCACGCACAAATGTCCGGTACGCACAAATCTGATGCTCTCTGCGTACCGTGAATACACGTGAATACACGTGAATACACGTGAATAACACGTGAATGCACCCAACATGCACTCAAACACTCGGTGAGATTGGTGGCAATGTTATACTCGGCGGATATGATACTTTGCCCTCGCACTCATTTATGTCTCACGTTGGAAGCGTGCCAACGATGATAAAGCATGCGATTTTTGTATAAAAGATGAGAGAAGTCATTGTGTGAATAAGTATCGTTAGAGTAAATGAGTATCGTTAGAGAGATGACTTTTTCAACTTTTCAACTTTGAAAATCGCATGGGTAAAACATCGTTGGCACGCTTCCAGCGGGAACCACGCGTGCAGGGTGTAAAGTGACTGGAGTATACAAATACATAACGACTGGCACGCACATTGTGCGGCACGCACACAGCTACAGTTTTGTGCATAGGGTTGGCCGATGTTTTTTTTAAACGTTTTTTTTATTTAAAAAACGTTGTTTTTTTAAAAAAAACATGACGTCCGAAATGTTTTTTTTATTTAAAAAACATCGGCCGAAATTTTTAGTACTAAGCACTAGGTATTTTGCAAAATTTTTGCGCGCAAGCGCGCAATTTCACACACAAATTGACATTGGTGGTTGTTTTCATTGGTTTTGTTGCATTTTTAGTATCAAAACATCCATTTCTATGTGCTACCATGGGTGAATAAGCCGACATATGTTGCTGTAATATATAATATTGAGGTAATGTGCTTCCATGTACCTCCACAGTGTGTAACTTCACTCCCAAAGTAACAACCTCCTTTTATAACCTTGTTTGATCACCATTCCATGCCAAACTTTACCTGAAGTCACGAACATTCGACTATAAGGCGATATACGAACGATATGTCGACAAAAAATGGATATTTTTGACACAAATCACCACTTATAATGCTATCCCATGGCTCCACAGCCATTATATGGTCATATTTAACATCACAGAGTATTGCCAGTGTCTGATATACCTATATATGTTGACACTATGTCATATCTGGGAGCTTTTAAAAAAAAACGTCGAGTTAAAAAAAAACGTTTTTTTTCCAACCCTATTTGTGCATACCGGGCGTTTGTGCGTACCGGACTTTCATTTTGTGCGTGCCAGGCGTTTGTGCGCGCCGGGCGTTTGTGCGTACAGGTGCGGAGCCGTTAATTCGAGGGGGGGGATAATTCGAGGTAATACGGTATATGTCTATACAATAATGTATTGTGTTACTCGTCAGCAATCTTTTAATTGGGAACGGAACCAGGTGCCAGTTCCGCAAAATGAGAAGTGAGAAGTGAAATGGCAAAGGTGAAGTAAAAGCGCAAAGGCGAAGAGAAATGGCAAGTGAATTGGCAAAAGCGAAGTAAAAAAATAAAAATAAAAAGTAATTTCCCTTCGCTTTTGCCAATTTCCTTCTCAATCCACTTGCCATTTCAATTCGCCTTTGCGCTGTTACTTCGCTTTTGCCATTTCACTTCTCATTTTGCGGAACTGGCCCCCGCAGTTGACATTTGGTGCTGTTTTCCACTAGTGTGTGTAGGGCCGACAGTACAAAATTAACTGTAAATGGTTGTTGTCATGTTTGATACATAATTTGATTTTACGTATTTTCGGCGGACATGATACTCTGCCCTCGCACTCGTTTATGTCTCACGTTGGAAGTGTGCCAATCATGATACAGTATGCGATTTTTGTACAAAAGATGAAAAAAGCATCGTTGCGAATAAGTTAATGTACCTATAGCGTTATAAAAAGACTGATTTTTTCAACTTGTTATGAAAATCATATGCGCAAAAAATAGTTGGCACGCTTCAAGCAGGAATCTAGCGTGCAGGGTGTAAAATGACTGGAGTATAACATAAGTTGCACGTTTACTGGTCAAATGACCGGTTATCACTTGGCATCTAACCAGTTGTCGACATTTCTACACAATCTCAACTCACGTTGCGGTACGCAGGCTACGTGAAGACGTCGCTGGATGGAAGTAACCTGGTGGTGATCACGGCGCACACCTGCACGCCCGACCACGACAGGGTGGCCGTCATGCACAGCAGGTGCCAGTCCCGAGCCCTGTCAAGTGTAATGTCAAGTGTCAAATGTCATGATGAATGTCATGCTAATTTGTCAATTGTCATGCAAAGTGTAAAAAATCAGTGACAAAATGATTTTTTATTTTGATTGACATTTGACACTTGACTTTGCACTTTACATGGCTCGGGACTGCCCCCAGGTCGGAAATGAAGACAGCCGCAGCCACCACGAATGAGCCCATCCAGGAAATCTACAATAAAGCAGGTTAGCTCACCTGCCCATGCAAGTGAACGGTTGACCTCTAAAAGTCGATTACTCCAAGAACGCGATTTCAAGAAAATGGCATTTCTTAATGTATTTTTCCTACAAAACGAGCAGACTTATCGACTTTTTACTGGTTACAGGATGGAGTTATCGACTTCTTGCTGGAGATCTTTTGAAAAATGTTCCTAGTTGTCCCAAAAGTGTCAAAATGAGACACATTTCAATGGAGCAAGCGATGTTGCAAAATTTATCAAATAATTATAAAAATGTGTGGGGCCAATTCTAGATGCCACTTCAAAATTCCCAATTTTCGCAATCTTTGAGTCACCGAAATTTTAAATTAAAATAAATATAAATTTCCCGAGATTTTCAGAACGCCTAGTTCATCTAGTCGATTTTAGTTGACATTGAGTTGCAACGCAGTTGTCAATTGTATGGACCGACGGCCGTCGCAGTTGGGCAAACTGGGCGTCTTCACCAGCAATCATTCGGCGATGTACCGGGTGCGTCACGAACACTTGCGGCGCCAGCTGCGGCGGCACGTGCAGCGCAGCGGCGGCGGCGACAGCAGCGACAGCGACAGCGACAACGATGCACATGAGGGGTCGGCTTTTTCTATCCTGTGCAATCTAGTGCTGTGGAAAAGCCATGGAGCTGCCGCAGTGGTCCCCAAATGGGGGGTTACCCTTCCCTTCCTACTCAGCTATCTATCTATCGCGGAGGCAAACTTTTTGGCTATTATCCCCTGAACCCCCCCCCCACCCAATCGGCCATATATCTACGTGTAGCGATGTTTGAGATGTTTTACCCCTATTTTTGGACGTCATCGCTGATTTTCCTACGTTTTTCCCATTTTCATCTTCAAAATCACTAGTTGATGTGACTTATTGCCTTTTTTCGCTATTTTTGGCTTTGATGTGCTTTTATACCCTTTCAAAAGGATTTTCCTTACCTATCCTACCCAGTAAGGATAGAGAGATATACACGACCACTGAGCTGCTGCATAGCACAGTGCCAAAACAAATGTCAAAACGATTTTCCCTCTTTTTCTGCCTCTACACCGTGAAAAAGCCTATATTGAACCCCTGCGAATCCCCCCTCATTAAAAAAGATAAACAAACACTGTTGGCGACGATCGAAAATATTTAATTCGTTCAGGTAAACGGAAATGTTTTCAAAACAGATTTTGGAGTTTCCCAGGTTTTAGTGGTGTACTAGTGTGCCTTTTAAGTAATACACATTAAGTAATACCACATTAAGTAAAAAAATACATTGTGAATTTAATTATATGCTCAGGGGTGGGCACCGGCTGGCAGCGGAACTGGGCATCACGAAGCCAGCCGAGGGCGGCACAGCTGAGCGCTTCCTACTTCACCAGGTGCCAATTCCGGACCCTGTAAAGTGTAAAGTAAAGTGTCAAATGTCATGTAAAATGTCATGCAGTGTCAATTGTCATGACAAATGTAAAGTTAAGTATCAATTGTCATGCAAAGTTCAGTAAAAAATATTTTCTTTTTTGTTTTCGTTGACATTTTACAGGACATTTGACACTTTACTTTACCTACACTTTATGGAGCTCGGGACTGCCCCCAGGAGTGGGCTGATGATGGTGAATGCAAACAGCTCATCTTTGCCAGCGACAAGTGCTTGAATAAACTCGCACAACCCGGCGCGGTGTGGTCAATCGACTGCACAGTTAAGAAGGTGCCGATGCCGTTCAGATGCCTGTTTACTATTCAGGTTAAATTGTTTATTTTGCTATTAAATTAATTAAAGACATAAAATCAAAATTGACACTACACTTCAAAAATATTTTTTTGTGTGGATTTGTAGCACACTCCTAAAATGTCACAATTCGCCTGACATAATATTGCATGACAAGGAAAATCAATATTTCCACATGAATTTTATAATTCAAGTTCATCAGCATTGGCCATACACACTACAATAACTGAAATACAAATTTCATGTGGAAATATTTATTTTCCTAGCCATGTAAGATTTTGTCAGGCGAATTGCGTCATTTTAAGAGCGTGCTACAAATGCACACAGTATTATATGTGTTTTACACGCAGACGTTTGTCGCGGACAAACTGATCCCAGTGGTCATGTGTTTGCTGAGGGACAAACACACGGCAGCCTACAGGCAGGTCGTGCAGCTCACGCGGCAGTATTGCATGCGGGAACTGCAGCTGCCGCTCCAGCCACGGTGCATCACGCTCGACTACGAGCCGGCACTGGTGGCCGCCATGCGCGCCGAGCTGCCCGACGCGCGGCTGTACGGCTGCTATTTCCATTACCACACCGGCGTGTGGCGCTTCGCACTCAAAGACAAGGGGCTAGCGGTCAGTTTTTTGTGAGGGCCTTTTCAGATACCTTTTTTAAAACTTCTATAACTCCAGATTAAAACAGTTTAAATCCTGCACTTGTACGCACAAATGCCCGTTACGCACATTTGCCCGTTACGCACAAAATTGTGCCTGCCACGCACATCTGCCTGGTACGCACATGGCTGATGATCTGTCCGTACCTGGCAGATGTTCACTAATGTTACTGCGCAACTTTTTTTCACTTCACTCGTATCTGAAAATCACTTGACACTTTTTCAAGTTTTGTTCCCGGTGACCTTGAGGCTGCCTTATGGGCAATTTATGGACTTGTCAACTTTTAGAAATCGGTTTCCACAGTGGACTTATAACATTTCTTGTATTTTTTTCCCAACAAAAGAAGCTGAGGAAAGTGGACTTGTCAAGTGATTTTCAGATATGAGTGAAGTGAAAAAAAGTTGCGCAACGACACTAGTGAACATCTGCCAGGTACAAAAAGAGCATCAGCCATGTGCGGACTGGGCAGATGTGTGTAGCGGGCACAATTTTGTGTGTAACAGACAAATGTGCGTAATAGGCCTGCCCCCTTCATTTGTCATTTAGATAATTTGACTCGCTAAGGTTGTTGAAATCGGCGAGATCTCAGCCATAAAGTAAGCCCGGCCGTAAAGTAAATCCGGCTGTAATGCATAGTTGTACAAACGTATTTACGTTTACTCGATAAATATGTATACTCGAGTGCTGCGTAAATACGTTTACGTTTCCCCCGACTAAAATACCGGTACTCAGTTACTCGCGTACTGTTTGAAAGTACGCGAGTACAGAAAACGAGTATTTACAGATATTTACGTTTACTCACCTTTTACACAGCGTAAAAGTAGAAAATTTTTACTTTACGTTTTCTATACTCAGGTGTGACTAAAAATAAAATACTTTACGTTTACGTTTACTTTGAAAGAAGTTCAGTACTTTTAACAACTCTGCCGTAATGATGCCCGGCCTAAAGTAGCACCCTCTACTTTACGGCCGGGTTTACTTTATGGCCGGTACATCCCCGTTGAAATCATGCATAGCGCCCCAGGGGTGCTATAAAGCTGTGTAACACCCCGGGCGTCGTGCACAGGGAGGGGCGGTTTACATGGAGAAATATGGTGATCGCTTTTGCAGGTTAGGTGCAACCCAAGTACTGTATTTATATGTAACATATGCATAGGAGTTATCCTTCACATAAATAAGAATGTAGTTGTGGTGAGACAAAAAAAACATCACAAAAAGGTGAATGAAAACATAAATTTCCTCGGTCTGGAATAATTGGGTGATTTTTCCTAGTTAAAGTACCTATGTAAATTGTAAACTTACAGGAATGTGTTGGAGAACGGGACTGTAAGATGCTGGTGCGGCTGCTACTAGCATCAGCATTTCTGCCACTGCCGAGCATTCAGCAATGGTACAATAAGAGCTTTCTGCCGCGAGTGGCGCAACTTGATGTGGTGAGGCGAGCACATCTGTTCGTATTGGCAAATCACTGGGAGGACAGGTGGCTCAAGGACGAGGCGATGCTGCAGCTGTGCAATTTGCGGGGCCGGCCGCCGCGCTGCTACACCAGTGGGCACATCGAAGGCTGGCACAGCCGTTTCAGCCGACTTTACCTCAAAAACACTGTATGTTGTTGTTGACTATGTTGTGGGGAAGCTTCAGAATGGGCACCACCACAAATATCAGTGCAGGGACGTATACAGAACGTTTGAGAGGGGGGCTGCTTGTTTACGGAGCCCAGCGAGGGGGGGGGGGGGTCAGTCCCCTCCCCCTAAAATTTTGGCTACACAGTGACGGAATGGCGCCGTGGCGCTGGCATCATTCCTAGGCCAGCGGGCTTACAAATGTCAAGCATGCTTGACCATAACCTCAATAAAATGAGTATATATTTACATATTTATATTCAATTTCTGTAAATAAATACCGTTTTGGGGGGTTATGGTCAACCCGTCTGACATGTAAACCTGGCTGGCCATGTACCCCACCAGCTCAAATATGCACCAATATGTTAACTAGGTAGAAATACATGTCGACCAGGTAGAAATACATGTGTAGCGGGTTTACATGTCTACAGGCACAGGGTCAAAAAAAGTACCAATCAACTTTTCACCACTTACCACTGCACTGAGTAACTGGATGAGGTGCTGAAATGGGATGTGATATGAACAAATTGCAGGGCGTCTACGGACTGGTGCGGGTGCTGCAGCAGGAGGAGTTGATGGCGCGCGCCCAGTGCGTCCTGGCGGAACAGTGTTGCGAGCGCCGGTCCCACAATCAATTGAGGCTGTTGTTTGGGGTCAGGCAATCCACCAGAATTTTGTGTTGTTAAATTGTGTGCATGTATATTTTGCTGTCTTTTCGTGGCCCATTGTGGCTGAGCACACTGTTTCGTGACTATATTTATCGAACTACCGACACGGTTAGCAAGTGTTCGACAAATTTCGTGAACTAGTGTGTAGAGCAACAGTTCACAAAATTTCTGGTCACGAATTATAAAAAGAACAAAGTGGTCCAAATCAGTTGACAAATGACTTGCAACATTTGGCATCAACATTATTGCCTGATGGAAAACTGAAATGCGAACAGATGAAATTCTGGTGGATTCGACACTCGCAAAAGCTGTCGATCGATTGACGGCGGCGGTTGTCGCGCGGCAGCAAGGCGCAGCGCGACCTGCAGCAGCGGCGGCAGTCGTTCCTGCAGCTGCACGAGGGCGGCCGACTGACCGACGACGAGTTTGTCGTGCAGATGGCCGCCTCGCTCCAGCCGCCCGGCTCGCGGGCGAAACATTCGCACTCGCAGATGTACGCTGTTCGACGCAAATCCCGCAAGTAGACGAGCGCAGTTGCGAGGGGCAAAGCGATTACATAAGCTATAAGTGGCAGTAATCTGGGCCCAGTCCTACAAGTTGACAAGTTATTTTATCTTCACTTGACTTCGCTCTTACTTGACCTTTAACTTGATTCTTGACTTTGTCATTTGCGGAGTCGGCAAGTGACAAAGTCAAAAGTCAAGTGAAGATTCAAGAGTAGAGCACATGTCAACATGCGGGACTGGCCCCTGGCCAGTAAATTTTTTATAAAATTTTACTTTTTATCCACTTATTATCAAGGATAACTTGATTTACCACTTTGCATGTAACTTGTCACTTGTACACAAGCGTTTAATGGGAGGGGGCTGCGGAAGGGTTGCCTACGAAAATGCTCCAGCTATCTATCCCAGGCGCTGCTCAGCTATTTTTCAGTCCGCATGCTAAATTTTTGGCTATGTCCCCTGACCCTCCCCCGAAAATCGGTTAGCACTATATATATTTGCAGCAATTTTTAAGGATTTTCTACCAAAATCGCTACTGTTCACAACTTTTGCCAATTTTCACCTTCAAAAACACTACTTAATGAGCGTTATAACCAATTTTCAGCTACCTTATCCCGATTTTTTCTGCTCAAAAAAATCACAACTATTGAACCCCCGCCCCCAGGACGATTTTTCAGCTATCTATCCCTCTGGAGGTGCGATTTACTATCTATCTGATCCCTCACACGAGGGTACAAATCACATAACTTCCGCTCGTAAATTTCAGAATTCGAAGTTTTGCACCTGTTTCTTGTGTCATTTAGATGGATTTTTAGTTAAAAAATTTGCCTTTTGCCAAGTTGAAAAATTTTAGTTTTGTCAATTTGTACTAGTGACGTGTGAAAAATGAAATGTGTGATGACGATTAAAAAGTTGAATGCATCTGAAAGCAAAAACACTGAGAAAATGTGCACAGCTAATATAACAATAGGAAAGAAAACAATATTGAAAAAAGCCTGAAAGACTAGACGAGAGGGAGCGAAAATCTTTATGATTCATTTTGGCAAAGGTATCACTGACTTTTAACTATAAAAAATTGGCCTTTGCCAATCCTAACCATGACATTTGTTCAAGTTTTTTCCGTGTGGCCCGTTCTCTGACAGTGCGCTTTGATAGTGCTCTTGTATCCAAATACTTTTCCACAGCTGCACGTCCATGTCTGTTCCTCTGCGCGGGATTGAGAAAGTTACAGGTAAACATACTGGTGCCACTCCCAGACCCTGTAAAGTGCCCTGTAAAATGTGAAATGTCATGCAAAGTGTCAAAAGTAATGTAAAATGCCTTGCAAAATGGCAACCGTATGTTAGTCATTTTGCAGGGCATTTTACGTGACTTTTGACACTTTGCATGACATTTGATATTTTACAGGGACTGGGATTGCCCCCAGGTTACAAGCAGTTTCATCGACACTCCATGGATTAACTGTTGCTCACATGCACCCGAACTGACGCGTTACGTTGGCAGAGTGCCAACAGTAGCTAAAGCGGGAATTTAAGTAACACACGTATTTCTTCAAGATAAACCCAGTGGTTTATTATTTCACCAGCAATTTTGAGGGGGTTTATTTGGGTGGGGGTGGGGGTTATTATTTCATCCGGATTTCGATGAAGCTATGACAAATTTGCTTCATTAATGTATTTTACTTAGATGTGAAGAAAACAATGCT
Organism: Sphaerolaimus hirsutus; assembly: GCA_964036195.1. Taxonomy (NCBI): domain Eukaryota; kingdom Metazoa; phylum Nematoda; class Chromadorea; order Monhysterida; family Sphaerolaimidae; genus Sphaerolaimus; species Sphaerolaimus hirsutus. The sequence goes on from OZ038459.1 coordinate 12,241,070, forward strand.
ATTCACACTCAGCTCATATTTGGAACCCATAAACATCGCAACTATGAACACCGCTTGAAGAGCGGCTCCTCTACGGACCCATTCAAGTTGAAATGATGGTAAAAAGATCAAAAAAAACATACTCTCTGGTGCGTGGGTTTTCTCGTGATTGGCGCGCTGGGAACTCTGGCGAAATGGCGCTCCACAGAATTTGCACTTGTGCGGCTTCACGCCAGAGTGGATGAGCACATGCACATCAAGTGCATATTTCTTGTCCGCGCTGTACGCGCATTCGTCGCACTTATACCGTTTCCTTTCCTCTTGCGCGGATGCCTGCAGGGTGGTGGCTCTGGTATATTTAGGTGGGGATAGTCAGAGTTTTAACTATGTTTATAAATACTAATTTTTGTAATGTTTTCTTTACCTCACATTTGGGTCATTTATAGGGTTCAAACGGGATTGACTTTTCGGGATCGGGATCGGGATTGGTTTTTTGAGATTTCGGGATCGGGATCGGGATCGGCCGGGATTGGGGTCACGGGATCGGGATCGGGATTGGGGTCTTGGGATAGAGTATTTGGCCAATGTTCTGGCATTCACAGTTGTTCATAAAGGTCTCAAAACACTGTTGGATGCCAGAAAAGTGGCATAAAATGAACGCTGGGGGTTTGCGTTCACATTTTTGCATGCAAAAACGTCATTTTTTCACTTATGATAATTACCTCTAATTTTTCCGGGATCGGGATCCCGGACTTTGGAGTTTCTCGGGATCGGGATTTGAAAATTTTCGGGATCGGGACTGTTAAATCCCGGAATTTCACGGGATCCGGGATCGGGATCCCGTTTGAACCCTAGTCATTTAGGAAAAAAACAGAACATTTGAAAACAATTTTTTTCCAAACACTGATCCCTGTTCTCGATCTGATAAGTGATTTAATTAGAGTTTTTCAGGCTGTCGGACAGGCCCAATGTGTCACCTAATCAGGCAAACACTCAGCACCTTGTAAACTGAAATGTTAAGCATTGGGTAAACTTGATGCATCCATTGCCAAGTAAAATCATAACTGACAAGTTAAAATTGTACTTGAAAATGTAAATACAACAACTACACGATCACTTGTCAATTTCTCGCAAAAGTTGACAAAACCACCAATATAGTTGACGATAACGTTGGCTAAAACAAAGCAAACTAACATTTTCTACGTGAGGCTGCAGCTGCTGTTGTTCCTCTTGCTCCAACTGCCGCTGCTGCAGCAATTGCTCGCCTGCCTGAAATATACCGACAATAAATACAACAATTACAAGTCAACTTGTCAATTTCTCACAAAGTTGACAAAAATACCAATAGAGTTGACGATAACGTTGACTCAAACAAAAGCAAGACTCACGTTGTTCACCGGTTGTTGTTCCTGCGACGGTTGTTGTTCCTGCGACGGTTGTTGTTCCTGTGACGGTTGTTGTTCCTGCGACGGTTGTTGTTGCGGCTGCGTCAATTGTTGTTGTTGCTGCGGCACTTGTTGCGGCTGCAGCTGCTGCATCAAATGCTCGCCTGTCTGAAATTGACCCATTTGTCTTTGAATGGGAATGTGTATATTAGAGCAATAGCGGTGGGAAAAATTAATTGTTCACGCTGCTTGAGGAGTAGGAATGCGTAAATATTCACAACAACTGGCCTAAAGCTGTCCTGGGGGCACTTCCAGACCCTGTAAAAAGCCGTAAAATGTCAAATGTCATGCAAAGTGTCAAAAGTCATGTAAAATGCCTTGTAAATAGCAAACGTATGTTTGCCATCTTACAGGGAATTTTACACGACATTTGATACTTTGCATGACATTTGATATTTTACAGGGCTTTGTACAGGGTCTGGGAGAGGCACCAGCGTTTAAAGTGGGGGGGGGGGGTACCGGCGCATGTTTCATTGGTTTAGCATGCTCAATTGCGCACAGTATACTGAAATTTTGAAATCGCTTTATTCCAAAAATCAAGCAATTCGACGCTCGCGTAATCGAAAACGTTTGAATGCTAACACACAAATTTCAGTTTACCATGCGACGATAAGTCGAATGTACATAAGATACAGATTAACTGGCCTTTTTTGCGTTTTCATTTGCAGCTGCCGCATGCTGAGGCGACTCATGCGCCAGCGTCTGATGAGCTGCAGATCCTTCAGACTGGTCAACGGAATCGACCATATCGGTCAGGAACTCGAGCAGAGTGTCTGCAAATTGGAATTGATGACTTATCTAGAGTATTAGTCACACATGCAGTCCCGTTTTGGCAGGGAACAGTCCCGCACCATGTAAACTGAAAAGTCAACTGTCAAATCAAAATGCAAATGTCTTGCAAAATGTCAATCAAAATAAATAAGGAATATTGTATTACTGAACTTTTGACAACTTGCATGACAATTGACAAATTTGTATCGCATTTTACACTTGACTTTACACTTCACAGAGTGCGTAACCGATAGTGGTACCTGATTAAGCTATTTTTCATGTGCACCACGCAAGTCCCAAATCTATCTGCAAACGGTTTACCCATTCGCCCATTCATAGAGCTTCATTTACTACATTTAGAACCTAAATAAAAATAGTCTGGATATACAAAATACAAAATACCCGGCACACACAAGCAAAAGCAGCTTGATTTCGCGGCAATTTGGGCCCGTGCCAGCACACATCTAAACCCATGGCACATCTCGACCGACCGCACATCTAATTCTACTCATCACACATCTAAACCCCCCATAGATGTGGGATGGGCTTAGATGTGTGATGGTGTAAGATGTGTGATGGGCGCGTGAAACACGAAGTAAATACCTCCCCGCAGCTGGGAGCCGTCGCGTGAAGGGCTACGCGCGAATTTGCGTCAAGCGTAGTGATGTAAAAAGCGCCAGCCCATCCCACATCTATGGGGGGTTTAAATGTCAATAGGCCTAGATGTGTGATAGGTAGAATTAGATGTGCGGTCGACCTAGATGTGTGATGGGTTTAGATGTGGGTTAAGCATGGCCCGATCATTTCCCACCTGTTTCATTTGGATCTCTGACTTCGACTGGCTCGAATATCTCCGTCTGCGTTGCGACGCTGCAGCGCGGGATCTGTGAATGTGATCAGAGGAAAATTCAGCAAATTGTCAAGTGACAATGTTTGACAAATTGTTAGAAAAGTTACAAGCGATAAGTCAAATATTTGTCAACTTTATTTACAAATTTGGGTGTCACTGGACTGGACAGAACGGCGGTGTGCCTCAGCGGACAGCGCATGTAAACTCTCAGCTAGTCTGAGCTCTCAGCACATGTAAATATGCTCTCAGTGCATCTCAGCCCCAGGCGCATCTATGCATCCTATGGTGTGGCGGCGCGACGGCGGGATCAAAGATATTTGACGCGTGAGAGAGCCGCGCCAGACCCCCGTGTAAGCTCCCGTTACATGAGTAACGGTGTGATTGCCAGGTTATACGCCGCCGTGGGCAGCAAACAAATTTTTTACATGTAAAAACAAGTAAAAAGTAAGTAAAATACACAGGTGACAAACTTGCGACTTTACGGCAGCCAATTTCTCTGTGAGATCTTTGCACATCCTTTGGCTGTTTGCCAAATCAGCACTCACTGTCGCTGCTTCATTTTCTTTTGTCTCAATCCTCAGCTTCGCAGAATCGATCTCCTTTTGCAACCTCTCAACATTTGAAGCCAATTGATCCCGTTCCTAAAAAATAAATAAAAACGTTTGATCACTGGTAAGTTCATATTTACATCTACATGCGCAAATCGATTTGTGCGGAATCATAATCATGAAAAAATTCTACCAAAATCCCTCAACATTACGTTTGCAGACATATTAATTTTGTGGCATCTTTTTAGCATGCTCACGCCCAGGTGCCATTCTCTGACTCTGTAAAATGTCATGGAAAGTGTCAAAATTGACATTGTCAAGGCATCTCGCCTATGTAGTTGATGCCGGGATTATCGCTCACGTAAAACACATTGTCCACATGCATGCAACAAACGTGTATTTGAAAAATGCGGAAATGAAATGTCAAAAATCATGTAGAACGTCGTGAAAAATATCGAGTAAAAAAACAAACTTTGACATTTTACATGCCGTTGATACTTTGCATTTTACAGTGTCTGGGAGTGGCCACAGAAATATTGTATAGTACATTACATAGTTATGAAAATACCAAATGCAAGAAAAATTCTTTTACAAAAATCGTAGAGAAAAGAAAAAACACACACATTCTTTATCATCTCATTTTGTATCTGCACGTGATTTTCGACATATTTAACTTTTTTCGTTGCTGCGGCAGTTTCCTCTTGCAGCTTCAAGTGTCTTTTGGCCAGATCATCAGCGCGCGCCTTCTCTTTACTCAAATCGGCGCTAACCGATTGCCACTGGGAAAATGAGGAGAAAGTGAGCTGAAAATACGTTTATCGATATCGATATCGATATTCGATATTTTTTTCATAAACTCGATTTCCAATATCCATCTTCAATAGGAAAGATGGTCAGTTCCGAAATTCGATATGAAAAAGTCGATACTCGACATTTTTTTTTTAAATTTCGATATCGATATTCAAAGTTCATAGTGAGGGATCAGCGTTCACATGCTCAATTTTGGTAATAAAAGTGACCCATCCAAACAGAAGGTATGTCAACATATCAATGCCTCCAAATAGCAATTGCAAAAAAATTAACCTACCTATGTCGACATTGGATAGAAGGAAGTGCTAAATACTCCGGAAATTTCCCGTAACGTGTTGACAGTGTCGTCGATATCATAAATAAAAGTGGTCAATACACGAGGTTGATGTTATACTCGGCGTACATGATACTCTGCCCTCGCACGGATTTATGTCTCGTGTTGGAAGCGTGCCAATGATTATTATATCATGCGATTTCCGTAAAAAGATTTAAAAAATTCATCGATGTGAATATGTTAATGAATAACATCATAACAACAATCAATTTTATTATCGTTTTATAAAACTCGCACGCGTTAACCATCGTTGGCACGCATCCAGCGGGAACCACGCGTGCAAGGTGTAAAGTAACCGGAGTATATGTGATATATGGTGCCATTCTGGGGCCAGTCCCGGAAGTTGACAAGTGCTTTACTCTTGCTTTTTACTTAACTTTTGACTTCGCTCGACTTTTAACTTGACTCTTGACTTTGTCACTTGCGGAACCGGCAAGTGACAAAGTGAAGAGTCAAGTTAAAAGTCGAGCGAAGTCAAAAGTCAAGTAAAAAGTCACTTGTCAACTTGCAGGACCGGCCCATTCCCAAATTCCCCCGCCACCCACCTTATCCTTGACAGAAGTAAGTTCAGTGCCCAAGTCTGAATTGACTGTTTGCAAACAGCCATATGTTTCATTTAATTTTGAATATTTTCGTGCCGCCAACTTGAGCTGTTTCTCCAATCCGAGTTTGACATCTGACAATTCGGCCTTGGGGCATTCCCAGAACCTGTTAAGTGCCCAGTAAAAGGTCAAATGTCATGCGAAGTGTTAAAATTCATGTAAAATGCCCTGCAAAATGGAAACGTAACGTTTGCCATTTTGCAGGGCATTTTACATGACTTTTGACACTTTGCGTGACAATTGACATTTTACAGGGCATTTTACAGGGTCTGGCATTGGCACCAGCTCGGCGTCCTTTTTGGACAATTTATCCTGAAATTTCAAATCACTCAGTTGTTCTGCCGTGTGTGTAAAAAACATACTTGCGCTGAAATTTCTCACATTTCACGTACCTAGGTATGTGAGTGAGTCGACGAAGTCGATGAACCTCAATGCAGTTCGATTGAATGCGGTCATTTTTGTAAAAATTAGTGTGCCAACCATTATAGATCCTGATCCCGATGGTTTTTTTGGATTCAGCAATACCGATACCGATTGCGAACATTTGAAATGTCAATCGCGATCCCGAATATTTTCAAATCCCAATCCTGGGGTCACTCCCAGACCCTGTAAAATACCCTGTCAAATGTCATGCAGTGTCAAAATTTTTTTTAAATGTCCTGGAACATGGCGAACATGGTTTGCACTTGGCTTTGACACATTGTATGACATCTGACTTTTTTTAGGTCAGTTTACAGGGTTCGAGAGTGGCACCAGACCCCGTTTCAACCCTAAACCATAATGACATTTTAAACTGAAAAGTAAATTGTTAGCACAACTCATGTCCCGTAACTTACCGCATTTTCCTTCAACTGGTTATCTTTGGACTGCATGGCACCCTCAAATTTTTCGTTCTGGTGCTGCAGGCGCCAGATGACCGAGTCCCTCGACTGGCAGTCCAGACAGAGGCCGGGCGCCTGCTTGGAATATAAAAATAATATATGACACATTATATACTCCGCGGACCGCCAAGTATGCGCAAAATCCTACCATAATTTGATGAATAAAATCTTGTGATTAGTTTCATAATTAATTATTCCATAGTAAAAACGAAATATTATGATGAAAAAACTGTATAATTTTTCGTTCATTATTCAGATGTGTTATGGTAGATTTCCATACTATTTGTGATGTCCGTCGAGTATACGAATGTTCAAAATACCGTATTTCCTCGAAATACCCCCCGGGGGTTTATTGTTTCAGTGTGAGAATTTTGAGGGGGTTAAACTAGGGTTTATCATTTCACCAGGGGGCAGTTCCGATAAGAGTTGAGTAAAATGACAAATGACAAGTTATGAGTAAATTTACGAGTTAAGAGTTGAGTAAAACGACAAATGATTTTTACTCAACTCTTAACTTTTAACTCTACTCTTAACTTATCATTTATCATTTTACTCAACTCTTAAGTTCTAACTCTTAACTTTTCCACTTGCGGAACCGGCACCAGAAGTCTATTGTGAACGCGATATATCAATCAGCTTCCGAAATGACCGTTTTGAGCAAATGTAGCATACTAGTGAAATCATTCAAAAAGTCATTTTGAAGGGGTGCGAACTGGTGCCACTCCCATGCCATAAAATGTCTTATGTCATGCGAAGTGTCAAAAGTAATGTAAAATGCCATGTAAAATGTCAAACAACCGGTAAGAAAAATACAATTTTTTTGACATAATACAGGGTACTTTGCATGACTTTTGACTCTTTGCATGACATAGACAAGGATTTTTACTTGATCTGGAAGCGTCCCAAGGCCGCGTATTTATTGATGTATACTCACGTCCTTAACTGGTGTAGAATGATGCCGCGGTCCAGACGTCACCAAATCGCTTAATTCAGATGGCGTCAGAAATTGTTCCAAATCCAAATTTTGTTGCTGAAAAGAAATATATACCTATATATATATGTTTAGCAACTCATGTGATTCTCAGAAACAGTAAAAAACAGGTGTGTGATGCGTCGGGAGGCGGGTTGGATGCGCGTGAAGCGGCGCGCTTACAAAAATGTGAAAGACACTTCACGTCGCATGGCGCTTCCACACGCTTCACTAACATCTAGATTTGGGCGCCAGCGCCATGTAAATAAGTGTGAAGTGTGTTCACGCACATTTTCGTGAAGTGTGTGGAAGCGTTAGCGTGCTTCGTGAAGCGTCGGGAAGTGTCGGCATGAAGACACTTCACGACGCTTCACCGCGCATCCACACAGCTTTTTTTTTGCTGCGAAGGTGATGAAAAATTCAAGTTGTAAATGTAAACCAGCGATAAATTTTTATTGGATTTGTACGTATTGGCTATCGTTGGCTCACTGCCAAAGCGAACCCACACGCAAACTGTCAAGTCCGAAATATAAATGCAAACAGACCGAAGTCGCATCGTGATCGCCGTGGGGCGGTGCGCCCGATGAAGCCGCCGCAACAGAAGAAAGAATGTTGTTCCCATCCTGCACGGGTTGATGAGTCAATTAATACATTGGCGGCATGCAAACTAGTTGACTAGCTGCGCACTGCGTTTATACATTTTGACATATTAACCACGCCTGGTGGCAGTCCTAAGCCCTGTAAAGTGTTAAGTAAAGTGTCAAATGTAAAGTCAAATGCAAAGAAAACTGTCAATTGTCGTGCAAAGTTCAGTAATAAAATTTTTTTTTTTGATTGACACTTTACTTTGCATTTGACTTTACACTTTACCGGGCTTGGGACTGTCCCCTGGGGGTAGCCCCAGGCCCTGTAAAGTGTCAAACGTCAAAAGTTGAGTGACAAAATCTTCCTTTTTGACTTAATGGACATTTTACATGACATTTGACACTTGACTTCGTACAGGGATCGGGGCTGCCCCGTTATGACCTTAATGAACACTTGTGAATCCTGTAAAAATAGCTTAAGCCAACGAGAAGTGGAGGCTGCACCCATAAATTGCTCATTATGTATTGCATTTCGCGTACAAAAGAAAAATATCATTTCCTCGCCAATTGGTTTCAAACAACGTATTTGTCAGCGATTGAACTTCCAGAGCACTGTAAAATGTCATGCGAAGTGTCAAAAGCCTTGTAAAATGTAAAATTCACTTTTATGCTTTACTGGATGTTTGACATTTTACATGACTTTTGACGCACTTTACATTGTCTAGAGTCGCACCAATGTTATTTTGCAACTGAACCTGCGGAATTGACCCCAGACCCTGTAAAATCTCGCGCTAGAATTACCTATGCACTCAATTCACAGATGTGAGAAAAAACTGATTTGATGATGATCCCAACTGGAATTCTAAGGGACATGTTTATAAATATATTGTGAACACGATATTTGCCATAAGTTTCCAAAATGACCATTGTGTGCAAATGTCACACACTAGTGAAATCATTTTGGTTTCATTGAAAAACAGCAAGAAAATCGTATTTTCTTCTCGATGGACTGGTGCCACTCCCAGACCCAGTAAAATGTCATGTAAAGTGTCAAAAGTCATGTAGAATACTCGTTATTCGTTTACTTTCACATTTTGTTCGTGATTTCACATGGCCAATGTCGCAAAAACGCGTGCGCGCGCTAGCGCAGAGGCACTGACAAACCCGCAGCGCCAAATAAAAAAATAACTCCGAACTAGTGATGTGAAAAGCGCCAGAAATTTGGCGCAAAGCGCCACGGCACATTTTGCTCTGGCGCTAGCGCCAAGCGCCAGGCATTTTGTTCCTGGCGCCGGTCAAAATTAGCGCCAAGCGCCAAACGCGCTCTTCATGAGCATGGCGCCAAGCGCTACAGCAAAATGGAGCATGGCGCTTTTTGCTTTGGCGCTAGCGCCAGGCGTCAGCGCCATGGCGCTTTTACATCACTACTCCGAACGCTTTTCCGAGACACCGCACCGCGCCCGCAGCGGCGCGCACAACAAAAGGTGGAGAAACGCCAAGCAATATTACTAACGTGTTGGGGGCCGTCTCCGGATTTTTTCATGCTGCTGCGGCGCGGCAACAAATTCAAATTTTCCGCCATGTCGCACGGGAAAACGAAAGAAAGAATTCAATACAAGCACGGCACAACGGATGGGGCTTGACAAAAATCAAATGCATTGCACTTCTTCGAATGATTTTCGAAAAATGATTAGAGGAAATCCCGCAGTGTTAAAAAGAAACCAAAAATCAGACGCATAGAGCCCACACAAATTAGTTGACATCGCAAATTTGTGTCAACTGAATGTCTCCTACATCAAAATAAACAATCTTTAAAAGAACCACGCGTAAGGCGCCGCACACGCTGGATGTCAACTGTTTCGGTGTCAACTCAATTTTAGATCAATTTAGGTTGCAGGACGATTTTCAAGTGAACGTGCGGCAAAATCTAAGATAAATTTATATTGTCATGTGCTTTTGAACATAATTTCGCAGCCCATAGACTAAAAATTTATGAAAAACTGTTGGACTAGGACGACCGTTTTTCATAAAATTTGGGTTTATGGGCTGCGAACCCACGTTCAAATGCACATAGCAAATATATTCCTCTTTGACTTTGCCTCACATGCACTTGAAAATTGTCCTGCTACCTAAATTGAACTAAAATTGAGTTGACACCGAAACAGTTGACATCCAGCGTGTGTGGCACCTAACAGAAACAATGAACTCTATCACAAAGAAAATTTGAAATCACATAATAACCCCAAATTTAGTTGAATTCAGTTGACACAAATTTTGATGTCAACTAGTGTGTATGGGCCCATATACAAAGTGAATAAAGGCAATGGAAATTCTTTTTCATTAACAGTGACAATGGAAACTTTATATGGTAGTAGTGATGGAAAAGCGCCAGGTGAGAGGGGTGACGTCGCCATGGCGCAGCGCCTTTTGGTGCCCTCAAATGGCGTCAGCGAAAATAGACAAAAAATGCGAACAAACATAAGTGATATACTCACAGACCGCATGCTTTACACAGAATATTAGCATAATTTTATGAATAAAGACACTTGACAAATTTTGGAACAAATTCACTGCAGGGGTCTAGTAGGGGGTACCCCCAAAAACAGTTCCAGCTAAATATCTACAAAACCCAAATATCTATCTGGGGCAAATTCTTCAAAATATCACAGAACTATGTTCCTGTTTTTTTCAGATTCAATATCGTAGATTTCACTGTAAAGTGGGCGGTCTGTGAACTCAAATATGCTCAAATCTGATTTTCGAGTTTACCTAAATCCGAGTTCACTGGCAGTAAACTAGTGTGCGCAGCGCCAATTGACAGCACGGCCCTGCACTCCTTGTCGATACCTGCGAATTGTGGGCACATGAAGCCACAGATGGGTGCAATTCAAATGGCCATGTTCTATTCCCACTGCGCCAATGGGGGGGAGCTATTTGAGCACACCACTTACAGTTTAGCGCTTTACTTCAACTTCAAAGTGACCTTGTTAACGAAAATTTGTTTTAGTAACATGTTTACTTTCAAAAAAGTTTATAAGTTATTTACAAGTTCCAGTAAGCCAAAATATCAACTATCGCGGCATTCCATTGAAAACAACTCAAAAGAAATGAAAACCACGTAATTGTCACAAAACAGCCGATAAAATTGCTGCAGCTCAATTGAGGTTTAGTCGATGAAACCACTTATCGTATTTGCTTGAAAAATTCCCTCGCATGAATTATTCCCCCCTGAAGAAAAGATTAGAGGAAGAAAAAATCCCCCCTTGCATAATTCTCCATGAAGATATATTTATGTTGTGTGCAATTTGAACAAAAATGGGATGTATTTATTGTGTTGTTTAAAGAATATTTCGTGCCATGAGATAATAGAAACGCACCTGAAAATTTTGACGAAATAATGATTCCTCCCTTGAAACACTTCCCTTCCTCTAATAGTCCCCCCCTCAAATAGTCCGACAAAAAATAGTTCCCTAGAGGAATTATTCAAGCAAATACGGCATTTTGCAGCGATTAAAATCAGTAAAAAAGACAACAAACTCGCTGGGGGCCGTCTTTCACAGCGCCGGCGGTCGGCCTGGATTTGTTGACGCCGCAGCGGCACGAAGAAAAAAACACCTGCCACGCCGCACGCAGTTGTGGCTGAGCGAATTAAAATCGAAGGTTTTAATAAAATCATCAAATAAATACACGCACAGAGCAACAAAGGGGGCTAACAAAAACATAAATGGGAACAACGAAAATCTGTAGTTACACGTCGCGTTTCCTCAAAAGATTCCCCAGAGTTGGTTCATTCGAGATATTTATGATCAAGCAACAGGCGGGAACTACCGTATTTCTTCTAATAGAAGGACGCCCTTCTATTTTTTTCATAAACTTTTTAACACGCACTTCTATTGGAGACACCCTTCTATATTTATTACGTAGCACAAAAGTCAAAAAAGTATTCCTTCTATTGAAGATGCCTTGTATTGGAGCCCAGCCCTTCTATTAGAAGAAATACAGTATTCAAGAAAAACTACACCCTGAAAAAACCTTTATATCGATAGATACATGGAAGCGCAGGTTTTTAAAAAGTTTTTTTATAGAAAACGTTTTATTAATACAGCCATCAAGGACGTAGCGAGGGGAGCGACTTCACTCATTAGACAGGGGCGAAATTTCGGCACCCCCCGTTCACCGGGCTCTGTATACAATCCGCCCCCCCCACTCAAAAATACTGGTCACGTCTAGGATTCAGATGGGATTTACTTTTCGGGATTGGGATTGGGTCTTCGGGATCAAGACCGCGAAATCCCGAAATATTTTGGGATTCGGGATCAGGATCTCATTGGACACTAGCCACATCCCTGATAGCCCAAAAATAGATGTGGAGTCTGAAGTAGCATTGTACATAAATATATTGACTTCCATCGAACATTTGTGACTTCAACCTTGCAAGTTGAACCAGGGATGTATCCAGGATTTTTGAGCTGGGGGGGGGGCTGCTTGTTTACGGAGGCCGGCGAACGGGGGGGGGGCTCAACCCCTCCCTAAAATTTTACCTACAGAGTGGCAGAATGGCACCATGGCGCTGGCGCCATTAGTAGGCGCCACGGGCCAGGCTCATTACGCACATAAACTCATTACGCACATGCGCCCGTTACGCACAGGATCAAAACCCGCCACGCACAGATGCCCGTTACGCACACAACTGGGGCTGTGTGCGTAACGAGCCCTGTGCGTGGCGGGTTTCTGTGCGTATCAGGCGTAAACCCCTGTCAACTTCATTCCGGACGGTCCAGAAAATTTCATTCATGAATCATTCGATTCTTCGGCCCTATGAAAAAAAAGCCAAGACATTTGTCCAAAAATATGTTGGGCCACCCTGCGCCAGTACCCCCTATGGGCCATGTAAATGAACCACATATTTTTTAAAAATATGAAAATCGGCTGCTAACATCGTTCCGCACGGTCGCTCTGAACAATCACTATTCTGTCTTTCTGGCCGGAATTCGGCTTGAAAGACAGATCAGGGCTGCGGCAAAAAAAAGATTTTCGATGCACAGGTATGCACAGAAACTCGGTACGCACATGGCATCAGCTATGTGCGGGGCGAGTTTCTGTGCGTACCGAGTTAACTTCTGTGCGTAACGGGCCTATGTGCGTGCGGAGTTTCTGTGCGTACAGCTACAGGCTCGTTGTACTCATAAATAAAAATGGTGTAGATGTAAATTGAAGCAATATTTTCACTGAATAATTTTTTATCGGTTGATCCAGAAATTTTTTTGAACACATTCACATCTGAATTTCAGAAATACGCAGCCATTTTGGCTGCCTAGGAGTCACGCGAGCATAAATACGTTCTGTTTTCAAGATTTAGCGAAACACCAACCGAAAGTATACTCCAGTTACTTTACACCCTGCACGCGTGGTTCCCGCTGGAAGTCTGCCAACAATTTTTTACGCATGCGATTTTGAAAGAAGTAATCGGTGTTCTAATGCTAAACGTTTTTTCATATTTTATACAAAATCGCATGCTTTATCACCATTGGCACGGTTCCAACGTGAGACATAAATGAGTGCGATGGCAGAGTATCATGTCCGCTGAGTATATGGGAATATTATCCTACTGAACAGTACCGTTTACCGAAAGGCCGTACCGTTTGCTACAGTATGGCGCACCGCACACAGCGATTTTAAAATAAGTTCGAACGTTTTTTGGCAAAGTATGAATTCCGTATTTCTTCTAATAGAAGAGCGCCGTAGAGAATGACCAATAGAACGGCAGGTAAGCAAGTTGACGAGAAAAAATAAAACGGCACTCTTCTATGAGAAGAAATACGGAATTCATACTTTACCAAAAAACGTTTGAACTTAGGTACTTTTAAAAGAGCCTATAGAACCCCCGGCAGGGTGAAAATCTAGGAGACAACTAACCCAGCCTATCAAATTCTGGAACCTACTCATTTTCCGGTATCCAAATGTCCGGCGGCAACATTGAAAAACTTCATGTAGGAATCCAAAACCGTTTTGTCGTGTCCCTGAACCTCCACAATAATAGTCTCGTACAATTTGCCAGGCACGTTCTCAGAATTTGGCAAAAGTCCAGATGTGAGCTGGACACGGAAAATAGTGTGGCGATCGGTGTACGCAGAAAATGCCTGGGAGGTAAATGTTTTTGTTAGGCAGCAAGTTTCTTTTGGGACTGTCTGATTGATATCGGAAATGATACCCGATGAAATCTGCCATTTCCGCAAGTAGAGAAGTAAAAAAGACATTTTAGAAGAAAGTTAAATGCCAAGTAAAAAATCGTCTCTTTTCATCCCTGATTTCTACGATAGGTAAATGACAAAAAAAACCGGCAGGGTTTTGTAGATTTGGACATCCGTGGGGGTTCGGGTATACCTATAGCATAAATACTATTTTCCCAGACAGAAGGATAGCCGAGAAGATTTCTTGGGGGTTTGGGAGGGGGTTCACGGGGGTTCAATATATGGACTTTTTATAGGTGTACCGTATTTCCTCGAAATACCCCCCTCAAAATGGGCACTATGAATTTATGGTCCGGGAAATGCATAACAGACATTCAAAACACATACTGTGTTACGTTAGAACATCGTTTATACCATCTACAGCCTTTTATAAAGCTGTAAAAACTTATAAATGGTTGTTAATGGCGCACCGCACACTTGAATATTGCGTTCAGCATTCGAACGTTTTTGCACGCTGAACTACAAACACGCAAATTCCAAATTTTTACGCTTCAAAAACGCTGTGTTCTTTAGATTTTGATTTCAGCGTTTGGAGTTCAGCGTGCAAAAACGTTCGAACGCTGAACGCAAAATTTCAGTGTACGGTGCGCCATTGTTGAATTTTTCACGTTTGTTTCTCAAAATTTTCACTCTGAAAAAATAAAACGTGGGTAATTCTAGGAAATACGGTATATTACGGGAGAAAAGTACCCCAAAAATACGGGAAAATACGTAAAAATTGGTATGTAAATATGGACAAATAGTTTAAACCAGCTGGAAATAAGCAATAAGGGAAACGAACGAGTGATAATGATAGTGAAAATTACCCAAGAAAGCCGATTTCGGGGTCAGGGTTCATAGCATCATAGCCGAAAATTCGCATTATTATACCGTATTTCCTCGAAATACCCCCGGGGGGTGATTGTTTCAGAGTGATAATTTTGAGAGGGGGTTAAACGGGGGGGGGGGGGGGGTATTTCGAGGGGGGCTTATTATTTCGCCAGAAATTTTTCTAACTCCCAGTACTAAAATGTTGTTTGTAACGTACGCTGACGTCGAAAAATGCAACAAAAAGTACCATGTATAAGAGTCTATAGACTTGCATAAGTATGTAGATGGTGTAAAACAGGTTCTAATTTAACACAGTCATTGTTTTTACGTCTGTTCTGCATCGTTCGTATTGCAAACAGTAACTTTCGTCATGTACGTTCTGTGTACAGTCAATTGGGGGGTGGTATTTCGAGGGGGGGCTAATAAATTCATAGTGTCCATTTTGAAGGGGTATTTCGAGGAAATACGGTAGATAATACCCGAACGGTGCCTGGGATATACAGACAGATAGTTGGGGGCTTTGGGGTTCAAAACCTCCCCCCCCCCCCCGCTCTACGAAACTTGTGGACCCAGTTAAATAAGCCAAAACACTAACCATGTGCGTGCATGCGGAACGGGCGAGAAGTGTCTGCCGGACAAACGGCGGGTTGCAACCGATTTTGGTATCGGGCTGCCGAAATAATAGTGTTGTCATGCGAAACCTGGAAAAATGGCAGGGCTGTAAGAAACTTTCCCAAATCAGGCGCAAAATACGAAAAAATTTGTTGAAATCAAATCGTTGCGATAAGATTTCCCAAGTGCCATGTCAAATTCCCGATAAATGCGAAAGAGTCACACGACAAAAGACTCAAAATGGCCCTGCACACACTAGTTTTCACACGAAATTTCGAAAACTCATAAATGAACTTTGAATGAGTTTTCCACAAGGAGTCATTTTTAATCTCCGTCAACTGTAGTTGACGGCCACCTCATTGTAGAAAACTCAACTGCGTTCTTAGCTGCTTGTGAAATCGCCAAAATTTCGTGTGAAAAGTAGTGTGCGCAGGCACAATATTCACACGACTCTTGACAAATTTTGACCTTTTTCATTCACATTACCTACGGTTACAGAGTGCAGGACTGGCCCCTGGTAAAAGAGGGTTCTATCAAACATGATCTCTAAAGACACAAAAACGCATAAAACAACCTAACGAACAGATCTTAAAGTGATTGCGCACTTTCCCCGATTGACTTAAATTAGTGATTGCAGCTAAAATTGAGTCACATATTTATCTGCCAAAAAGCATTTGAATTCACTTCCAACAAAAGTGACAACTGGAAAATAGAGAAATAATTGGCACGGTGCCAATAGCAAAAGGCACGCAAAACATGGGCAATCAATAATACAGTAACCAGCTGGACTCAGCTGGCCGCGCGCCAACGCTGTGTATATGCAGTGTGTACGCCATACCTAACTCAGCTGGCTGCGCGCCAACGCTCGTTGTGTATATAAACGCAGTGTGTTTTTTAACGCGCATAAATAGGGGAAAGCGGACAGCTGTCGCGTGTAAATATATTTAGACACGCCCTCCGAGAAATGTCAACATTCATGCAGATGGCATGCAAATTGTCAATTGTGAGACAAAGTGTCAAAATAACACTAATAATTTTTCTCTTTTTTTGTTTTAATTGACATTTTACATGACATTTGACACTTGACTTTACACATTTCAGGGCTCAAAGTTTTGATAAATATTTAGGTGTATGAAAAAATCAAAGTTGTATGCAGTTTACATAGCATTTGGCAGTGCATTTGGGGTCAGTAATATGACAGCCGTTTTGTACATATGTAACCGTGTGCATGGATAACAAAAAGGAAATTATAGTGAAAGTATTGTGAAAGTGGAATCATAGTGAAAGTATTTTGTGCATGGATAACAAAAGTCAAGTAAAATGCCGTGTAAAATACAAAATCTTCTTTTATGTTTTACTGGATGTTATGGATTTTACATGACTTTTGACACATTTTACATGGTACGTGAGTGGCGCCAGTGTTGATTGGCAACTACACTTGCAGAAATTGACCCCTGGAATAGACCCCACCCCAGGGGCCAGTTCCGCCAAATGAGACGTGAGAAGTGAAATGCCAAAGGCGAAGTAAAAGCGCAAAGGTGAAGTGAAATGGCAAGTGAATTGAAAAGGAAATTGGCAAAAGCAAAGGGAATTACTTTTTATTTAGATATATTTTAATCTGCTTTTGCCAATTCATATCTCACTTCTCATTTTGCGGAACTGGCACCTGATCCTGTGAAAACTCGCGCTTGAATTTGTACGCTAGACTTAAGCACCCACTTCACAGATATGAGAAAAAGTGATTTGATGATAATCCCATGAACTGGAATTCTGGGGGACATGTTGTTATATCTATTGTGAACACAATAATATACCTGGCGGACAGCAAAGCATGTGCAGAATTTTCCATAATTTACAGAATACAATCCTGTGATAAATTTCATAATAAATTATGTCACAGTAAAAACGAAATATTGATGATAAAAAACTGTACAATTTTTGGTTCATTATTCAGATGGGTTATGGTATGTTTCCATACTTAGTGTGATGTCCGCCGAGTATAACTATTTCCATAAGCTTCAAAAAAGTGTTTTGCAAATGTAGCATACTAGTGAAATCATTCATAAATGATGCACATTCTAAGAAAAACTACGCTGCAGCGACTTCAAATGACTTATTTGTCTGGATTGAACTTTCCAGAGCACTGTAAAATGTCATGTGAAGTGTCAAAAGTTAAGTAAAATGCCGCGTAAAATGCAAAAAAAAATTATGATTAATTGGATGTTTGGGATTTTACATGTATTTTGACACATTTTACATTGTACGTGAGTGGCGCCCTTTTCCAACACTACACAGCAGCACTCTGTCATTTTGCATGAGAAAAATGCAAAATGTCCGACTTGGGGGACATGGACCCGGCTGCTATTCCAAGTCATTTCGATAGGGTAAAAAAGAGAGTAAAAATGTAACAAAGACAATGATCAAGCCAGCATAAGTATTTTTTGAACT
Organism: Sphaerolaimus hirsutus; assembly: GCA_964036195.1. Lineage (NCBI taxonomy): Eukaryota > Metazoa > Nematoda > Chromadorea > Monhysterida > Sphaerolaimidae > Sphaerolaimus > Sphaerolaimus hirsutus. The sequence continues at coordinate 12,258,965 of OZ038459.1, forward strand.
ATAGTATGTGGGTATTTGGTTGTATTTGTTGCAAATGTATCACACTATAAAAATAATGCAAAAATGATGCAATAAAATTTTGATGAAAGTTGGCTGAAACGAATGCCTGACATTTTGCTTTGAATATGCTCTGTATACCTTGTAGTGCTTCTGGTGCTGACCAACTTTTCAGTCGGACTTTAGTTGGGACAAATTGGTGTTTGAATTTGAGTGATAAGACTTTGCAGCAAGTTATATTTTTGAAGAGAGAGTTGAAGTAGCAGTTGTGACATTGTGCCTACACACAGTAAATAGTCTTCACATAAGAGCTTATTGAATACCTACATGTTTAGTCATTGTTGTCCAAACACGTTGAAATATCAAATAAAATTAAAATTCCAGCAGGCAGATTTCCAACGGGGCAGGCCTATTACGCACAAATGCCCATTACACACATTTTTCCATTTTTCCACTTGACACTTTCAAGTGATTTTCAGATATGAGTGAAGTGAAAAAAAGTTGCACAATGACAGTAGTGAACTTTTTTCACTTCACTCATATCTCAAAATCACTTAAAAAAGTGTCAAGTGAAAAAACGTTCAAAAATAGCCATTTTTCACGTTTTTTTTCACTTGACAATTTTTAGAGTGATTTTTAGAGTGATATGAGTTAAGTGAAAAAAGTTCACTAATGTCATTGCAAAACGTTTTTCACTTCACTCATATCTGAAAATGACTTGAAAAAGTGTCAAGTGAAAAAACGGGAAAATGTGCGTAAAGGGCATTTGTGTATACTAGTACACTGCCATTTCCAACATAAAATAAAAAGTTGAGAAACCTATAATACTGTCAATGAGATATTTGACATCAAACAGTAAAAACACAATTTTGTGGAAATGTAGTTAGCGCATTGAAAAAATGATGTACTTCCTTCAAAAGCACTTATTGAGTAGCATTTAGTGTAAACTAAGTGTCAAATGTAAAGTCCATTGCAAAGTCAATTGTCAATTCTCATGCAAAGTGCCAAATGTAAAGTAGAATGAAAGTATTTACCAGTATGGGTACTTTTGAAAAAGTTTAGTATGTATAGCAACTGTGATGAGATCGTACATTACTAAAAAAGCTGAAAATAGGAATATTTGTAGGTGAAAATGGGCAAAAGATGTAAATTTGTGAGTGTTATGTTTTATAAGAAAACACTTTATTTATACATTATTTATGATTCGTTACATACCGTATTTAAAAATAAACCCCCGGGGGTTTATTTTTTCAGAGTGAAAATTTTCAGAGAAAAACGTGAAAAATGTACTCACTTACTCGTATATTTTTTGAAAGTACATGTTTATTGAAAACATGTTTAAAGTGGCATAGAAAGTGACATTTTAACAGACAGAAAGCGACAAACATAGTCACGCTAGTTTTCAACCAAAATTTCAAAAAACTCATAAATCAGCTTTGAATACATTAGAGTTTTCTAGAACGAGGTCAACCACAGTTGATAGATATCATGAATGACTCACACTAGAAACATCAAATGTGTTCAAAGCTGATTTTTTAGTTGATTATGGAAGTGGAAGTGGAACAGTGGAAGTTATGGATCTGTTCCCAATCGAATTGGAGTTATGGACCGGTTCCCAATTGAATTGTAGTTTTGGATATGTTCCCAATCGAATTGGAGTTTTGGACCGGTTCCCAATTGAATTGGAGTTATGGACCGGTTCCCAATCGAATTGGAGTTATGGACCGGTTCCCAATTGAATTGGTGTTTTGGATCTGTTCCCAATCGAATTGGAGTTTTGGACCGGTTCCCAATTGAATTGGAGGTTTGGATCTGTTCCCAATCGAATTGGAGTTTTGGACCGGTTCCCAATCGAATTGGAGGTTTGGATCTGTTCCCAATCGAATTGGAGTTTTGGACCGGTTCCCAATCGAATTGGAGGTTTGGATCTGTTCCCAATCGAATTGGAGTTTTGGATCTGTTCCCAATCGAATTGGAGTTTTGGACCGGTTCCCAATCGAATTGGAGGTTTGGATCTGTTCCCAATTGAATTGAAGTTTTGGACCGGTTCCCAATCGAATTGGAGGTTTGGATCTGTTCCCAATCGAATTGGAGTTTTGGACCGGTTCCCAATCGAATTGGAGTTTTGGATCTGTTCCCAATCGAATTGGAGTTTTGGACCGGTTCCCAATCGAATTGGAGGTTTTGATCAGTCCCAATAGAATTGGACGATTCAACGTGGGACATATTTTTAGAGTGACTACACGGCTATGTACAATGTACATATTTACAGAAGTGGTTCCATTGAATATTAAAGATTTTTCGTTCGCAATTTGCGTGTATTTTCGTTCGCAGTGCTCCTGAATTTTCGTTCACAGTTTATTGCCTGCATTTCGATTTCAGTGCGCCTGGGTTTTCGATCGAAATTGCCATTGAAATTGTGAATTGAATATGTGAAAAGACAACAAGGCACTTCCAGACCTTGTAAATCACACTGTAAAATGTATTGAACCCTGTAAAGTGTAAAAGACCCTGTAAAATGTCATCACCATTGATAAAATGTATTTACGTTTACTCAATAATTACATATACTCGAGTACTGAGTAAATACGTTTATGTATACTTTGAAAAAAGTAGCTGTACTCGCTTTTATGTATACCGTATTACCTCGAATTATCCCCCCTTGAATTAACCCCCCCCCCTCGAAATACCCCCCCCCTAAAATTCGGCTGAGGAAATAATAACCCCCCCCCCTCGAAATACCCCCCCCTAAATTGAGTGTAGAGAGAACGTACATGACAAATACCGCAGTTTGTGATCTGTACACTGCATAACACACGTTCAAAGTGATGATCAAGTGATGTTAGGGAAGGGATGTGTATATACAGTTACATATGCCTATAAACACATATACATCTACGTAATTGTTCGAATTTTTATGTCTGCATATGGGGAATTTCTTAAAAAACCACTTTCTGTGTTTTGAGTTTTCTTTAAGATGGAAAGAAACAGCAGTTGAGTAAAATATTTATATTTATTTTTGATGTCTGTTTTTTTTGCACAAAAGCATTGAAAAACATGTCGTAGAACATTTGCGAGCAAAAGTAGACTTGGCGCCAGCATGTTTGTGAGTGTTTTTTGCAAAACAGAAAGAAATGGTAGTTGAGTAAAATATTCATATTTATTTTAGATGTCTGTTTTTAGCACAAAAGCATTGAAAAACATGTTGTAGAACATTTCCTAGCAGAAGTAGACTTAGCATCAGCATGTTTGTGAGTATTTTCCTTTAAGACAGAAAGAAACCGCTATCATCTAGAATATTTATATTTGTTTTTATTGTCAGTTTTTTTGCACAAAAGCATTGTAAAACATGTTATTGAACATTTTTGAACAAAAGTAGCAGCATTTTTCTGTATTTTGCAATCATTTTGCCATTGTGTGCAAATGTCGCACAATAATTTTGTTTGGAAGATACTTACACAACTGTTTGCACCAAGTCTACTTTTGCTCAGAAATGTTCAATAACATGTTTTTCAATGCTTTTGTGCAAAAAACAACAACAGAAAACAAAAAGTAGATATAATTATTTTAGTCGGTTTGGTGTTTCTTCCCGACTTAAGGAAAATACACACAAAAAGGCTGGCGCCAAAACTACTTTAGCTTGGAAATGTTTCATGATAAGTTTTTCAATGCTTTTGTGCAAAAAAACAGACATCAAAAATAAATATAAATATTTTAGTCAACTGCCATTTCTATCCGTCTTGAAGAAAATACACACAAAAATGCTGGCGCCAAAACTACTTTAGCTTGGAAATGTTTTATGACATGTTTTTCAATGCTTTTGTGCAAAAAAACAGACATCAAAAATAATTATAAATAATTTAAACAACTGCCATTTCTTTCCGTCTTGAAGGAAATACTCACAAACATGCTGGTGCCAAGTCTACTTTTGCTTGGAAATGTTTTATGACTTTTTTTTCAATGCTTTTATGCAAAAAAAACAGACAACAAAAAATAGGTAGATAAAAATATATATTTCTTTCAAAGTTTTCAAGAAAACAGTAACAAAAATGCTGGTGCCAAGGCCACATTTACTTGAAAGTGTTCCAGTATTTTCTTTAACACATAATAAAACTGCAATTGTATAGAATTTTTATATTGGTTTTTGTTGTCTGTTTTTTTTGCACAAAAGCATTGTAAAACATGTTATGGAACATTTTTGAGCAAAGGTAGCCTTGGTGCCTGCATTCTTCTGTATTTTGCAAACATTTTACCGTTGTGTGCAAATGTAGCACCATAATTTTGTTTGCAAAATTCAAAAACTTTTTTGAACTTTTGATTTTTTTGCCATCGTTAGTGGTTGGAATGGCTGGCCGCCCCCAGCCCCAGTGTGTTACTCACCCCAATTGACATTTTACAGGACATTTGACACTTGAATTTACACTTTCAGGGCTCAGCACTGGCACCAAATTGATGCCACTGCCATTTTACAGGGAATTTTTCATGACTTTTGACACTTTGCATGATTGAGATTTGACTATTTACAGGGCTTTTTACAGCATCTGGTGGGGGAAATGAAAATGGAAAGTAAATAAAGGTAAATATGTAAATACAAGCGTAAATAAAATACGAAAAAAATACTGATTTTTACGTTTTCTATGCTACTTAAATACGTTTTCCATTGATTAAATACTTGATTTTACGTTTTATCTGGGAAAAATAGTATTTTACTCACCTCTTATGCAGTGTAAAAGTAACTAAAACTAAAATACCGAAATCTAATATAATATTCAAATAACTAAAGCACAGCACCGCACCGCAACTAAAATACCGAAATCTGTATTTTATTTCAAACGATGAATTCAATAAAGCAATACCCTATATAAATATTAATAAAGCTATACATAACTTTTGATTGGATAGGGATATTAAAATAATTTTTGTGCCAAGTTTATTGTATTTGTCTAACGTATATGATGTTCAAAAAATCATTTTTTGTGTGTTCAAAAACTGGGTCAAATCGGCATACGGAATTTAGACATCACTAATATGATCACAAAAATTGGATCTGCAGGTTGTCCTGATTATTTTAAGTGTTGAATGTTCCAAATCGGCCCAGAAATGGCCAAGTTATTAAGCTTCAATGTCAATGTGCAGATCATCTGTGCAAAATGACCACCTTTTTATAGACCCCCCTTATCTCGGAACTGTGGGATTATTCGAGCAAACCAAAATAATTCGTCATAGCACAGACCCCAAAACCCAATATACTCGAAGGGCATCAAAATCGGCCAATGTACAACATAATGGGACACATGAATGTGCATTACTATGACATCGCAAAAAATATAAGAAACATAGTTTACAACCTGATATATTTGAAATATTTATTACATTGAAAAATGAATAAAATGTTATATGAAATGATATAATTTTTCAATGATATTTACAATTTCAGCGATGAAAAATGTCTGTCCAAATAAATATATGCGTTAGATATATAACCACGATATATACCGTATATCCTCGAATAAGTCCCCCGGGGAGTTATTTTTTCGTCAAAGTTTTTGAGGGGGGAGTTATTCAAGGGTGGGGAGTTATTCAAGGGAGGGAGTTATTTTTTCCTCATAATTTTCAGGGAAACTTGCAGGTAGATAGGTGTGTATACACTGCGTAATACACACTGTGCATCTGCTTTCGCTGCCGTATGCTAACATCCTTTGTATTTTTTGTCTCACACACTGCACTGCATTTGCATTTCGTTTTTTTTCCACTTGTTCCAGTATCCTCTCCACTCATCACAGAGGGGGAGTTATTCAAGGGTGGGGAGTTATTCAAGGGAGGGAGTTATTTTTTCGTCAGTGTTTTTGAGGGGGGAGTTATTCAAGGGTGGGGAGTTATTCAAGGGGGGGGTCTTATTCGAGGATATACGGTATAATAAATATAACCACGTTCTCTCTAGTACTAAACAGCGTCGAACCCTGCGACGACTGCGGAAGGCACAATTTTCGTGCACACACTAACACATATATGGGGTGCTGAATTGCACATAAGGCATAGACACCTTTGACCCATTCAGCACAAAAGCTGCTTTTTTAAAATACAGCGACAGCGCATTGCAGACTATTGTGGCATTGTGTCTTCTGCTTGCATATTTGCAGCTGAGACAAATAACATCTTCATTTATTGTTGATGCCTATTCCTATTTGGCAAAATAGGGCCAAAATAGGGCTATTTCGCGGGGGCAAAATATATAGGCTTTTTCAGTGCATAGAAGGCCGAAAGGGGAAAAATCGCTAGTAATTGGTTTAAAGTGGCTAAAAGTAGGTTTAAAATGGTTTAAAACAGTCATATAACCATGCATATAGCCGGAGAACACGATTTTGAAGGTGAAAAACTATAAAGAGGTGCGAAAATTAGTGATTTTGAGCGAAAATAGCGCAAATTGAGAAGTGAGATCTAAAATGGCAAATTCGAGCTGAAAGAGAAGTGAAATGGTAAGTAAATGTTCAAAAGCGAAGTGAAATGGCAAGTAAATTGGCAAAAGCGAAGTAAAAAATAAAAAAAAGAGTAATTTCCCTTCGCTTTTGCTAACTTCCTTCTCAATTAAATTAAATTAAATCTAATTAATCCTTCTCAGTAAATTTGAAAATCACACAATGGAGCGTTTGCCTTTAGCAGTGTGTTGCCTATTGTGGACTTGATTGAGGTTTCAAAAGTCTGCTGGGAAAATATCATCCAATTCAAGCAAAACGCTGGCGTAGAGCATTTTTATTTTTAATTGGGTAATTCTAGGAAATACGGTATATTACGGGAGAAAAGTACCCCAAAAATACGGGAAAATACGTAAAAATTGGTATGTAAATATGGACAAATAGTTTAAACCAGCTGGAAATAAGCAATAAGGGAAACGAACGAGTGATAATGATAGTGAAAATCACCCAAGAAAGCCGATTTCGGGGTCAGGGTTCATAGCATCATAGCCGAAAATTCGCATTATTATACCGTATTTCCTCGAAATACCCCCGGGGGGTGATTGTTTCAGAGTGATAATTTTGAGAGGGGGTTAAACGGGGGGGGGGGGTATTTCGAGGGGGGCTTATTATTTCGCCAGAAATTTTTCTAACTCCCAGTACTAAAATGTTGTTTGTAACGTACGCTGACGTCGAAAAATGCAACAAAAAGTACCATGTATAAGAGTCTATAGACTTGCATAAGTATGTAGATGGTGTAAAACAGGTTCTAATTTAACACAGTCATTGTTTTTACGTCTGTTCTGCATCGTTCGTATTGCAAACAGTAACTTTCGTCATGTACGTTCTGTGTACAGTCAATTGGGGGGTGGTATTTCGAGGGGGGGCTAATAAATTCATAGTGTCCATTTTGAAGGGGTATTTCGAGGAAATACGGTAGATAATACCCGAACGGTGCCTGGGATATACAGACAGATAGTTGGGGGCTTTGGGGTTCAAAACCTCCCCCCCCCCCCCGCTCTACGAAACTTGTGGACCCAGTTAAATAAGCCAAAACACTAACCATGTGCGTGCATGCGGAACGGGCGAGAAGTGTCTGCCGGACAAACGGCGGGTTGCAACCGATTTTGGTATCGGGCTGCCGAAATAATAGTGTTGTCATGCGAAACCTGGAAAAATGGCAGGGCTGTAAGAAACTTTCCCAAATCAGGCGCAAAATACGAAAAAATTTGTTGAAATCAAATCGTTGCGATAAGATTTCCCAAGTGCCATGTCAAATTCCCGATAAATGCGAAAGAGTCACACGACAAAAGACTCAAAATGGCCCTGCACACACTAGTTTTCACACGAAATTTCGAAAACTCATAAATGAACTTTGAATGAGTTTTCCACAAGGAGTCATTTTTAATCTCCGTCAACTGTAGTTGACGGCCACCTCATTGTAGAAAACTCAACTGCGTTCTTAGCTGCTTGTGAAATCGCCAAAATTTCGTGTGAAAAGTAGTGTGCGCAGGCACAATATTCACACGACTCTTGACAAATTTTGACCTTTTTCATTCACATTACCTACGGTTACAGAGTGCAGGACTGGCCCCTGGTAAAAGAGGGTTCTATCAAACATGATCTCTAAAGACACAAAAACGCATAAAACAACCTAACCAATCTTAAAGTGATTGCGCACTTTCCCCGATTGACTTAAATTAGTGATTGCAGCTAAAATTGAGTCACATATTTATCTGCCAAAAAGCATTTGAATTCACTTCCAACAAAAGTGACAACTGGAAAATAGAGAAATAATTGGCCCGTGCCAATAGCAAAAGGCACGCAAAACATGGGCAATCAATAATACAGTAACCAGCTGGACTCAGCTGGCCGCGCGCCAACGCTGTGTATATGCAGTGTGTACGCCATACCTAACTCAGCTGGCTGCGCGCCAACGCTTGTTGTGTATATAAACGCAGTGTGTTTTTTAACGCGCATAAATAGGGGAAAGCGGACAGCTGTCGCGTGTAAATATATTTAGACACGCCCTCCGAGAAATGTCAACATTCATGCAGATGGCATGCAAATTGTCAATTGTGAGACAAAGTGTCAAAATAACACTAATAATTTTTCTCTTTTTTTGTTTTAATTGACATTTTACATGACATTTGACACTTGACTTTACACATTTCAGGGCTCAAAGTTTTGATAAATATTTAGGTGTATGAAAAAATCAAAGTTGTATGCAGTTTACATAGCATTTGGCAGTGCATTTGGGGTCAGTAATATGACAGCCGTTTTGTACATATGTAACCGTGTGCATGGATAACAAAAAGGAAATTATAGTGAAAGTATTGTGAAAGTGGAATCATAGTGAAAGTATTTTGTGCATGGATAACAAAAGTCAAGTAAAATGCCGTGTAAAATACAAAATCTTCTTTTATGTTTTACTGGATGTTATGGATTTTACATGACTTTTGACACATTTTACATGGTACGTGAGTGGCGCCAGTGTTGATTGGCAACTACACTTGCAGAAATTGACCCCTGGAATAGACCCCACCCCAGGGGCCAGTTCCGCCAAATGAGACGTGAGAAGTGAAATGCCAAAGGCGAAGTAAAAGCGCAAAGGTGAAGTGAAATGGCAAGTGAATTGAAAAGGAAATTGGCAAAAGCAAAGGGAATTACTTTTTATTTAGATATATTTTAATCTGCTTTTGCCAATTCATATCTCACTTCTCATTTTGCGGAACTGGCACCTGATCCTGTGAAAACTCGCGCTTGAATTTGTACGCTAGTCTTAAGCACCCACTTCACAGATATGAGAAAAAGTGATTTGATGATAATCCCATGAACTGGAATTCTGGGGGACATGTTGTTATATCTATTGTGAACACAATAATATACCTGGCAGACAGCAAAGCATGTGCAGAATTTTCCATAATTTACAGAATACAATCCTGTGATAAATTTCATAATAAATTATGTCACAGTAAAAACGAAATATTGATGATAAAAAACTGTACAATTTTTGGTTCATTATTCAGATGGGTTATGGTATGTTTCCATACTTAGTGTGATGTCCGCCGAGTATAACTATTTCCATAAGCTTCAAAAAAGTGTTTTGCAAATGTAGCATACTAGTGAAATCATTCATAAATGATGCACATTCTAAGAAAAACTACGCTGCAGCGACTTCAAATGACTTATTTGTCTGGATTGAACTTTCCAGAGCACTGTAAAATGTCATGTGAAGTGTCAAAAGTTAAGTAAAATGCCGCGTAAAATGCAAAAAAAAATTATGATTAATTGGATGTTTGGGATTTTACATGTATTTTGACACATTTTACATTGTACGTGAGTGGCGCCCTTTTCCAACACTACACAGCAGCACTCTGTCATTTTGCATGAGAAAAATGCAAAATGTCCGACTTGGGGGACATGGACCCGGCTGCTATTCCAAGTCATTTCGATAGGGTAAAAAAGAGAGTAAAAATGTAACAAAGACAATGATCAAGCCAGCATAAGTATTTTTTGAACTATAGTATGTGGGTATTTGGTTGTATTTGTTGCAAATGTATCACACTATAAAAATAATGCAAAAATGATGCAATAAAATTTTGATGAAAGTTGGCTGAAACGAATGCCTGACATTTTGCTTTGAATATGCTCTGTATACCTTGTAGTGCTTCTGGTGCTGACCAACTTTTCAGTCGGACTTTAGTTGGGACAAATTGGTGTTTGAATTTGAGTGATAAGACTTTGCAGCAAGTTATATTTTTGAAGAGAGAGTTGAAGTAGCAGTTGTGACATTGTGCCTACACACAGTAAATAGTCTTCACATAAGAGCTTATTGAATACCTACATGTTTAGTCATTGTTGTCCAAACACGTTGAAATATCAAATAAAATTAAAATTCCAGCAGGCAGATTTCCAACGGGGCAGGCCTATTACGCACAAATGCCCATTACACACATTTTTCCATTTTTCCACTTGACACTTTCAAGTGATTTTCAGATATGAGTGAAGTGAAAAAAAGTTGCACAATGACAGTAGTGAACTTTTTTCACTTCACTCATATCTCAAAATCACTTGAAAAAGTGTCAAGTGAAAAAACGTTCAAAAATAGCCATTTTTCACGTTTTTTTTCACTTGACAATTTTTAGAGTGATTTTTAGAGTGATATGAGTTAAGTGAAAAAAGTTCACTAATGTCATTGCAAAACGTTTTTCACTTCACTCATATCTGAAAATGACTTGAAAAAGTGTCAAGTGAAAAAACGGGAAAATGTGCGTAAAGGGCATTTGTGTATACTAGTACACTGCCATTTCCAACATAAAATAAAAAGTTGAGAAACCTATAATACTGTCAATGAGATATTTGACATCAAACAGTAAAAACACAATTTTGTGGAAATGTAGTTAGCGCATTGAAAAAATGATGTACTTCCTTCAAAAGCACTTATTGAGTAGCATTTAGTGTAAACTAAGTGTCAAATGTAAAGTCCATTGCAAAGTCAATTGTCAATTCTCATGCAAAGTGCCAAATGTAAAGTAGAATGAAAGTATTTACCAGTATGGGTACTTTTGAAAAAGTTTAGTATGTATAGCAACTGTGATGAGATCGTACATTACTAAAAAAGCTGAAAATAGGAATATTTGTAGGTGAAAATGGGCAAAAGATATGTAAATTTGTGAGTGTTATGTTTTATAAGAAAACACTTTATTTATACATTATTTATGATTCGTTACATACCGTATTTAAAAATAAACCCCCGGGGGTTTATTTTTTCAGAGTGAAAATTTTCAGAGAAAAACGTGAAAAATGTACTCACTTACTCGTATATTTTTTGAAAGTACATGTTTATTGAAAACATGTTTAAAGTGGCATAGAAAGTGACATTTTAACAGACAGAAAGCGACAAACATAGTCACGCTAGTTTTCAACCAAAATTTCAAAAAACTCATAAATCAGCTTTGAATACATTAGAGTTTTCTAGAACGAGGTCAACCACAGTTGATAGATATCATGAATGACTCACACTAGAAACATCAAATGTGTTCAAAGCTGATTTTTTAGTTGATTATGGAAGTGGAAGTGGAACAGTGGAAGTTATGGATCTGGATTGAATCCCAATCGAATTGGAGTTATGGACCGGTTCCCAATTGAATTGTAGTTTTGGATATGTTCCCAATCGAATTGGAGTTTTGGACCGGTTCCCAATTGAATTGGAGTTATGGACCGGTTCCCAATCGAATTGGAGTTATGGACCGGTTCCCAATTGAATTGGAGTTTTGGATCTGTTCCCAATCGAATTGGAGTTTTGGACCGGTTCCCAATTGAATTGGAGGTTTGGATCTGTTCCCAATCGAATTGGAGTTTTGGACCGGTTCCCAATCGAATTGGAGGTTTGGATCTGTTCCCAATCGAATTGGAGTTTTGGACCGGTTCCCAATCGAATTGGAGGTTTGGATCTGTTCCCAATCGAATTGGAGTTTTGGACCGGTTCCCAATCGAATTGGAGTTTTGGATCTGTTCCCAATCGAATTGGAGTTTTGGACCGGTTCCCAATCGAATTGGAGGTTTGGATCTGTTCCCAATCGAATTGGAGTTTTGGACCGGTTCCCAATTGAATTGGAGTTTTGGATCTGTTCCCAATCGAATTGGAGTTTTGGACCGGTTCCCAATTGAATTGGAGGTTTGGATCTGTTCCCAATCGAATTGGAGTTTTGGACCGGTTCCCAATCGAATTGGAGTTTTGGATCTGTTCCCAATCGAATTGGAGTTTTGGACCGGTTCCCAATCGAATTGGAGGTTTGGATCTGTTCCCAATTGAATTGAAGTTTTGGACCGGTTCCCAATCGAATTGGAGGTTTGGATCTGTTCCCAATCGAATTGGAGTTTTGGACCGGTTCCCAATCGAATTGGAGTTTTGGATCTGTTCCCAATCGAATTGGAGTTTTGGACCGGTTCCCAATCGAATTGGAGGTTTTGATCAGTCCCAATAGAATTGGACGATTCAACGTGGGACATATTTTTAGAGTGACTACACGGCTATGTACAATGTACATATTTACAGAAGTGGTTCCATTGAATATTAAAGATTTTTCGTTCGCAATTTGCGTGTATTTTCGTTCGCAGTGCTCCTGAATTTTCGTTCACAGTTTATTGCCTGCATTTCGATTTCAGTGCGCCTGGGTTTTCGATCGAAATTGCCATTGAAATTGTGAATTGAATATGTGAAAAGACAACAAGGCACTTCCAGACCTTGTAAATCACACTGTAAAATGTATTGAACCCTGTAAAGTGTAAAAGACCCTGTAAAATGTCATCACCATTGATAAAATGTATTTACGTTTACTCAATAATTACATATACTCGAGTACTGAGTAAATACGTTTATGTATACTTTGAAAAAAGTAGCTGTACTCGCTTTTATGTATACCGTATTACCTCGAATTATCCCCCCTTGAATTAACCCCCCCCCCTCGAAATACCCCCCCCTAAAATTCGGCTGAGGAAATAATAACCCCCCCCCCTCGAAATACCCCCCCCTAAATTGAGTGTAGAGAGAACGTACATGACAAATACCGCAGTTTGTGATCTGTACACTGCATAACACACGTTCAAAGTGATGATCAAGTGATGTTAGGGAAGGGATGTGTATATACAGTTACATATGCCTATAAACACATATACATCTACGTAATTGTTCAAATTTTTATGTCTGCATATGGGGAATTTCTTAAAAAACCACTTTCTGTGTTTTGAGTTTTCTTTAAGATGGAAAGAAACAGCAGTTGAGTAAAATATTTATATTTATTTTTGATGTCTGTTTTTTTTGCACAAAAGCATTGAAAAACATGTCGTAGAACATTTGCGAGCAAAAGTAGACTTGGCGCCAGCATGTTTGTGAGTGTTTTTTGCAAAACAGAAAGAAATGGTAGTTGAGTAAAATATTCATATTTATTTTAGATGTCTGTTTTTAGCACAAAAGCATTGAAAAACATGTTGTAGAACATTTCCTAGCAGAAGTAGACTTAGCATCAGCATGTTTGTGAGTATTTTCCTTTAAGACAGAAAGAAACCGCTATCATCTAGAATATTTATATTTGTTTTTATTGTCAGTTTTTTTGCACAAAAGCATTGTAAAACATGTTATTGAACATTTTTGAACAAAAGTAGCAGCATTTTTCTGTATTTTGCAATCATTTTGCCATTGTGTGCAAATGTCGCACAATAATTTTGTTTGGAAGATACTTACACAACTGTTTGCACCAAGTCTACTTTTGCTCAGAAATGTTCAATAACATGTTTTTCAATGCTTTTGTGCAAAAAACAACAACAGAAAACAAAAAGTAGATATAATTATTTTAGTCGGTTTGGTGTTTCTTCCCGACTTAAGGAAAATACACACAAAAAGGCTGGCGCCAAAACTACTTTAGCTTGGAAATGTTTCATGATAAGTTTTTCAATGCTTTTGTGCAAAAAAACAGACATCAAAAATAAATATAAATATTTTAGTCAACTGCCATTTCTATCCGTCTTGAAGAAAATACACACAAAAATGCTGGCGCCAAAACTACTTTAGCTTGGAAATGTTTTATGACATGTTTTTCAATGCTTTTGTGCAAAAAAACAGACATCAAAAATAATTATAAATAATTTAAACAACTGCCATTTCTTTCCGTCTTGAAGGAAATACTCACAAACATGCTGGTGCCAAGTCTACTTTTGCTTGGAAATGTTTTATGACTTTTTTTTCAATGCTTTTATGCAAAAAAAAACAGACAACAAAAAATAGGTAGATAAAAATATATATTTCTTTCAAAGTTTTCAAGAAAACAGTAACAAAAATGCTGGTGCCAAGGCCACATTTACTTGAAAGTGTTCCAGTATTTTCTTTAACACATAATAAAACTGCAATTGTATAGAATTTTTATATTGGTTTTTGTTGTCTGTTTTTTTTGCACAAAAGCATTGTAAAACATGTTATGGAACATTTTTGAGCAAAGGTAGCCTTGGTGCCTGCATTCTTCTGTATTTTGCAAACATTTTACCGTTGTGTGCAAATGTAGCACCATAATTTTGTTTGCAAAATTCAAAAACTTTTTTGAACTTTTGATTTTTTTGCCATCGTTAGTGGTTGGAATGGCTGGCCGCCCCCAGCCCCAGTGTGTTACTCACCCCAATTGACATTTTACAGGACATTTGACACTTGAATTTACACTTTCAGGGCTCAGCACTGGCACCAAATTGATGCCACTGCCATTTTACAGGGAATTTTTCATGACTTTTGACACTTTGCATGATTGAGATTTGACTATTTACAGGGCTTTTTACAGCATCTGGTGGGGGAAATGAAAATGGAAAGTAAATAAAGGTAAATATGTAAATACAAGCGTAAATAAAATACGAAAAAAATACTGATTTTTACGTTTTCTATGCTACTTAAATACGTTTTCCATTGATTAAATACTTGATTTTACGTTTTATCTGGGAAAAATAGTATTTTACTCACCTCTTATGCAGTGTAAAAGTAACTAAAACTAAAATACCGAAATCTAATATAATATTCAAATAACTAAAGCACAGCACCGCACCGCAACTAAAATACCGAAATCTGTATTTTATTTCAAACGATGAATTCAATAAAGCAATACCCTATATAAATATTAATAAAGCTATACATAACTTTTGATTGGATAGGGATATTAAAATAATTTTTGTGCCAAGTTTATTGTATTTGTCTAACGTATATGATGTTCAAAAAATCATTTTTTGTGTGTTCAAAAACTGGGTCAAATCGGCATACGGAATTTAGACATCACTAATATGATCACAAAAATTGGATCTGCAGGTTGTCCTGATTATTTTAAGTGTTGAATGTTCCAAATCGGCCCAGAAATGGCCAAGTTATTAAGCTTCAATGTCAATGTGCAGATCATCTGTGCAAAATGACCACCTTTTTATAGACCCCCCTTATCTCGGAACTGTGGGATTATTCGAGCAAACCAAAATAATTCGTCATAGCACAGACCCCAAAACCCAATATACTCGAAGGGCATCAAAATCGGCCAATGTACAACATAATGGGACACATGAATGTGCATTACTATGACATCGCAAAAAATATAAGAAACATAGTTTACAACCTGATATATTTGAAATATTTATTACATTGAAAAATGAATAAAATGTTATATGAAATGATATAATTTTTCAATGATATTTACAATTTCAGCGATGAAAAATGTCTGTCCAAATAAATATATGCGTTAGATATATAACCACGATATATACCGTATATCCTCGAATAAGTCCCCCGGGGAGTTATTTTTTCGTCAAAGTTTTTGAGGGGGGAGTTATTCAAGGGTGGGGAGTTATTCAAGGGAGGGAGTTATTTTTTCCTCATAATTTTCAGGGAAACTTGCAGGTAGATAGGTGTGTATACACTGCGTAATACACACTGTGCATCTGCTTTCGCTGCCGTATGCTAACATCCTTTGTATTTTTTGTCTCACACACTGCACTGCATTTGCATTTCGTTTTTTTTCCACTTGTTCCAGTATCCTCTCCACTCATCACAGAGGGGGAGTTATTCAAGGGTGGGGAGTTATTCAAGGGAGGGAGTTATTTTTTCGTCAGTGTTTTTGAGGGGGGAGTTATTCAAGGGTGGGGAGTTATTCAAGGGGGGGGGTCTTATTCGAGGATATACGGTATAATAAATATAACCACGTTCTCTCTAGTACTAAACAGCGTCGAACCCTGCGACGACTGCGGAAGGCACAATTTTCGTGCACACACTAACACATATATGGGGTGCTGAATTGCACATAAGGCATAGACACCTTTGACCCATTCAGCACAAAAGCTGCTTTTTTAAAATACAGCGACAGCGCATTGCAGACTATTGTGGCATTGTGTCTTCTGCTTGCATATTTGCAGCTGAGACAAATAACATCTTCATTTATTGTTGATGCCTATTCCTATTTGGCAAAATAGGGCCAAAATAGGGCTATTTCGCGGGGGCAAAATATATAGGCTTTTTCAGTGCATAGAAGGCCGAAAGGGGAAAAATCGCTAGTAATTGGTTTAAAGTGGCTAAAAGTAGGTTTAAAATGGTTTAAAACAGTCATATAACCATGCATATAGCCGGAGAACACGATTTTGAAGGTGAAAAACTATAAAGAGGTGCGAAAATTAGTGATTTTGAGCGAAAATAGCGCAAATTGAGAAGTGAGATCTAAAATGGCAAATTCGAGCTGAAAGAGAAGTGAAATGGTAAGTAAATGTTCAAAAGCGAAGTGAAATGGCAAGTAAATTGGCAAAAGCGAAGTAAAAAATAAAAAAAAGAGTAATTTCCCTTCGCTTTTGCTAACTTCCTTCTCAATTAAATTAAATTAAATCTAATTAATCCTTCTCAGTAAATTTGAAAATCACACAATGGAGCGTTTGCCTTTAGCAGTGTGTTGCCTATTGTGGACTTGATTGAGGTTTCAAAAGTCTGCTGGGAAAATATCATCCAATTCAAGCAAAACGCTGGCGTAGAGCATTTTTATTTTTAATTGGGTAATTCTAGGAAATACGGTATATTACGGGAGAAAAGTACCCCAAAAATACGGGAAAATACGTAAAAATTGGTATGTAAATATGGACAAATAGTTTAAACCAGCTGGAAATAAGCAATAAGGGAAACGAACGAGTGATAATGATAGTGAAAATCACCCAAGAAAGCCGATTTCGGGGTCAGGGTTCATAGCATCATAGCCGAAAATTCGCATTATTATACCGTATTTCCTCGAAATACCCCCGGGGGGTGATTGTTTCAGAGTGATAATTTTGAGAGGGGGTTAAACGGGGGGGGGGGTATTTCGAGGGGGGCTTATTATTTCGCCAGAAATTTTTCTAACTCCCAGTACTAAAATGTTGTTTGTAACGTACGCTGACGTCGAAAAATGCAACAAAAAGTACCATGTATAAGAGTCTATAGACTTGCATAAGTATGTAGATGGTGTAAAACAGGTTCTAATTTAACACAGTCATTGTTTTTACGTCTGTTCTGCATCGTTCGTATTGCAAACAGTAACTTTCGTCATGTACGTTCTGTGTACAGTCAATTGGGGGGTGGTATTTCGAGGGGGGGCTAATAAATTCATAGTGTCCATTTTGAAGGGGTATTTCGAGGAAATACGGTAGATAATACCCGAACGGTGCCTGGGATATACAGACAGATAGTTGGGGGCTTTGGGGTTCAAAACCTCCCCCCCCCCCCCGCTCTACGAAACTTGTGGACCCAGTTAAATAAGCCAAAACACTAACCATGTGCGTGCATGCGGAACGGGCGAGAAGTGTCTGCCGGACAAACGGCGGGTTGCAACCGATTTTGGTATCGGGCTGCCGAAATAATAGTGTTGTCATGCGAAACCTGGAAAAATGGCAGGGCTGTAAGAAACTTTCCCAAATCAGGCGCAAAATACGAAAAAATTTGTTGAAATCAAATCGTTGCGATAAGATTTCCCAAGTGCCATGTCAAATTCCCGATAAATGCGAAAGAGTCACACGACAAAAGACTCAAAATGGCCCTGCACACACTAGTTTTCACACGAAATTTCGAAAACTCATAAATGAACTTTGAATGAGTTTTCCACAAGGAGTCATTTTTAATCTCCGTCAACTGTAGTTGACGGCCACCTCATTGTAGAAAACTCAACTGCGTTCTTAGCTGCTTGTGAAATCGCCAAAATTTCGTGTGAAAAGTAGTGTGCGCAGGCACAATATTCACACGACTCTTGACAAATTTTGACCTTTTTCATTCACATTACCTACGGTTACAGAGTGCAGGACTGGCCCCTGGTAAAAGAGGGTTCTATCAAACATGATCTCTAAAGACACAAAAACGCATAAAACAACCTAACCAATCTTAAAGTGATTGCGCACTTTCCCCGATTGACTTAAATTAGTGATTGCAGCTAAAATTGAGTCACATATTTATCTGCCAAAAAGCATTTGAATTCACTTCCAACAAAAGTGACAACTGGAAAATAGAGAAATAATTGGCCCGTGCCAATAGCAAAAGGCACGCAAAACATGGGCAATCAATAATACAGTAACCAGCTGGACTCAGCTGGCCGCGCGCCAACGCTGTGTATATGCAGTGTGTACGCCATACCTAACTCAGCTGGCTGCGCGCCAACGCTTGTTGTGTATATAAACGCAGTGTGTTTTTTAACGCGCATAAATAGGGGAAAGCGGACAGCTGTCGCGTGTAAATATATTTAGACACGCCCTCCGAGAAATGTCAACATTCATGCAGATGGCATGCAAATTGTCAATTGTGAGACAAAGTGTCAAAATAACACTAATAATTTTTCTCTTTTTTTGTTTTAATTGACATTTTACATGACATTTGACACTTGACTTTACACATTTCAGGGCTCAAAGTTTTGATAAATATTTAGGTGTATGAAAAAATCAAAGTTGTATGCAGTTTACATAGCATTTGGCAGTGCATTTGGGGTCAGTAATATGACAGCCGTTTTGTACATATGTAACCGTGTGCATGGATAACAAAAAGGAAATTATAGTGAAAGTATTGTGAAAGTGGAATCATAGTGAAAGTATTTTGTGCATGGATAACAAAAGTCAAGTAAAATGCCGTGTAAAATACAAAATCTTCTTTTATGTTTTACTGGATGTTATGGATTTTACATGACTTTTGACACATTTTACATGGTACGTGAGTGGCGCCAGTGTTGATTGGCAACTACACTTGCAGAAATTGACCCCTGGAATAGACCCCACCCCAGGGGCCAGTTCCGCCAAATGAGACGTGAGAAGTGAAATGCCAAAGGCGAAGTAAAAGCGCAAAGGTGAAGTGAAATGGCAAGTGAATTGAAAAGGAAATTGGCAAAAGCAAAGGGAATTACTTTTTATTTAGATATATTTTAATCTGCTTTTGCCAATTCATATCTCACTTCTCATTTTGCAGAACTGGCACCTGATCCTGTGAAAACTCGCGCTTGAATTTGTACGCTAGTCTTAAGCACCCACTTCACAGATATGAGAAAAAGTGATTTGATGATAATCCCATGAACTGGAATTCTGGGGGACATGTTGTTATATCTATTGTGAACACAATAATATACCTGGCAGACAGCAAAGCATGTGCAGAATTTTCCATAATTTACAGAATACAATCCTGTGATAAATTTCATAATAAATTATGTCACAGTAAAAACGAAATATTGATGATAAAAAACTGTACAATTTTTGGTTCATTATTCAGATGGGTTATGGTATGTTTCCATACTTAGTGTGATGTCCGCCGAGTATAACTATTTCCATAAGCTTCAAAAAAGTGTTTTGCAAATGTAGCATACTAGTGAAATCATTCATAAATGATGCACATTCTAAGAAAAACTACGCTGCAGCGACTTCAAATGACTTATTTGTCTGGATTGAACTTTCCAGAGCACTGTAAAATGTCATGTGAAGTGTCAAAAGTTAAGTAAAATGCCGCGTAAAATGCAAAAAAAAATTATGATTAATTGGATGTTTGGGATTTTACATGTATTTTGACACATTTTACATTGTACGTGAGTGGCGCCCTTTTCCAACACTACACAGCAGCACTCTGTCATTTTGCATGAGAAAAATGCAAAATGTCCGACTTGGGGGACATGGACCCGGCTGCTATTCCAAGTCATTTCGATAGGGTAAAAAAGAGAGTAAAAATGTAACAAAGACAATGATCAAGCCAGCATAAGTATTTTTCGAACTATAGTATGTGGGTATTTGGTTGTATTTGTTGCAAATGTATCACACTATAAAAATAATGCAAAGATGATGCAATAAAATTTTGATGAAAGTTGGCTGAAACGAATGCCTGACATTTTGCTTTGAATATGCTCTGTATACCTTGTAGTGCTTCTGGTGCTGACCAACTTTTCAGTCGGACTTTAGTTGGGACAAATTGGTGTTTGAATTTGAGTGATAAGACTTTGCAGCAAGTTATATTTTTGAAGAGAGAGTTGAAGTAGCAGTTGTGACATTGTGCCTACACACAGTAAATAGTCTTCACATAAGAGCTTATTGAATACCTACATGTTTAGTCATTGTTGTCCAAACACGTTGAAATATCAAATAAAATTAAAATTCCAGCAGGCAGATTTCCAACGGGGCAGGCCTATTACGCACAAATGCCCATTACACACATTTTTTCCATTGTTCCACTTGACACTTTCAAGTGATTTTCAGATATGAGTGAAGTGAAAAAAGTTGCACAATGACAGTAGTGAACCTTTTTCACTTCACTCATATCTCAAAATCACTTGAAAAAGTGTCAAGTGAAAAAACGTTCAAAAATAGCCATTTTTTCACGTTTTTTTTCACTTGACAATTTTTAGAGTGATTTTTAGAGTGATATGAGTTAAGTGAAAAAAGTTCACTAATGTCATTGCAAAACGTTTTTTCACTTCACTCATATCTGAAAATGACTTGAAAAAGTGTCAAGTGAAAAAACGGGAAAATGTGCGTAAAGGGCATTTGTGTATACTAGTACACTGCCATTTCCAACATAAATTAAAAGTTGAGAAACCTATAATACTGTCAATGAGATATTTGACATCAAACAGTAAAAACACAATTTTGTGGAAATGTAGTTAGCGCATTGAAAAAATGATGTACTTCCTTCAAAAGCACTTATTGAGTAGCATTTAGTGTAAACTAAGTGTCAAATGTAAAGTCCATTGCAAAGTCAATTGTCAATTCTCATGCAAAGTGCCAAATGTAAAGTAGAATGAAAGTATTTACCAGTATGGGTACTTTTGAAAAAGTTTAGTATGTATAGCAACTGTGATGAGATCGTACATTACTAAAAAAGTTGAAAATAGGAATATTTGTAGGTGAAAATGGGCAAAAGATATGTAAATTTGTGAGTGTTATGTTTTATAAGAAAACACTTTATTTATACATTATTTATGATTCGTTACATACCGTATTTAAAAAATAAACCCCCGGGGGTTTATTTTTTCAGAGTGAAAATTTTCAGAGAAAAACGTGAAAAATGTACTCACTTACTTGTATATTTTTTGAAAGTACATGTTTATTGAAAACATGTTTAAAGTGGCATAGAAAGTGACATTTTAACAGACAGAAAGCGACAAACATAGTCACGCTAGTTTTCAACCAAAATTTCAAAAAACTCATAAATCAGCTTTGAATACATTAGAGTTTTCTAGAACGAGGTCAACCACAGTTGATAGATATCATGAATGACTCACACTAGAAACATCATTGAATTGGAGTTATGGACCGGTTCCCAATCGAATTGGAGTTATGGACCGGTTCCCAATCGAATTGGAGTTATGGACCGGTTCCCAATTGAATTGGAGTTTTGGATCTGTTCCCAATCGAATTGGAGTTTTGGACCGGTTCCCAATCGAATTGGAGTTTTGGATCTGTTCCCAATTGAATTGGAGTTATGGACCGGTTCCCAATCGAATTGGAGTTATGGACCGGTTCCCAATTGAATTGGAGTTTTGGATCTGTTCCCAATCGAATTGGAGTTTTGGACCGGTTCCCAATCGAATTGGAGTTTTGGATCTGTTCCCAATTGAATTGGAGTTATGGACCGGTTCCCAATCGAATTGGAGTTATGGACCGGTTCCCAATCGAATTGGAGTTATGGACCGGTTCCCAATTGAATTGGAGTTTTGGATCTGTTCCCAATTGAATTGAAGTTTTGGACCGGTTCCCAATCGATTTTGAGGTTTGGATCTGTTCCCAATCGAATTGGAGTTTTGGACCGGTTCCCAATCGAATTGGAGTTTTGGATCTGTTCCCAATTGAATTGAAGTTTTGGACCGGTTCCCAATCGAATTGGAGGTTTGGATCTGTTCCCAATCGAATTGGAGTTTTGGACCGGTTCCCAATCGAATTGGAGGTTTGGATCTGTTCCCAATCGAATTGGAGTTTTGGACCGGTTCCCAATCGAATTGGAGGATTGGATCTGTTCCCAATCGAATTGGAGGTTTTGATCAGTCCCAATAGAATTGGACGATTCAACGTGGGACATGTTTTTAGAGTGACTACACGGCTATGTACAATGTACATATTTACAGAAGTGGTTCCATTGAATATTAAAGATTTTTCGTTCGCAATTTGCGTGTATTTTCGTTCGCAGTGCTCCTGAATTTTCGTTCGCAGTTTATTGCCTGCATTTCGATTTCAGTGCGCCTGGGTTTTCGATCGAAATTGCCATTGGCTGTGAATTATGTGAAAAGACAACAAGGCACTTCCAGACCTTGTAAATCACACTGTAAAATGTATTGAACCCTGTAAAGTGTAAAAGACCCTGTAAAATGTCATCACCATTGATAAAATGTATTTACGTTTACTCAATAATTACATATACTCGAGTACTGAGTAAATACGTTTATGTATACTTTGAAAAAAGTAGCTGTACTCGCTTTTACGTATACCGTATTACCTCGAATTATCCCCCCTTGAATTAACCCCCCCCCTCGAAATACCCCCCCCCCCCCTAAAATTCGGCTGAGGAAATAATAACCCCCCCCCTCGAAATACCCCCCCCCTAAATTGAGTGTAGGGGGGACGTACATGACAAATACCGCAGTTTGTGATCTGTACACTGCATAACACACGTTCAAAGTGATGATCAAGTGATGTTAGGGAAGGGATGTGTATATACAGTTATATATGCCTATAAACACATATACATCTATGTAATTGTTCGATTTTTTATGTCTGCGTATGGGGAATTTCTTAAAAAACCACTTTCTGTGTTTTGAGTTTTCTTTAAGATGGAAAGAAACGGCAGTTGAGTGAAATATTTATATTTATTTTTGATGTCTGTTTTTTTGCACAAAAGCATTGAAAAACATGTCGTAGAACATTTGCGAGCAAAAGTAGACTTGGCGCCAGCATGTTTGTGAGTATTTTTTTCAAAACAGAAAGAAATGGTAGTTGAGTAAAATATTTATTTTTATTTTTGATGTCTGTTTTTAGCACAAAAGCATTGAAAAACATGTTGTAGAACATTTCCTAGCAGAAGTAGACTTAGCATCAGCATGTTTGTGAGTATTTTTTTCAAGACAGAAAGAAACCGCAATCATCTAGAATATTTATATTTGTTTTTATTGTCAGTTTTTTTTGCACAAAAGCATTGTAAAACATGTTATTTTACCTTTTTGAACAAAAGTAGAAGCATTTTTCTGTATTTTGCAATCATTTTGTCATTGTGTGCAAATGTCGTTTGGAAGATACTTACACAATTGTTGGCACCAAGTCTACTTTTGCTCAGAAATGTTCAATAACATGTTTTTCAATGCTTTTGTGCAAAAAACAACAACAGAAAACAAAAAGTAGATATAATTATTTTAGTTGGTTTGGTGTTTCTTCCCGACTTAAAGAAAATACACACAAAAAGGCTGGCGCCAAAACTACTTTAGCTTGGAAATGTTTTATGACACGTTTTTCAATGCTTTTGTGCAAAAAAAAACAGACATCAAAAATAAATATAAACATTTTAATCAACTGCCATTTCTTTCCGTCTTGAAGGAAATACTCACAAACATGCTGGTGCCAAGTCTACTTTTGCTTGGAAATGTTTTATGACATTTTTTTCAATGCTTTTATGCAAAAAAAACAGACAACAAAAAATAGGTAGATAAAAATATATAATTTTATCAATGGCGGTTTCTTTCAAAGTTTTCAAGAAAACAGTAACAAAAATGCTGGTGCCAAGGCCACATTTACTTGAAAGTGTTCCAGTATTTTCTTTAAGACATAATAAAACTGCAATCGTCTAGAATTTTTATATTTGTTTTTGTTGTCTGTTTTTTTGTTGCACAAAAGCATTGTAAAACATGTTATGGAACATTTTTGAGCAAAGGTAGCCTTGGTGCCTGCATTCTTCTGTTTTTGGCAAACATTTTGCCATTGTGTGCAAATGTCGCAACCATAATTTTGTTTGCAAAATTCAAAAATATTTTCGAACTTTTGATTTTTTTGCCATCGTTAATTCTTGGAATGGCTGGCCGCCCCCAGCCCCAGTGTGTTACTCACCCCAATTGACATTTTACAGGACATTTGACACTTGAATTTACACTTTCAGGTCTCAGCACTGGCACCAAATTGATGCCACTGCCATTTTACAGGGAATTTTTCATGACTTTGGACACTTTGCATGAATGACATTTGACTTTTTACAGGGCTTTTTACAGCATCTGGTGGGGAAATGAAAATGGAAAGTAAATAGTAAGTGAAAATGGTAAGTCAACAGTGAGAGTTCTTTCTAAAAAATTTTTACACTTACACTTTTTTACACTTTCTTAGGTATTTTAAAAATACCTTACAGTTACAGTATCCATACTCAAAATTTGAAAAGTGTATTTATACTTACACTTACACTTTCCAAAAATAAACATATTTTAACAACTCACTCACTCCAAAATATACTCACTGTTTTCATTTTCTGGGGATACTTATGAGGAGAGAAAAACACATTTGTGATGTATTTAAGAGTAATAATTGAAAGAAACACACTGTTTTTTTGCATTATTTTTGTGAGAAAAATACTCACGTTTAAGTTTTCTGTGAGAAAAAAATACAGATTTTTACGTTTTCTATGCTACTTAACTACATTTTTCGTTGATTAAATACTTGATTTTACATTTTATCTGGGAAAAATAGTATTTTCCTCACCTCTTATGCAGTGTAAAAGTAACTAAAACTAAAATACCGAAATCTAATATAATATTCAAATAACTAAAGCAGCGCACCGCACCGCACCGCAACTAGGGTGTCAAAAGATTTTTTTTACGGAAAACGGAAACGGAAACGGAAAAATATTTTCAGCGGCCGGAAAACGGAACGGAAAACGGAAAAAAATTTGCACTTGGCGGAAAACGGAAACGGAAACGGAAAAAAAAATTCAGCGGCCGGAAAACGGAAAAAGAGGCCGGAAAAACGGAAACGGAAAAATCAAATTTGCACGGAAATGGAAAAACTTGCTGAAATTTTGCTGGAAAACAGATAAAATTTGCAGAAATTTTGCTGGAAAAGTGGAAAAAATCTGCAGTAATTTTGCTGGAAATGGAAAAATTTTTACATCATTGACAATCTGCATGAATTTTTACCAGTTTGGCTGGTCAGAAAACAGAAAGTTGAGCCAGAAAAAGGTAAAATAAGGCAGAAAAATGGAAAATGGAGGTGGAAAATGGAAAAAAGGTGGAAAAACTGGGAATTGAGGCGGAAAATGGAAAAAAGGCGGAAAAACTGGAAATTGAGGCGGAAAACGGAAAATGAGCCGGAAAAACGGAAACGGAAAAAAAAGTTGCCGGAAAACGGAAAAAAAATTTCTGCAGCCGGAAAACGGAACGGAAAACGGAAAAAAATTGCCTGCGGAAAACGGAAACGGAAAACGGAAAACGGAAATTTGACACCCTAACCGCAACTAAAATACCGAAATCTGTATTTCATTTCAAACGATGAATTCAATAAAGCAATACCCTATATAAATATTAACAATGATGATATTAGGGTGTAAACTAAGCTTCTTATATTTTTTGCGATCTCATAGAAATGCACATTCCTGCGTCCCATTTCTATTGTACATTGGCCGCTTTTGATGCCCTTTGAGTATGTTGGGTTTTGGGGTCTGTGCTATGACGCATTATTTTGGTTTGCTCAAATAATCCCTCAGTCCCGCGATAAGGGGGGTCTATAAAAAGGTGGTCATTTTGCACGGATGATCTGCACATTGAATTTAAAGCTTAATAACTTGGTCATTTCTGGGCTGATTCGGATCGTTCAACACTTAAAAATGATCAGGACAACCTACAGATCCAATTTTTGTGGTCGGATCAGTGATGTCTAAATTCCGTATGCCGATTTGACCCGGTTTTTAAGCATGAAAAATAATCGTAAAAATAATTTTTCAACCTTGTTTTTTGAACATGCTATCATATACTTTAGACAAAAAGAATAAATGTGGCCCAAAAATTATTACAATATCTCTTTCCAGTCAAAAGTTACAGCACTTCAAACTTCCGCCTCCTTCCAAACCATAAATATTAACTTCCGCATGAAGAAAAAAGCATGCACATTCAAAACTCTACATCTCGGCCATTTCTCAGTCGATTTTCACCTATGAATGCTGAAAATGATCACAATGACCGGTAGTTTCGTTTTTATGTTCTGATTATCTGCATGCACTGTTCTTAATGTGCATATTTTATGAGTGAGAGGCGAAAGTTCAAAGTGCTATAACTTTTGATTGGATAGGGATATTAAAATAATTTTTGTGCCAAGTTTATTGTATTTGTCTAACGTAAATATATGATAGCATGTTCTAAAAATCATTTTTTGTGTGTTCAAAAACCGGGTCAAATCGGCATACGTAATTTAGACATAACTAATCTGATCACAAAAATTGGATCTGCAGTCTGCAGGTTGTCATGATCATTTTAAGTGTTGAATGATCCGAATCGGCCCAGAAATGGCCAAGTTATTAAGCTTCAATGTCAATGTGCAGATCATCCGTGCAAAATGACCACCTTTTTATAGACCCCCCTTATCTCGGAACTGTGGGATTATTTGAGCAAACCAAAATAATTTGTCATAGCCCCAAACCCCAACACCCAACATACTCGAAGGGCATCAAAATCGGCCAATGTACAACATAATGGGACACATGAATGTGCATTTCTAAACACCTTCCTGATCAAGTCCAGCCGCCTATTTTTTTTTTCACTTCGCAGGCCATATCTCCAGTTGTGGGAGGGGTGGAGAACTAAAACTTGGGTGGTATATAGGCGCAACCCCCCCACTACCCCTCATGAATAAGTGTGGGGTGCAAAGTTTAAAATTAATTAAAATGTTACTGCCCCACACACGTCCAGCATTCAATTGAATTTCAAAAAATGGACACTTTTGTGTTGTTTTAACACTTATGTGGTTGACAATGTGAAATAAGCATGTAATATCCTCTAAAAATATTTATTACATTGAAAAATGAATGAAATGTTTTATGAAATGATATAATTTTTCAATGATATTTACAATTTCAGCGATGAAAAATGTCTGTCCAAATAAATATATGCACCACGTTCTCTCTAGTACTAAACAGCGTCGAACCCTGCGACAACTGCGGAAGGCACAATTTTCGTGCACACACTAACACATATATGGGGTGCTGAATTGCACATAAGGCATAGACACCTTTGACCCATTCAGCACAAAAGCTGCTTTTTTAAAATACAGCGACAGCGCGGCCCAGATCTGGGCAAATAAGTAGTAGGGGTGGCTCGGGATGAAGATATGCCAAGGTGTGGCTAGAAATACATAAATATCCGCCAGCCGCACACGTTTACATTTCGCGCCTTCGTCTTTCATAGTTGTTAAAACGTATTTACGTTTACTCGAAAAATACGTATACTCGTGTACTGAGTAAATACATTTACTTTGCCTCTAAAAAATACCTGTACTCACCCTTACGCGTACGTTTTCAAAATCGTCTCTTTTCATCCCTGATTTCTACGATAGGTAAATGACAAAACCGGCAGGGTTTTGTAGATTTGGACATCCGTGGGGGTTCGGGTATACCTATAGCATAAATACTATTTTCCCAGACAGAAGGATAGCCGAGAAGATTTCTTGGGGGTTTGGGAGGGGGTTCACGGGGGTTCAATATATGGACTTTTTATAGGTGTACCGTATTTCCTCGAAATACCCCCCTCAAAATGGGCACTATGAATTTATGGTCCGGGAAATGCATAACAGACATTCAAAACACATACTGTGTTACGTTAGAACATCGTTTATACCATCTACAGCCTTTTATAAAGCTGTAAAAACTTATAAATGGTTGTTAATGGCGCACCGCACACTTGAATATTGCGTTCAGCATTCGAACGTTTTTGCACGCTGAACTACAAACACGCAAATTCCAAATTTTTACGCTCCAAAGTGACCAAAAATAGAAAAGCTCTCTTTTATTAGAAGAAATATCGTAAGCACATATAAACACCGTCCAAGCCAACTCTGGCACCTACATACTTACTATTTACTGCGTAAATATGTTTACGTTTCCTCCCGAAAAAAATACCGGTACTCACTTACTCGCGTACTTTTTGAAAGTACGCGAGTACAGAAAACGTATTTCAAACAGGTTTTTAATAGGCTTTTTCAATGCATAAAGGAACCAAAGGGAGAGAAAAGCTTGAAATATGGACAAAATATCCAAAATAGCATAAAAATAGGCAAAAACACATTAACTAGTGAATTTGATGGTGAAAAAGTTCAAAAAGTAGTGATTGTGAGCGAAAATTGAGGTAAAATTTCTCAAAAATAACCACTTCTACGTTTTCCTGGGACAAAAGTAATTTACTCACGTTTACTCATGAGTAAAAGAAAAAATAAATACTTTACATTTTCTGTACGCACGTGTGAGTAAAAAATAAATACATTACGTTTACGTTTACCTCTTAAAACGTTTGGTACTTTTAACAACTCTGCTGGATAGTTATTCAAGGGGGGGGGGTAATTTTTCATCAGAATTTTCTTTTCAGCAAAGTTGTGCGATGAGGAGTTATTAAAGAGTTGTTTCCACGCTCAGACAAAAAGGATGACTTATTCAAGAGGAGGAGTTATTCGATGGGGGTATATTCAAGGATCTACAGTAGTGCAGATAACTTTGATTCACATTAAATAAATAGTACCTTATTTCCTCGAAATACCCCCCCCCCTCGAAATACCCCCCGTCTCGAAATACCCCCCTCAAAATGGACACTATGGAATAATGACCCACCCCCTCGAAATACCCTCCCCCCAAATTGAGTGTACAGAGTACGTACATAACAAAACTGCGGTTTGTGATTCGGCCGATGCAAAACACACGTTAAAAACAATGAATTGTTACGTTAGAACATTGTTACACACTTAAATAAGTCAATAGACTCTTATTTATAAATATGTATATAGCGGTTATTGTTGCATTTTTCTACGTCTGCGTACGTTACAGACGACAATTTAGTACTGGAATTTCAAAAAATTTCTGGCGAGATAATAAGCCCCCCCCCCGTCGAAATACCCCCCCCCCTCGTTTAACCCCCCCCCCCCCCTTCTCAAAATTCTCACTCTGAAACAATCATCCCCCGGGGGTATATCGAGGAAATACGGTATTTGTATTGCGATAGGAACAACCTCGTTATGAAGTGCGCCGCTACCGACAGCCAGTGTGTCGTAGTTTTTCGAGCGGATTGTGCAGCAGAGTAGGCAAGTAAAAAACGATTTAAAAAAAAAAACATTTTAAAAAACCCGCCCGCCATCCTTAGTATAAAGCAATAAAGCTGACCAACTGACCGATTCGTGGCACCAATAGTAGCTGCTTCCTCGTGTGGCACATTCATCTGTACAGTAGTCATTGACACTGGCGGACATCCCCGGCGCGGGGCTGCAATATCCCCACTGAGAATACTGCGTCAAGTGACCCATTCTGTTGTTATAACGACCACATCGGCATTTTGGCAAACATTACTATTTTTGAATTTGATTATAAATTTGAAATTTCGTACAAGATTGAAATCGATTTAAATTCAAAGAACAAAATTGTAATTTTCAATCTGGGGTTGTTGAATTTATTATCCCTCCACGTTGGGCTGACTCACTTTTGATGTATAGCACCAATTGTATGAGATTGTATAGGTATCTCACACAGTAATTTTTTTAAACAGCGAGTTTAGCTAGTAAAGAATTGAAAAGGTAGTGGCATCGATAGAAAGCTACCGTATTTCCTCGAAATACTTCCCCCAGGGGGTTTATTTTTACTGGGTGGAAATTTTGAGGGGGTATTTCGAGGGGGGGAGCTTATTCGAGGGGGGTTATTATTACGCCAGAAATTTTCGTAAATATCGTAGTAAAGAATGGCCTTTTACATACCCAAAACTGGTAATAAACGTCACCAAACGGGTTATATTAGAACATACAAATGTAGAAAGCTATTTAAACTACTCTTTGTTAAGCTGCGATGAGATTTGACCACCATAATAACATAATGTACATTGTATACATCATTCAAGACGGGGGTATTTCGAGGGAGGTTTATTTTTTCCACAGCTCGAAAACACCTGGGGTTATTCCCAGGGGGAGGGGTTAATTCAAGGGGGGATTCGAGGAAATACCGTATTAACCGTGAATTAACCCCCCCTCTAAATACCCCCAGGTGTTTTCGAGCTGGGGAAAAAATAAACCTCCCTCGAAATACCCCCGTCTTGAATGATGTATACAATGTACATTATGTTATTATGGTGGTCAAATCTCATCGCAGCTTAACAAAGAGTAGTCTCTAGAAATGGGCCTCTAGTGATCTGCATTTGTGTATAGTTTGTGTAAAATTATACATTTACACATTTCAATGAATAATTGGCAGACATTGACAAAAGTTACCTCACAACATCACAGTTTCTACTTCTTACGGGGGTAGATTATGCAAGTGGACAACCATGCTGAGGTTGCTCTAAATTTCTGGTCAAACAAAGTTCAAAATGTTCTACCATACAGCTTGACCTTGAAAATCACTAGCACACGTGCCTTATTGCTTTTTTCAGCTATTTTTAGCTCTTAAATACCTATTCTTAGCTATTTTTCACCTATTTTGACCTAATTTTCCCCCGTTTCGGCCTTCTACACATGGAAAAAGCCTATGTATTGATCAAAGTGCACAAGTGACAATGTGCAGAGTAAAATTTGGAGTGGCAAATGACAAACAGCCATACTCTGCAAGTAATAGGCCCGCACACTAGTTGACACAAGTGTGTCAACTGGTTTATGTCAACTCAGATTTCGGCTTCACGTGTCGCAGAGCGATCTCCAAATGCACATGCGGCAAGGTTGAAAATTATAAATACTACGGCAAGTGCACTGTAAGATCGCTGTGCGACACGTGAAGCCGAAATCCGAGTTGACAGACCAGTTGACACACGCGTGTCAACCAGTGGGCAGCCAATACAGTCGTCAACTCAATTAGTGCTTAACCTACCCGGCAAACTCAAAATCGGCGAGCAGTAAGAACGGACACTCGCAAAACGAAAGCATCACTAACTCGATACTTCGGTCTGCCGCGGAATCGCTCCAAATTTCCCGCCGGGTTCACCAATGGGACATAGCTTTTCGAGCGCAGACGCCGCTCGATGAGCCCCTCAGCCATGACCAAAATCGAACAATATAAAGCAAAATCGAGACTAGAAAGTTGGGTTGCGACGATGTTAGTGTTCGCTGCCGTTGCACTATGTCAAAAAGTTCGCGGTAGTTGATTCGATACCATGTCCCATTGAGCCCACACACGCTAGTTGACATCGACACCAAATGTCAACTGGTGTCGATCCCGATTCAAAGCTTGCTGGCGAGCCGACGATCGACGTTCAAACGCTAGCTTTGAATTGGGAACGGAACCAGTTGACATTTGGTGTCGATGTCAACTAGCGTGTGTGGGGCCTTTATCATGGTGTCGATTGTTACAATGGGACCACACACACTAGTTGACATTAAAATTAGTGTCAACTAAATTTTGGTTACTTATGTGAATTCAATATTCGTATGTGATAGACCATAGTAAATTTTACATCGTGACACTTCATTTTCATTGTTTCTGTTGAGTGTGATATTTAAATTTTTCGGTGATATTTAGTTGACATTCAGTTGATATTTATTTGCGATGTCAACTAGTGTGTGTGTGTGGGTCCATAATTGTTTCAAAACGTTTGTGTTTTCTATATTCGGTAAAATGCTCAAACTTTTATACAATATTTATTTGCGACCTTTCGATGTGAATCAAAGCGATATACAGGTTAAAACCGATTAAAATGAATACAAAGTGATAAAAAACAAGTATTTCATATTACAATTCACAAATTTCACATAATGGGGAGACATACTTATAATTTATACAAACGAACGTCGCTTGACACTAACGTACTCACGTGCCTAAATATTGATGTATGCCAGCTAAATACATAATTATGAGGACGTAGGCTCATCCCACATTTAAACCCATCCCACATCTAAATCTACTTTGTCCCTCAAATAGACTGTATTTAATTAAGGGAGTTTCAAAAAAGTCATGATGACAATTGACACAAGGTAATCAATCTAATATGACATGTTACAGTTTTGACTCCACATGTGTTAAAACATGACAGTTGACAACTATTGAGTGCAGTCAGTGTTATTGAGTACAACTTTGACCTGCGAAATCACCGAGTCATTGAAAGTGGCTCTTGATGTAGCACTTTTTCATCATCAACATTGTTTTGCACCCATTATCCACCAAAAATGCAAGGAATACGCATCAAATATGACAGGCATCCAATTTATGGGCCGGTATGTGGGATGGGTTTAGATGTGGGATGGCACAGACCCATTATGAGGTGTCAACTCATAAAAGTCGATAACCCAAAATTCAGAAAAAAATGAGTCAAGCACGGAAAGGGCATCTAGAATCGTTCCCGCAGATTCTTCATCATTCTCAAAAAACTTTTTTAATGTCACTTGTCAATTTTTTAAGTGTCATTTTTTACACTTTTGAAACAATTGAATTGGAACAATTTTCAAAAAAAACTCCAACAAAAAAGTTCATAAGTGCATCCTTTTTCTGAAAAACAAAATACCATATTTGCTTGAATAATACCCCTGGGGGAGTATTATTTCGCCAGACTTTTTTGAGGGGGGCTATTCGAGGGGGGAATTATTCAAGGGGGGAATTATTGTTTCGTCAGAATGCATGAGCATTTTTCTATCAAGTCATTTCACGAAATGTGCATTTTTAACACAAAAACGTGCCATTTTTGTTAAAGTTTGGCAAAAACTAATTGATGAAATATTTTTAAGGGGGGATTATTCGAGGGGGGAATTATTATTTACTCACTCGTCTTACAGGGGGGGATTATTCGAGGGGGGAATTATTCAAGGGGGGAACTATTCAAGCAAATACGGTAGTAAGAAAAGTGTAGATAAAGCCCAGCTGGAACGCGATTTTCTAAAAGTCAATAAGATCATAAATAGAGGCCTCATGTGTAATGCACCAAGTAGATATGTTATCTCCACACAAATAAATATTTATATGCACACATGTTTACATCAATAAGTATTTATTTATGCATTGTATTTATGTACCCTATTTATCTGTACAAATTCAGAGTCTGAGAGAAATCAGAACAGAAAAGCAGACTGATAGTGATCGGTCTAGTCATGTAAAAGCACCATGGCGCTTTTGGCGCTATTTCTTTTGCATGACGTCAGGAACAAAACGCCTGGCGCTAGCGCCAAAGCAAAAAGCGCCATGCTCTTGGGGCCATTTTACTCTGGCGCAATAGGCGTTTGGCTCCGGAGGCCGGAAAAGCGCCAAGGTCCACATCACTAGACCGAACACACGTGGCATGTTCTAGAATTTGTGGGACAATGACTTTTTTTTGGCTGTTTGTCGTTAATAGACTGTCTTGGCTCTCAAGACTACATATGAAAAACGCAGTTTTTCACACCCACATTGAACACCCCTAGTTGGTGATTTATGTAAGCTAGCTAAATGTGGCATCACATTCTGCTTATTAAAATACCGTTAATTCTAGGTTGCAACTAGGTTTTTCAGTGTCAGTGTTTTTTCAAAACTTTTTTATAAGAAAAATTGAGTGTTTTTAAAATGCAAGCATCGAAAACTTTTTTATTAACAAAAACCTCAGCCAAAAGTTTTAGTACCAGTTTTAGCCAAAAGTTTTATGTCACTGCACCTAGGGTTGGAAAAAAAACGTTTTTTTTTAACTCGATGTTTTTTTTTAAAAAAAACGTTTTTTTTAAAAGCTCCCAGATGTGACCTAGTGTCAACATATATAGGTATATCAGACACTGGCAATACTCTGTGATGTTAAATATGACCATATAATGGCTGTGGAGCCATGGGATAGCATTATAAGTGGTGATTTGTGTCAAAAATATCCATTTTTCGTCGACATATCGTTCGTATATCGCCTTATAGTCGAATGTTCGTGACTTCAGGTAAAGTTTGGCACGGAATGGTGATCAAACAAGGTTATAAAAGGAGGTTGTTACTTTGGGAGTGAAGTTACACACTGTGGAGGTACATGGAAGCACATTACCTCAATATTATATATTACAGCAACATATGTCGGCTTATTCACCCATGGTAGCACATAGAAATGGATGTTTTGATACTAAAAATGCAACAAAACCAATGAAAACAACCACCAATGTCAATTTGTGTGTGAAATTGCGCGCTTGCGTGCAAAAATTTTGCAAAATACCTAGTGCTTAGTACTAAAAATTTCGGCCGATGTTTTTTTTTAAAAAAAAACATTTCGGACGTCATGTTTTTTTTTAAAAAAAACGTTTAAAAAAAAACATCGGCCAACCCTAACTGCACCAGTAATTCTAAAACCAATCAAGTGAATAGAAAAGCTCCACTCAACGCACCAAATTCACAAATTACAATAGCAAGGAATGGACCATTGGATGGACGTCCAGCGTGGTCATTTCCTCATTTCCGAATTACCTCTCGCTGATCTGAAAAAGTATGCCCTTTTTGTAACGAAACAATCAAAGTTTCATTCAGCCAAAGTTTCAAAACTCACTTATCAGCTTTGAATGCATTTGAGTTTTCTACAATGAGGTGACTGTCAACTGAAGTTGACAGAAATAAAAAATGACTCATTTTGGAAAACTAAAGTTGACAGAGATAAAAATGACTCATTTTGGAAAACTAAAGTTGACAGAGATAAAAAATGACTCATTTTGGAAAACTAAAATGCATTCAAAGCAGATTTACTTGTTTTTCAAATTTAGACTGAAAACAAGTGTGCACACAAACGTTTTGTGGATATGTAACAAAACATTAAAATAATGTATAAATTATGCTCAGTGTCAGTTCAAAATCTGAATGTGTTTTTAACAGACAGAATGGCGTAACGCACACAGAAAATTTGGGTTCCGCGTTCGAACGATTTTTGGCAAAAGATTAACTCACACAACGAAAAAAAGAAATCGGAACTCAAATGGTTTGATTCGAACGTTACAAAAAGCTGTATGGCGAACTCGTTTTTCATAACTGAAAACGTTCTTCACAAAAAATCGTTCGAACGCGGAACCCACATTTTCTGTGTGCGGTGCGCCAAATGGTCAAAGTATTTACTGTTCGGGATGTATTTATCTGCTTCTATATATTTACAAATATCTATTTTTCATTCCGTTTTCTATCGATTTCATCAAGTTTGTGCACTCTCGTCGAGGTGCATTTTTGCATCTACAATATTTTGAACAAGAAACAGACAGACTTGTACAGACAGAAAAAATTCTGAAAATAAGCAGGGATATGGGGTAGAAAGCTGAAAATTTAGGGAGACAGGAAGACTAAATTGAAGGCGAGAACTCGGTGCGCATATAAACCCGGTGCACATGTAGACCCGCGACCTGGTGATCGATGGGCGGGGCCAGGGCCAGGGCCGTATCCAACATTTTTGAGAGGGGGGCTGTATGTATACTGAGCGCGGTTAACGGAGGGGTGGCTCAGCTCCCCGGTAAAATTTTACTTACATGGTGACGGAATGGCGTCGTAGCACTGGTGCCATTGTCATTGACGCCAAAAATCGCTGATATGGATGTAAATACCTAAACATAAACCCAGGGGTCTCCTAGGGGGGGGCTGGGGGGGGCTGCCCCCCCCCAAATCCGCCAGCTATCTATATATCCCGGAGGCCGCTCAGCTATCTATCTATCCCGAGGCAAAATTTTTGCCTACTACCCCCAAAGACCCCCCTCCCAAATCGCTCAGCTATCTATCTATCTGGAGTGGTTTTTGAGAATCTATCTCAATTTTTGCACCTTTTTATAGTTTTTCACCTTCAAAATCATGCTCTCCGGCTATAGGCATGGTTATATGCCTGTTTTTAGCCATTTTAAACCTACTTTTGGCCACTTTTAACTGATTATTAGCGATTTTTCCCTTTCGGCCTTCTATGCACTGAAAAAGCCTATATATTTTGCCCCCGCGAGCCCTCCCCCCCAAGCCCCCCCCCCAGAAATTGTTTTCAGCTATCTATCCCTTTGGAGGAGCGATTTGCTATCTATCCAGCCCCCACGAGGGCCAAAATCCTGGAGACCCCTGCATAAACCCCCGATCACTCACATCCGGCCGTGAGCGATTTTTTTTTAAAAGTTCACCACCCCCAATCTCAAACTTTCCGGCTGGGTTTGTTCCATGAAAAATAAAGTTCAAACATTTGTCTAAAAAAGTATGTGGGCACCCTCCACTGGAACCCCCCTTGGGTCGTGTAAACGGCCCACACTTTTTTTATACCTTTTTTGGCTGATCACTGAAGTCCAACTGCGAGTCATAAGCAACTGAAATCCTGTCTTTCAAGGCTGAATTTGGCCTTAAAGACAGAACACAATGTGCATGGCAAATTGCCAAATACAACTTCAATGACTTTTTTAGCGATAAAAATAAGATAAGGATATTTTTATTTTGTATTGTTTTGTATGGCGGATGGCACTCGGTCGGAATTTTTATGGCAGCACTCGCTAACGCTGCAAAACTAAACTACAAAAAAACTTGCACATGAAAGAGAAACCTAGAAGCATTGTTTAAAAACTTACTCCGCTCAAATACACCCTCCCACATTTGAGAAATTTGAAATTTTAATTCTAATTTTGAAGAGGTTCTAAATTTCGTTCAGGGAAAAAAATTAGTACTGAGGGAAATGTAGAGAGGTTTTTTGAATTTCGCTTCACACGTTCTCAAATGTGGGATGGTGTATTTGAGCGGGGTAAGTTTTTAAACAATGCCTTTAGGTTTCTCTTTCATGTGCAAGTTTCTTTTGTAGTTCCTTTAGTAGTTTTTTGGGGGTTCCAGCGGGGGGTGCCCACATACGTTTTTAGATAAATGTTTTAACTTTATTTTTCATGGGACAAACCCTGCCGAAAAGTCCTAGTTCTGGGGTGGTGAATCTTTTTCTAAAAAATCGATCACAGTCGGATGTGAGTGATCGGGGGTTTGCATATAGAGCGACGGGCACGCCACTCGGTGTATTTTGTAAAGATTTGACAGTATGAGGATCAATTTACTTGTAAAATATCAGCGTGATGGAAAAATGCGGGAAATTTGGCCTACATGTGCACCGGGTTTACATGCGCACCGGCACAGACCCTAAATTTGTCACGTATCGTCAGGTAAAACGTCATGTAAAACGCCAGATAAAACGACATGTAAAATTCAAAATTCCTACCGGTGCCAAAAGAAACCCAATACGAATATTCTCGAAAAAATGATAAACAAACCAAAAGCAGACATCCTTGCGATGTGGGGAACCCCGGAAGTCGAACCCCTGCTTGACGCAAATTAGCGATGTATCGGCGATGTACACGCCACTTTACTAGACCCCTAAACTCGAAATTGAGTGCTCATAAGTAAGCTTTGAACTTGTTGGCGGCCCACACGCCAGTTGACTGGCCAACTGGTCAACCAGTGTGTCAACTGGTCCGTGTCAACTCAGATTTCGGCTTCACGTGTCGCAGACCGACCTCCAAATGCTCATGCGGCAATGTTGAAAAATAAATATTTTGGCAAGTGCATTGGACAATCTCTCAGCGACACGTGTAGCCGAAATCTGAGTTGACACAGACCAGTTGACACTTGTGTTGACAAGCGTGCGGGCCGAGAATTGAGTTTTATTTCGAGTTTACCTTGTAATCTCAAGTCGACGGAAATTACACGGTCAACTCAAAATAAAACTTAAATACGTACGTTCAAAGCGAAATTTTTGAGTACTCGATTTTGAGTTTACTGGAGTTAGTAAACTAGCGTGTGCAGCGACAGTTGTTAGATATCAGATAAATTGACGGTGACTAGAATACAACAAAAGGAATGACCGCGCCTGGAAAGTAAAAAAAAATCTGGGCGCAGCTCTAATCATGAGGGCACGGAATGTCTCCGATCAATACTTGATTTTCACTCACGCTGGCCGCGCGCCAACTTGTGTGTTCACGCTGCAGCGCATGTTTAAAAACACGTGTAAATTGGAACGGCGAGCGGGGGTGCGCTCTGCGGGCGCGTGCAAAAAATCACGTGTGTTTATTTTCGCGAACGCTAGGGGGCGTATTATTTGGGCCTACACACCCTTGTTTGACATCAAAATTGGTGTCAACTAAATTTTGGCGATTGATGTGAATTCAGTATTCCTATTTTAGACCGCAGTTAATTTTATTTTGTGACACTTAATTTCCATTGTTTTTGTTATTATTATAGAGTGAAGTGAATGCCTTGAAAACTTTTTGTATAATATTTTTGACATTCAGTTGACATTTAATTGCGATGTCAACTAGTGTGCGTGGACCTATTGGCGCAACGTGGGGAAGATTGAAAAATTTGGTTTCGTGTCCCAACTGTTTTTTTGAAGGGGAAACTACAAATGCGACGATAAGATGTCAGCCGACCAAGGAGCAGTCTCAAGCAAGTGTCAAGTGTCAAGTGTGTATCCAAATCTTTTTTTTTGTATCCAAATCTTATGTTTTTGTATCCAAATTATTTTTCGTATCTAAATCTTATGTTTTTGTATCCAATTTTTTTTCCCACATACTAACAACTATTATTATTATACATCAACTACTATCAACAGATTATTCTAACAATTGAACACTTTACTTTACAATTGACACTTTGCATGACAATTGACATTTAACTTTGCATTTGACTTTACATTTGACACTTTACTTTACAGGGCGTGGGACTGCCACCAGAAGCCTGCTTCAGGATACAAAAATATAGACCTATATGTAAAAAGCACAAATAACACCAAATTCCTTCAAACACAAAATGTTCAAAAAACACAAATTCGATAACTCGTTATGGGAAAATCATCTAACTTTTAAAACAGGTGGAAGTCCCAAGCCTAACTGATCTAGGTGATAACTGATCTTCAATGTGTATTGATTTCGTGAATTTTTGCAACTTTTCAAAAACATCAGGAATGTAAATATGATGCTTTCAAAGGTAGTGCATCATTTTTCAACATTTTCCTTAAAATGATGAAAAACCTACTGTCTATGAGATATTTGATGTCAAACAGTAAAAATTTACCATTGTGTGCAAATGTAACGTAGGGCAAAAAGTAATACAAAAATGATGTACTTCTTTTGAAAACATCATATTGTTCAATTTTTGTAATTTCAGTGTATGGTTCATGAGACATTGGATGTGAAACCAATGGACTGATCTTCAAAGCATATTGATAAATACCATGAGGTTTTGCTATTTTACAAAAATATCAGGAATGTAAATATGATGTTTTCAAAAGAAGTAAATACACCATTTTTGTATTACTTTTTGCCCTACATTATGTTTCCACAAAATGGTAATTTTTTGTTTGATGTCAAATATCTCATTGACAGTAGGTTTTTCAGCATTTAAAGCAAAATGATGAAAAATTGATGCACTACCTTTGAAAGCAACATATTTATAGTCGGCAGACATGATATTATACAGGTTTGGTCCACTTATGTTTCGCTTCGCTGAGCGTCAATGAAATTCAACATCTTACTGAACAGCGAAGTGCGATACATCTTAAATACGGTAGAAAAACGGTGCACAGTGGGTCGTAAATATGTCAATATGTATAGTCAACAGACATATCATTATACAAAATTGGAAAGTTATATTTTGTTCTTGTACGGAGCGAACGAGAAATGAAAATATTAAAAAAGAAAATGGAAAGATAATAAAAAGGAAAATAAAAATGTGCGGTTCTTTACGCACTCGTTTACTCCAATTTTTGTGCCGATAGGTGCTGCAAATTTTTGATTATACGTTTACCTACGTTTAATTAAATTCATATTTAGAAAAGTTACACGCTATTGATTCATTTTGACGAAAACTTGTTACGTTCAAATTTTGAATTCAGAAAACGTTCCAGCTGTGTATTTATTCAGATGCTGTCCATCCAGACGACGCTTGGATGGCATCATGCCAAAAAACTCAACTACACTTTGACGGGGGTTTGAATTGTGCGGGCACAATTGAATAGTTTCATTCCGTATATGCGTAAGCACGAGTCACCAAAACAGAGTTCTACGGGTTGGATACAGCGTGCATGATATGACATCATGCAACTCATTGTATAGTATCATGTCTGCCGACTATACATTCCTGATGTTTTTGGAAAGTTGCATAATATCACAAAATCAATCAATGCCATCAATTCACAAGATCAGTTGATTGGTATCACATTCTGGGTCTAATGAACCATGGACTTGTCTGTCACAAAGGTTGTGAAAAATACGAATCCCTAATAGATAACATTCTGACAAAAAATAACTACCCCTTGAATAAATACCCCCTCTCGATCAACTCCCCCTCAAAAACTTCTGATGAAAAATAACTCCCCAGTGACTTATTCAAGGATATACGGTATGTGCAAAATGATAGACTTTGATGTGAAAGTACAAAATGATAATTTTTACAGTTTGATTTCAAATATCTAATTAACAACAGGTTTTTCAGCATTCCATTTGGATTCAAAGGGTGTGTATAATCAAAGTCTTTATCATTTTACAAATATAAGTCAATCTCTGAAAATCAATGGCTAAATGGTTGTGTGAAAAATACCAATCTAAACTTTTTACATTTCAATATTGAGCCATTCACTTGTACTGATTTATATTTCAAACGTCCTTTGTCACATATTAAGATGTAATGAGTCCATGGTTCATGAGACATCAGATCAGATGTGAAACCAATGAACTGATCTTCAAAGCATATTGATAAATACCATGAGTTTTTTTATACAAAAACATCATGAATGTAAATATGATTAGGTATTTCAAAAGATGTAAATCATTTTTTTTGTATTTTTTGCCCTCCATTACGCTTGCACATAATGGTGATTTTTTTACTGTTTGGTGTCAAATGTCTCATTGACAGTCGGTTTTCCAGCATTTCATGCAAAATGATGTATTTCCTTTGAAAGCATCATATTTACATTCATGATGTTTTTGGAAAATGGCAAAAACTGATGGAATCAATACACATTGAAGATCAGTTGATTGGTAAAAGATCACATTAAAGTCTTGTGAACCATGGACTTATTACATGTTTATCTGTGACAAAGACTGTGCAAAATACAAATCCCAACAAGTGAGTGGTTCAACATTGAAATCCAAAAAGTTAAGATAAGTATTTTGTCACACAACCATTCACCCATTAACTTTCAGACATTGACTCATATATCACGTCTCTATCATTTTGCAATATATGAGTCAATGGCTGAATGGTTGTGAGACAAAATATTAATTTAAACCTTTTGGATTGCAATATTGAACCTGACATGTAAAACGTTCATGGTTCATTTACCAAACCAATTACGGTAACATTCAAGTCACAGCAGTTTACACTGTATACTGGACGGACGTAACGCTTTACAATAAATGATACCATATTTTGATGAATAAGGTGACACTAAAAAATTCTGCGCTAAATTAACCGGTGGGGGTGGGAGCAATGTGATGTGATGGAATTTTTTTAAATGTATCTTCGTTTATTCAGATAGACTATGGTAGACTTCATTCTAAGGTGTGTCGTCAGTAGACAATATTCATTTATTCGTATTTTCGAGCAGGGCCATTTGTATTGATAACCGTATATCTTCTAATAGAACGGTGCCGTTCTATTTTTTTCGTCAACGTTTTTACCTGCCGTTCTATTGGAGGTGCCGTTCTATTGGAGCTATGCCGTTCTATTAGAAGAAATACGGTAACCTGGTGAACTGTAGGGGTATGGGCGTAGCGATTTGTTTTACTGCAGAAATATTCAAGGTTGGCATTGCATAAAGCTAGGTGTTTTGTGCGTTTGCGCGAGCGCGGCAATTCAATGGAAGCGCGGCGCCGATGCGGGAAACGCGACCGGACGCAGCCGGCGGCCACCCCCAGCCTCCATCGGCGGCGCCTTAGTCATCGCTAGTGATGGGAAGCCGCCCACACTGGTCAAGTTTGTAGTTATTGTCAGCGACAAGAAAATGTTTGGTCGAGCTTCTTGTTTTTTAAATTATTTTTAATTGTGAAAAAGTGGATTTTTAAGTGCACGAGTAAAAAGCAAACAATTTTCCTCGCGGCCACCGCGGCCAAAACTATGGCACCGGGCAACATATTGGTGCCAGCAAAAATGGCGCCAAGCGCCATTGCGGCTGTCAAAATAATGGCGCCAGGCGCCGTTCAAAATTATGTTGCCAGGCACTAGAGAAAGCGCCAAAAGCATCAGAAAGGGTATCAAGCGCCAGTGGCACCAGAGCCATGGCGCCATTCCATCGCTAGTCACGGGCAACATTCCCACACGAGAAAAAGCATCGCATCAAACAAAAAAATATGCAAAAAATTTGTTTTGAATAAATACGTAGCTACATTTTATATGCATTGAAGAACGCTTTGGTTTCTCTGAAACGCGGAAATCTGCGCTGCGTTCAACTCGCAATTTGCAATTGGAGAAACTGGTGGACGATCTGGCGCAATGGATGCGGCAGCGGCGACGAACACGCTTTCGCGCACGACCAGGGGCGCGCTGGCGCTCGCCGCCGCCGACGGGCACTCGTACAGGCAGAGCAGAGTCGCCGCCGACCAGGTGCCAGCCCCGCACCCCGCAAAGTGGCAAGTCGGCTGACGAATATCATCAAGTGTCATGTAGTCGACTGACGGCGCACTTTATAATGAAACCATATCCAATATGAGTAAAAAGTTAAAAACAAAAAAGTTTATCACTTTCTCATCACATTACATTGCTCTCACTTTGGCGGAATTTTGTGTGCCATTTTTAACGGTAACATTCTTTTTAAAGCGGTAAGGTAACACGGTAACAACAATTTTTCACAAAATATGGTAACATTCTATTTGTAAAGCGTCAAGTCTGGCCATTATACGAATTTATGAAATTGTCATGCAAAGTGTCATAGTTTCAGTAATAAAACCTTTTCGTTTTTGTTTTGTTTGACGTTTTACATGGCACTCGACACGGGGCTTTGCACTTGACAGGGTGCGCGACTGCCGCCAGTGCACGCGCAAGTGGCGCTGCAGGCACCGGAACGCAGGCGCCAACGCAGGCACCTGCGGCGGTAAGTAAAGAGGAATATTTTGCTCAATCTGTAGAGCTACTTCAACTTTTTCACATCTTCTGTATGACGATGCGTAAATGCGCCACTTAATTCAATCACTTGATTTCCTACTTTACTGTCAATTACCCAACACACTAGTTAACAAACAACAACAAATGTCGTATAGTTCAGATCCCAATTGAAAGCTTGCTGACGGGCAGACGAATGACTTTCAAATGCAAAAATGTTGAAGCATGTTGCAAAGGAATAAAAGTGTTGAAAAAATATTGCTGTAAATATACCGTGTAACGTGTATATACGGCCGGTATGATGTACCTACCGTATTTCCTCGAAATAACCCCAGGGGGTTTATTATTTCGCCAGCAAAATTTGAGGGGGGGGATAATTCGAGGGGGGGTTTATTCGAGGGGGGGGGTCTATTATTTCGCCAGAAATTTTCAGAAAGTCCCCATACTCAGACGTAGAATAACCAAACAATTACATAGATGTATATGTGTTTATAGGCATATGTAACTGTATATACTATACACATAAACCTTTCCCTAATATCACTCAATCCTCAGTTTTAACGTACATATGTTCCAAATTGTACAGATCACAAACTGGGGTATTTGTCATGTACGTTCTCT
This sequence comes from Sphaerolaimus hirsutus, assembly GCA_964036195.1. NCBI lineage: Eukaryota > Metazoa > Nematoda > Chromadorea > Monhysterida > Sphaerolaimidae > Sphaerolaimus > Sphaerolaimus hirsutus. Next base: position 12,303,203 of record OZ038459.1, read on the forward strand.
TTACACTCAATTTTAGGGGGGTATTTCGAGGGGGGGGTTATTATTTCCTCAGCCGAATTTTAGGGGGTATTTCGAGGGGGGGTTAATTCGAGGGGGGATAATTCGAGGTAATACGGTATATGTCTATACAATAATGTATTGTGTTACTCGTCAGCAATCTTTTAATTGGGAACGGAACCAGGTGCCAGTTCCGCAAAATGAGAAGTGAGAAGTGAAATGGCACACGCTAACACATATATGGGGTGCTGAATTGCACATAAGGCATAGACACCTTTGACCCATTCAGCACAAAAGCTGCTTTTTTAAAAGCTTTTTTGCTTTTTTGCTGCCGCAGTGGTCCCCAAATGGGGGGTTACCCTTCCCTTCCTACTCAGCTATCTATCTATCGCGGAGGCAAACTTTTTGGCTATTATCCCCTGAACCCCCCCCCCCACCCAATCGGCCATATATCTACGTGTAGCGATGTTTGAGATGTTTTACCCCTATTTTTGGACGTCATTTTTGGACGTATTTTGTCGCCCTCGTCGCTAATAAAATGATCACCCGGCATTTATTCGCCCATAAATAAAAGCGTGAAATTGACAGCATTCCCCTCGTCAACAACTTTCTCCTAAATCATGTCGGTGCGCACAAAGCCATTTACCTATGTCGGCCTACCTATTTACGTTTGGACAATGCAATGCAAGGTGCGGCTTGCAGAATGCATAATGGCATAGACAGATAGACAGGTAATTGAAATGAAATCAGTGTCAAATCTAGTGATGGAATGGCGCCATGGCGCTGGCGCCCTTCAATGGCGTCAAATGGCGCCAGCGCCATGGCGCCCGTGGCACCCGATACCTTTATCTCCGAACTCAAGAAATCCAAAAAACAAACCCTTCAGGAGCGGGGCAGTGCTGCGCCGCGCTGCACAACGAGCCACCGGACGCGGCGATGGAAGGAGCTGCCGACGGCGAGCAGGAACGCCGCCTGTGCGCCAGGACAGCCTTCGCGCTGCCAGCCACGTTGAAAAGCGGCAGGATTGATGCCTTGGTGGCCAGCTGCGTGCAGCGGGCACTGGACTCCCTCGACTTGAACGCGGCCAGCGTGGTAGGCCGCGTCCTACCCTGATACCGTATTTCCTCAAAATACCCCCAGGGGGTTTATTTTTTCAGAGTGGAAATTTCAAGGGGGGTATTTCGAGGGGGGGGGGGGGATTTTTTCGCCAGATATTTCCGGTAAGGATCGTAGTAAATAGTGGCGTTTTACATACCAAAAACTGATAATAAACGTGACTGAACACGATATATTAAGACATCACATCGATAGCTACACATTAATACTAGTCTATGTGTAGCTGCGATGCAAATCGACTTCATATAATACATCATGTTCATCAAATACACGATGTACCTTACGACGGGGGGTATTTCGAGGGGGCGTTAATTTTTTCCTCAGCTCGAAAACACCTGAGGGTATTTCGAGGAGGGGGGGGGGTTAATTCAAGGGGGCGGGTATTTAGAGGAAATACGGTAGATCGTTTTATATTTCTATGAGATGCATCACGTGCAGATGGACGCGCTGCGGCCGGCCACGGACCTTTCGGGCCAGGTTGACCGCGTGTTGACCGTGTGCAATCGCATGGTGCCGCCGGCGCGACCGCCGCCCGCGGACGACTCCCCTGGCCCGGCCGCCCTGCCCACGGTGGGCACGCACCACCCGCAGTCGCATATTCGGTCATCGCAAATTCGTGTCAACTGAATGTCAAATAATGTCGACTAAATAACAGAAAAAGGGTTTTCAAGAATCACTTAGCAGAGCCAATGAAAATTGTGTCACGATATTAAATTAACTATGCTCTATCACATAGGAAAGTTAAAATAACGAAATTGACCAAAATTTAGTTGACATGAATTCAGTTAACATCCAGCTAGTGGGGGCTCTATAACCCATTTCTGGTGTGCTGCACTCGGTGCAGTGAAAACTGCGTTGCACTTGAACGGTCGCACGCACCAGGCGATTCTCTCCCTGATGCGTCTGCCGCCGCCGCCGCTGGTGCCGCTGCACGAGCCGCCCAGCAGCTGGTGGTCGTAACGCGACACTGACACGGCCGGCATTCTGCCGCGGCCGATGCGCGCGAAAGTTGGATCTGCCATAGGATGATTGGCGTATTAATGGCACAATGTCGGTCCGCACACTAGTTGACACTGTCAATTGGTCTGTGTAAACTCAGATTTCGGCTTCACAGATCGCAGCGCGAAATTTCGATGCACTCGCATTAACATTTTTTCAACATGTATATAGCGGTTATTGTTGCATTTTTCTACGTCTGCGTACGTTACAGACGACAATTTAGTACTGGAATTTCAAAAAATTTCTGGCGAGATAATAAGCCCCCCCCCCCCCGTCGAAATACCCCCCCCCTCGTTTACCCCCCCCCCCTCAAAATTCTCACTCTGAAACAATCATCCCCCGGGGGTATTTCGAGGAAATACGGTATTTGTATTGCGATAGGAACAACCTCGTTATGAAGTGCGCCGCTATCGACAGCCAGTGTGTCGTAGTTTTTCGAGCGGATTGTGCAGCAGAGTAGGCAAGTAAAAAACGATTATAAAAAAAAACATTTTAAAAAACCCGCCCGCCATCCTTAGTATAAAGCAATAAAGCTGACCAACTGACCGATTCGTGGCACCAATAGTAGCTGCTTCCTCGTGTGGCACATTCATCTGTACAGTAGTCATTGACACTGGCGGACATCCCCGGCGCGGGGCTGCAATATCCCCACTGAGAATACTGCGTCAAGTGACCCATTCTGTTGTTATAACGACCACATCGGCATTTTGGCAAACATTACTAGTTTTGAATTTGATTATAAATTTGAAATTTCGTACAAGATTGAAATCGATTTAAATTCAAAGAACAAAATTGTAATTTTCAATCTGGGGTTGTTGAATTTATTATCCCTCCACGTTGGGCTGACTCACTTTTGATGTATAGCACCAATTGTATAATTGTTCATATCTGTCACACATTGAGAGGCATTTACTGTTCATGTTATCATAGTGGACATCTGACATTACCTTCACCCATAGAATGGAGACCCATAGAAATATCCGCAAAGTGGGGTTCCACAAAACCATGTTTACTTGCCGTTTGTAACAACAGTGGTCCTGTTTTTTTCAATCAAACTTTTTGCATCAATTCCTATTGGAAATTCCTATTGATGCAGTGTGGACTGTGGTCAATTTTGTTAAAACTTCATGTATTCCTGTGCTTGCGCGAGAAAGGCGTGGTGTTTTTTAAGATGACAAATTTTGAGTAGTTTATTAATTTCTCAATTTTCAATGCTTTTATTGGGAAAAATCTACTTATGGCTGGAAGACATTGAAGACCTCATAGGGTAATAAAACCGGAGGGAAAACTGGTCGGCTACCGGTAAAAAGTTAACAAATATAGAATAGCTCTCTTTTATTAGAAGAAATATGGTAAGCACATATAAACACCGTCCAAGCCAACTCTGGCACCTACTTTTCTAGTTGTTCTGCTGTGGTGGAGGGATTTATTTGAAATTTTGAGGGATATACTCGATGCCCCCACTACTGTACAGGGCATAGGCATTGAGTCTTTTTAAATGCAGTCAAGTACCAGATCTGTCTGCAACAGTGTATTTTTTTAATTCCTGTGGGTGCTGAACTTGGGTGGAATTGCTACATTTTTATTTAAAAAAGTTGTATAGAAGAGCCCATTGTGGGGAGCGTCGCCAGGTCTCTGTTGCTAGTGTTTAGTAGTGGGGTGATGGGATACTGACCAAATTTCAGACCTTGACCCTTCTCATAGCTAGAGCTGCGGCCAGGGGTATTCTAGATTTTGACCCTCCGGAGGGTTGGATAGATAGCAAATCGCTCCTCCAGAGGGATAGGTAGCTGACAAATTTTCTTGGGGGGGGGGGTTTGCGGGGGTTCAATGTATGGGTACAGAAGGACGAAAAGGGCGAAAAATCGGTAGGTAAAATAGGCAGTAGTTAGACGCATGAACTAATGATTTTGGAAGTGAATATATATAAAAAGGTATGAAAAATAGCGATTTTGTGTGAAAATTGGGGTCGTGTTTCTCAAAAATGACTCCAGATACCGTATTTCCTCGAAATACCCCCCCCCTCGAAATACCCCCCCCCCTTCGAAATACCCCGCCCCTTCTTTTGCAGACTCGCCCTTCTATTAGAAGAAATATGGTACTCCTTACTATGGTACTCAATGAAAATCTGCTGAACCGCATTCACTGCTATAAGCTAGCGAAGTGTCACTATATTGTGACATAATTACCCAAAGCACAGTATTCACACCATGAAATTTGAATCTATATTTGCATGCTGTCATGTGAAGGCACGGATGTAGGAGTAAACCACAGGTTCATTTTTTCATAGCGCAACTTTTGGTGGGGGTTCATTGAAGGTGGTGTATTTCGAGGGGGGTTTATTATTTCGTCAGAAATTTTTGTGAAATTAATAGTAAAAAATATGGCTTTAAGTACACAAAACTGGTGATAAATGTGTCCAAATATGATATATCAACGTACGTATCGCGTAACGAACTAGTCTAAGTAAATATGTGTAGCTGCTATGCAAACTGGCTGCAATAAATACATCATGTATAATATTTTACATTGCATACATGATGTACATCATTCCAGAAGGGGGTATTCCGAACTTCGAGGTGGGTATTAATTCCTAGGCGCCACATAAACTTGTTTTCACGGTTCCAATTTGAAAACTCGATCGGAATCTTGTCGATCTCTTTCAACAGTATTTCACGGACATTTCTGTAAACTAATAATGGAAACGTAATACCGGTGCGTTGAGTCTAAGTTGGAAGTGTAGTATTTGAGTGAATTACTACAATATCTTATTGTAGTAATTCAATCAAATACTACAGAAGGAATGGTCGAAGCGTCACTCAGCGTTCGCGTCGCTATTCAGTTTTTGAACGAGTTTTCAAATTAGAACCATGAATATTAGCTTGTGTGGCTACAAAGTGGCCCTTGTGAGGAGCCCGTGCCATTATGCATCTAAACCGATTATGCATCTTGGCCCATCATGCACCTAATACTACCCATTATGCATCTAGACTGATTACTCACGAGTACTCACTTACTACGAGTACAGAAAACGTATTTTAAGAGCCGAGTGGGGTTATCTCGAGGGGGATGTATTTCGAGGGGGGTGTATTTCGAGAGGGATGTATTTCGAGGGGGATGTACCTATTTCGAGGGGGATGTATTTCGAGGGGGTATTTAGAGGAAATACGGTATTCAGAAAATATAATGAGACTGCATGAAAAGTGTTCATTGGTCATTCAAATGTTGATATACCTGCGTTTATATATAGCCCGAACTATTTATTATCAGTGAGGCTACCGGAAGTGGTAGATATAAACTAACTCAATGTGTGCGAATGTTTTTGTGTTTATTGTTCAACCAAGCCACATTTTTACCGACGTTCCCGTATCTCCCGTCCCGACTGCTGTAAACCTATCCAAAATAAATAACAATCGGCTGGGAAAGCAAAAAAGGATGTTTATAGAAAAGTTGTGATAATAACGTAATCACGTCGGTGCGGTCCCCGTGGGGTGTCAATAAAATCAGTGGCCGGAAATCAATTTTCAAAGTAAACAATCAAATGTATACTATTTTCATATTTTGTTGAAAATCGGAAAACATTTGGAAATGTGACACGTCAGATATTGACGCATGGATATACAGTAACGAGTTCAATATTAAAAAGTTCCCGCGGAAAATATCGCAATTAGTCGCGGTTTTCCTCAGTATGTTGACTCAACCTCGAGTTATTGCGCAAAATTATTACCCCAATGATTACCCACGCAAGCAGAGAGATACCAGACATTAATTCATACAGAGTCACATACTCCCTGCCAAGGTACTCGATGAAAATCTGATGGACCTTGTCCACTGCCATAAGCGCGCCAAGTGTCACCGTGTTGCGACACAATTCCACAACGCACAGTGCTCGCACCCTGCAATTCGAATGTACATATGCAGATGGAACAGTCTGTTGGATCAGTGCCAAAGGGGGGTGCATCATTTAGTATGCTACTCACTGAGTATGACGCGGAAATGCACGGTTGGTATGCTGTAGTGCCTCATTTCAAGTGCTACTGTGCTAGAAGTTTATTGAGAAGTAAAATGCGAAGTGAATCGAGAAGTAAAAATGTAAAACACACATGGCTAGTGACAAGAAAATGCTTAAAAAATATTTAACAAATTCAATTCACTTCTAATGCTCATGAAGTCCATCTTAAGTGTCACATTTGATGAGCAAGCATGAGATGATTTTATGACGGCATACAACGTGTAGCTAGTTGTCATGTGAAGCGATGCCTTACAGCATACTAAGTGAGCTTTTTTGGCAGCATACCAAACGACTAGCATCCTAAGTGGTCTGGCCTCAGGCCAAAGGCAGAATGTGTAAGCTGAGTGGTTTTTAATGTTTAGATTATCAAAAGATTACCTTTGATCAAATGCGGCGGTGATCGCATAAAGTGTTGCCAAACAGTGGGCCAGATAAGCATATCGCACGATTCCCTGCAAATGTGCAAATGATTGTTAAATATTGTGCATAGAAACTTGCAGCCAGCTTCGTATATAGGTAATCAGAACAGAACCCACATTCATGGCAGAATCTGGGCCGGCAAAGTAGCATGGTGCAAGCAAGAGAAGCTGGCAAAATGCATAGGCCGCTAGACATCTGTCTACCACTGCGTTGGTCGATGGCACCACACCAACGATGTCTTGTAATTCGCTTGAATATTCCAATATCTCCCTTCTGTCTTCAGTTCCTTGTACCTGCGTTAAAGTTACATTTAAGTACACTTTCGTTCAACCGCATTTTTGTCAGAAAACTATCTGAAATGATGCGATCGCGTTCAATGGCCCTACACACACTAGTTTTCACCGTGACTGATGTGAAAACTGAAATGGCGACATGGCGACATCCAGCCTACTCATTTTGTATGCTTTATGTGTTTTAGTTTTCAAATTTTCAAAGTTTAACTATCACTTATTTAAACTCAAATTTAAATAATAAAAAATCATTCAACCGTGATTTTAAATTTGCATTTGAAAAATTTCAGTTTTCACAAGAAGTCACGGTGAAAACTAGTGTGTGTAGGCACAATGTGACGTTTTCCTAACTAGTTTTCAATGTGTTTTCAAAGAGACTTCAAGATAAGTATGATGATGGTTCATGTATTCACTTATTCGAGGGTTTTCGAGAGTGGGTGATTTATTACTAATGAGTGGTCTACAGTGCGCGCAGAAATTCCTGTGCGTATTGGCACCGAGCCATGTGCCACTGTTACTCCGCGCACTCGCGCCAGCCTACCTCATTAAACTGTACGCGAATTTTGCTCGGCCGGGCGCGTCGTTTTCCCTATACAAACTCGTGATTTTTACGAACATTTGAGGCCCATCACGCGCTTGAAAATGGGAATTGTGGGTACGCACAGAGGGCTAAAATTACATGCGTTCTCTGTCAAATGTAAGAAAAGGTGGAAATTTGACTGTCATTATTGAGCCCACACACACAAAAAAGCGAGCCTGACAGAAAATCCGCAATTATCGAGGGACGTCCCGCGCGGGCGAAAACACAAAAGTGGGCGGAGCCTACTCAGAGCGGCGATGCGCATCAAAATATGTGCGCATCAAAAATAAAAAATATGCACTGTAAATCATTACGTGTCAATATTGAAACCGACACTAACTGGGAGTATCTTTTCTCTTGGATCTATCCACCGTTTCCACAGTGCGGATTGGCAAATCTTGCTCTCGGGTGTCTCTACATTTTGGTTTCAATTTTTTTTGTTCCCATTTTTAAGTAATTCTGAAATGTTGTGAAAAACAACCCACCTCCTGTCCATCCTAGAGGGTAGACAATGGTCTTCAGTTTCGTCAGTATGCTGCCTGGAGTTCTCAATGGCTTGTTTATCAGGTAGTACTTGACAATTTGGAACTGCAGAATTTATCAAATTCTTTTAATAGTTCCCTGAACTGACTGTATTTCCTCGAATTACCTCCTCTGGTTTATTTTTTCAGAGTGGAAATTTTGAGGGAGGGTTAAATGAAGTTAAATGATGTACCGTAAAATTAGGAATTTGTGTACACTGTGTGAGCCTGTCTATGTAAAAGTACCGCGCTTTTGTCTGTTATAATTGTAAGATTACTGTGAGGTGTTTTTAAATACAATTTCCCATGTTTCTGCAACTTTTGAAGTTTTTACTTCACTCTAGAATACTCTCACAATAGTAACTTTGAGTTAGAAAGCTTGCTTGACCCAACCCAACATTTTCTGTATTAAATTGCTGTTTCTGATCAAAAGTAAAGTGCCTGAAACAACCTTGAAAAACCCCTTGTTTCACACGCAACAACAAAACGAATCACACACAACCATAAACTGCTGGCAAGTGTTCTGTTCGGCTAAAATGGAAAATCCAACTACTCTATAGACCGTCGCTCATTACAGTTTGAAGACACTGAAATCAGTGGCACATTGCTGAATTCGGACGCTTCATCACACTATTTTGAGGATGGGGGTATTTCAAGGGGGGGGGGATTTCGAGGGGGATATTTTGAGGAAATACGCTAAATATATTAATATATGATAAACGTTGTATTGTGCAAGTCAACCTGATGCTTCATGCAGTCATAATATTTCAGCTGCTGCATTGCGCTTCCATATTTCACCGGTTCACTGTCCCTCTCCTCGACTAGTGTCCCAAACAATCTGTCCCAGATACTAAGAACACCCCCATAGTTTGTGTCTATGCAGTATGGGTTCCTGCCATGGTGCACTCGGTGTAAAGATGGAGTGATCAGGATGTAGTCCAGTATCGGCATGTTCCGTATTAGCTGAGACAAAATGGTATAGAGTGAATAGAACGATGCCTGGCATGTGTTTGAAAGATGCCTTTTTGTAGAAAAGGTATTCGGTTTACAAAGTAATTTCAAAGGGACAGTAAATAAACAGTGATAAATGGATAGATATTGCTCATCCTGAATTCAGCAACACCTATCCACAGCAAAAATTGGGCTCGTGAAGCGCATGGAAGCGTCGCGCTTCCACACGCTTACACCAACATCACTAGATTCTGGGTGAAGTGTCATCACACGCTTCACCTAACTTCCCACGCGCTTCACGTGCATCCAAACATGATGGAAGACACTTCACGGCACTGGCGCTTCCACATGCTTCACCAAAATATACATTTGCATGCCAGCGCTATTGTAAAGCGTGGAGTGGCTTCACGCAGATTTTCGTGATGCTTGTGGAAGCGGTAGTGTGCTTGGTGAAGCGTCGGTGAGCGTCAGCGTGAGGGCACTTCACGACGCTTCACTGCGCATCCACGCCCCTATTTTTGCTGTGATCGTTCTTGGTTTTTATTTAATTCCTAAAAATTCTTTTCAACTGCAGTTGAGTAGGTATCTAGAATCAGTTCAATTAGATACATTGGATTAACAGCGTTTGCAATTTTAAAAACAACAATTTTGCTGCAGAAGATTTTCAATCTTATCATGTTAGACGTGGTACTGGTGAAAGCATCAAAGTGCAGACTCACCGCAGTGTGCGTCCACAGCTGCGCGATCGCATTCAGCTGACTGTGCACCAAGTAGATTGGCGGTGGTACAAACAACGCCTGCCATATTGTGAATACCAGAAGTACTGGCACCTGTAAAAGATCTGTTTCTGCTTTTGTAACGAGGTAATGGACAGATCTTATGGCTATAGTGCGAGACTTTGATGACAATGACTAGCGGTAACTGGTAAAATTGTGGTGAAAGATGAATCTCTACTGAGAGTGTAAAATTGTCCATAAACCTGTTAATTTGTCGAATCAAAAATCAAAAAAATCAGCCGCAAAAATTTGTCCGCAGCCATCTCCATTCAGATCCTCCGGTAATTACAGTGTCACTCGACATAAAATGCCGAACTGTTTCCCACACGAACGTCTAGAAAAACGCCGTGTCGCAGGCCGACGCTCAAGTTGAAGTACTCGCTGCTGTGGTGAATTCGGTGGAATGACCACAGAATGGCTATTTCTGAAATGATACTAATAATTATTATCGTCAGTATTATTTACCACTGTGATTTGACCACTCCAATCCAGCACAGTTGTTAATGCGTATTTACTTTTACTCAAAACGTATGCATACTCGAGTACCGAGTAAATACGCATACTTTGAAAAAAGTATCCGTACTCACCTGTACGCTTACTTTTTGAGTACTGTAGAGTACATTTTGCGAGTACAGAAAGAGTATTTTTGCCTTTGGAGTCCCGTGCTTTTCATAAATAATACTAATCAATAGAATGAAAACACCTTATTGTCGTCCAGGGTAAACATTCATTATGCTTTTTCCTGAAAGAAAATGTAATTTTACACGCTTCTACGCTTTCCTGGGAAAAAATACTCACATTTGACTTTACGCTTTCTGTAATCGGGGGGGGGGGGGTGAGTAAAAACAAAATACTTTATGCATACGCATGCTTTAAAAAAGTTCGGTACATTTAACAACTCTACGATCCAGTTGCTACGTTACATCGCTACATGTAATCAAAAACCGGTATAAATAACACTGTTATAATTACATCAAGAATGAACAAAACGCGATTCTAACCATGTGAAGCTCTGTGCGACCAATACCATGAAAAGTCCCACGCAAAAAAGCAGAACAGCCAAATGGCATAGTTGTCCCAAGCGATGTCTACCACCCTGAAATTCTCATACACATAAACATAGAGCACCAGTGTCACGCCTGACATGTGCACAAGTCTGAAGGGGGGGGGGGGTAGTTTCTTTCTGACTACAATCCTTTTTCGAAATAAAAGATGACACAATTAAATATCAGCATTTTCACCGGTGACAGAATCTGTTGAACATCGTGATCACGAAGTTGGTCGCAGAATCTTTGAAAGCACAGCCTTCATTTGGCGCCATGCCAAGTATTGTGATAGCAATAACTTCAGCGATGTACAGAACCATGAAAACCGGGGTTATCTTTGGGGCGATTTTGTTCGGAGAAAAATATTCACTGCATTCACGGAAACAGATCGACTTACCAGATTGGTGTATGAGGGCACCTCAGACACGTTTTCAAACGAGCTCTCAGCAGGTGTTAGCAGGTACAAACAACTCCTCAAAGCTCGCAGATTGAAATGATCACTCAAAGATATCATCTTGAAACCACTCCGATGGGTAAAGCCTAATGCGAATACTTTTTATGTCAAATATTTGATCAAAAAAACACAATACTCTGATCAAATCTGTAATTATCTGCCGGAGTAGTTTAGGTATATATTTTTTACTGTAGTATTTAATGATTAATAAATGAATTAGATTCTACCAAGACATATTTGTCGATGAGATGAAAACCTGCGGTGCTAAATACAAAGTTTATTCCGAAAGTGGATGTTGGCTAACAAAATATTGTATTTGGCCAGTCACTATAACTGCGTGCGAATAGGTATGGTCGTTTTGCACTTGTTGACATTTCAAAACTCCTTCCATTTTAAATCTGCACGACCGGTCTTTTCTAGTTGTTTTTACATGGTTCTAGATCAGCAAGTGAATAGGTAGGTACAAAAATGGAAACGCCGCTTGTTTGTATTCATGATTCATGATACAATTTCGCTTCGGCCCGCTCACAGTTCCGCGCAAGATTGCTGCAGCGGGATTTGTGCAGTCGCAAAACCTTAGAAAATATCAGTTCGGACGTTGGCCATTCAGGTATTTTTGGCTGTCCTCAATGGACCAACGTGACTGTGTAGGAAAGTTCACGCGACTAGTGATGTAAAGGCACCGGGGCACCGGTGCCCCGGTGCTGGGCACCGAAGGGCACCGGTGCTGGTGCGGTGCCATTGCAATCTTCAGAGGTGCCATGCCGGTGCCGGTGCCATTTTTTTTAGAATAGCACCGGTGCCGGTGCGGTGCGGTGCCATTTTTTTGCCGGTGCCAAAGGTGCTAGCACCAGGGAAAGTAAAAGGCACCGGGAAAGGCACCGGCCAAGGCTTCATGTGCTGTGCAATTTTGTCCATAGTATGTGCTTATTCATATTTCAAAAAACAGCGATATATTTACCCAACCGATATATTTTGCCTATTTTGTAAACCTCCCATCAAATAAATATACCTACTGTGAAATCCATTTTACCCGATACGTGATCTGATGAGCGAATCTAAAATTTTGTTGAATTTTGAATTATTTTTATATTTTATATTTATCTTTCTTGTTTGTTCAAAATTTGTTGTCAGTACGACAGAGATAGTTCCATTCTCTGTACAGTAACGATGGCAAAAAAAGATTCGAAAATTCGAAAACATTTTCGAATTTTCGAATTTTTTCATAATTTTCGAATTTTTATTTCACCCCTGGAAAAAACACTTAAAAATCGATTTATTTTTTAAAAAATTCGAAAATTCGAAAATTCAAAAATTCGAAAATAGTTTTCAAATTTTTCAGGGAATTCAAGGTGACAAAACGCAGTTTTAAGTTCAGAGTGCTAAATAAAGTGACAATTACTATGCGGTGGGTCTGGAAATGTCTCATGCAATGAAATACCAAACAATTAGAACCACGGCCCTCTACTTCCACGGATACAGACTCCGGTCCATCAAAAAAATCTCTTGCGGGTCTTCCGAGGGGCAGTCACAATTATCATTGAAAAAAATGGTAGATTTTGAGAAAATATAATAAAATATTATCTCAGAAAATCTCCCAGGAAAAAAATATAATTAAATCTCTTGGGTCATTTTCGAAAATATAATTAAATCTCTGAGGAAATCTCTTGACGTTCAAAAAATCTCATTAAATCTCTCAAATTAAATTACCTATGATTTAATCGATAGGTATCTCAAGGTGTTTGAACCAGAGGCATATGTTTGAGTAGATATTACATAACTTACATATGTGTTGTTTCAGCTTTTACTACCACATACTAAATACGACCTTTTTATCTAAAAAATCAACAAAAATATGATTTAGGTGCATTTTTCCTCATAATAGAATACATTACTTCCACGTGTGAAGATCGGGCCGGGACCGGGACAGGGGCTGAGGTTCGGGACCGGGACTGGGGTTTTTCTAATGTCGGGACCAGGGTTGGTTTTAGTAAAATTCTTTTTACTAAAATTGTATTTTATTTTTATTAAAATTGTATTTTATTCTTCAATTTTCCATTTTATTTTTATTTTATTCTTCAATTTTACATTTTATTTTTATTTTATTCTTAAATTTTCTATTTTATTTATTTTTTATTTTTTATTTTTTCTGAGATTTTGCCAACCCTGGTCGGGACCGGGACTGGGGTTCGGGACCAGGACTGGGTGGTCGGGACAGGGACCGGGATTGCCCCAGTCCCAACATTTTTCCGAACCATGTACCGGGACCGCGGTCCCGTTTGAAACCTAACTACCACCTACTATTTATCTAAATAATAAACAAAAATATAATTTAGGTACATTTTTCCTCATAATAGAATACATTACTTTCACGTGTGAAGATCAACACAGTATTTATCAGATGACTTTTTTCACCGAATTTTGGTAACTGTATTTGCAAAGCATGCAGTCAACTTTATAGTTGTTAAAACATATTTATATTTAGGTACTCAAAAATAGATATACTAGAGTACCGAGTAAATACATTCACATTTCCCCTGAAAAAAGTACCAGTACTCTCTTTTATGTATTCTTTTTAAAAGTATTCGAGTACAGAGAATGTATTTCAGATAGACTTTTTATAGGCTCTTTCATGTTGTAGAACATAAAAAAGGGAGAGAAGAAACTTAAAATAGGTGCAAAAATAACCAAAAATGGGTATATTAGCACATATATAAAGTTAAAAATAGCTGAAATTAAGCAAAAAAGCACACGAACTAGTGAATTTGAAGGTGAAAATTGACAAATATAGAGAGATTTTCTTAAGAGATTTTCTCAATCAGGAAAAATATAAATAAATCTCTCTGGAAAATCATGGAAAAAATATAAATCTCTAAAAATCTTATATTTTCTGAGATTTTCTGAGATTTTTTTAAATATAAATCTCCCAGATATTTTTTCAATGCTAATCACAATACGTTTTTGGAAGTCAGCCCCAGCGAAAATGGTGAAAACTGATCCACATAAGTGTTTCTACCATTTGTCATGTTCAAGTGAAGTGAAATTAAGGTTAAAAGGGGCTCCAAACATGAAGACAGTCCAAATACTGTGTTTTAAGCTTCAAATTCAATATTTTTCTAAAAAATTCGAAAATTCCAAAAAAGATTCGAAAATTCGAAAATTCGAAAATTAAATTCGAAATTCGAAAATTAATTTGGGAAAAAATTCGAAAATTCGAAAATTCACTTTAGAAAAAACACTCAAAAATTTAAATACTTTTTTCTGGAAGGTTTGCCATCGTTACTGTACAGCAACGACTCCGATCAGTAGACAATAGTGGCAATGGACATTGCAGTTAATTAAATATTTTATCTTTCATTTGTAATAATTGTAATTGCTTCATAAAAGTGATTGCCACATCATTCTGATCATTTTAAGTGCTCAACCATCAAAATCGGTTGAAAATTCATGGAAATATGCACTTCCAAAAGTGAGACCACTGAGAAACTGCCCGATATTTACGTCAGAAATTCCAGCCCGGTGCGGTGCCTTTCGGTGCTAGCACCGGCAACCCGCCGGTGCCCTTCGGTGCCGGTGCCATTTTTTCCAAAAGGCACCGGTGCCAGTGCGGTGCGGTGCCATTTTCTGGCCGGTGCCCCAGGGTGCCAGGTGCTCTTTTCATGCGTTGGCAAAGGTGCCGGTGCGGTGCGGTGCCATTTTTACCGGTGCCTTTAACATCACTACACGCGACAGTTTGCGCATTGATTCACCCAGTAGGCAAATCACCGCTTTTTACCGAGTACCTAAATACCGTGGTTGCTTGAATAATTCTCCCCTTGAATAATCCCCCCTCGAATAATCCCCCTCGAATAATCCCCCCCTGTTAGACGCGTGAGGAAAACATAGTTACCCTCCCCCTTGAATAATCGCCCAGCGGATGGACTGAAAATACTGCACATCTTTTAAAAACAATCCCAAGCAAAATAGGTAGCTCCATCTGGTTTGATTCATCGAATGGAAGTGCAGTACATCCAGTGTGCAGCAATGCAATGGAATGTGCTACCATCGGAGACGGAATATAGATACATAGGAATATAGATAGGAATATAGATATATAGATATAGTGTTTTTGTTGTGTGTACACATTGTACACAATGAATGTACGCGGACACCGATGCCGTTGAATGTGAATAATAGGCATTTTATAAATTTGTTGTGTGCAATTTGAACAAAAATGCCATGTTATCTTGTTAATAAAGCATACTTGGCTAAATGAATTCATACAAACATGCTTGAAAACTTTGATGTAGGTAATAATAATTCCCCCTTGAATGATTCCCCCCTCGAATTATCCTCCATCAAAAAAGTCTGACGAAATAATAATTCCCTGGGGTTATTATTCAAGCAAATGCGGTATATTAAGATTGGTTCTACAACAGTTCTCAACCGTACTTTGGAACTCAGAATCAGCTCTGGATGCATTTGGGTTTACTGGAATGAGGTTTCCGTTAACTAAAGATCATGGGGATTAAACTGCCGTATATCCTCAAATAAGTCCCCCGGGGAGTTATTTTTCGTCAGAGTGTTTGAGGGGGGAGTTATTCAAGGGTGGAGAGTTATTCAAGGGGGGGAGTTATTTTTTCCTCATAACTTGCAGGTAGGTAAGTGTGTATACACTGCGTAAAATACACACTGTGTATCTCTGCTTTCACTGCTTTAGGCTAACATTCTTTTGTATTTTTTGTCTCACACACTGCACTGCATTTGCATTTCGTTTTTTTCACTTGTTGCAGTATCTTCTCCACCCATCACAGAGGGGGGAGTTATTCAAGGGTGGAGAGTTATTCAAGAGGGGGGAGTTATTTATTCGCCAGAGCTTTTGAGGGGGGAGTTATTCAAGGGTGGGAGTTATTCAAGGGGGGTCTTATTCGAGGATATACGGTAACTCATTCTCTTAAATGAGTTCAAAGCTGATTTCTGAGTTTTCACAATTTCGGTTGAAAACTAGTGTAGTCGGGGACATTAAATTCATCCAGCAATAACGGGGCAGTGAAAAATATAGATAAAAAAGTGTGCTTCTTGGGTATCACGGGAAATACAACAGCTTTATGTCACGTAACCCTGGGCTCCTTCTGCAGCTGTGGATAGCCAGCGACGCAGCTGTAGCATATTTATATGTAAATGTAATCCCCAGCTGTGCTGTGTCCCGCTATTGTTTTCCCAATAACAGTGCCTCCCCCTGCGTGTTGGAAACTGCCGCTACATAAATACATTCATTAATCACCAAGCCGCCGTTCGTCCAGTTTCAGTTTGCGTTTGTTTTTTTACGCATCCCTGAAGGCCACACAACATCAGTTTCAGCTGCAGCTAGCGCAACTAGACCCGGGCGCTCCCCCGCTCGCTTTGCTCATCATTCCACCACATGTGTATTTATGTTGTTTGGTTCGGAAATGAGTGATTTTTTGATGTAAATGTAAATGTCGTGTGTGCACTCTTTTTGTCGGGAAGTTGGAAAAATAATAACCAACTTTTCAACTTCTTTTCAAATTTGCTCATTCATAGGTATCTCACACAGTAATTTTTTTAAACAGCGAGTTTAGCTAGTAAAGAATTGAAAAGGTAGTGGCATCGATAGAAAGCTACCGTATTTCCTCGAAATACTTCCCCCAGGGGGTTTATTTTTTCTGGGTGGAAATTTTGAGGGGGTATTTCGAGGGGGGAGCTTATTCGAGGGGGGTTATTATTACGCCAGAAATTTTCGTAAATATCGTAGTAAAGAATGGCCTTTTACATACCCAAAACTGGTAATAAACGTCACCAAACGGGTTATATTAGAACATACAAATGTAGAAAGCTATTTAAACTACTCTTTGTTAAGCTGCGATGAGATTTGACCACCATAATAACATAATGTACATTGTATACATCATTCAAGACGGGGGTATTTCGAGGGAGGTTTATTTTTTCCACAGCTCGAAAACACATGGGGTTATTTCCAGGGGGAGGGGTTAATTCAAGGGGGGATTCGAGGAAATACCGTATTAACCGTGAATTAACCCCCCCTCTAAATACCCCCAGGTGTTTTCGAGCTGGGAAAAAAATGAACCCCCCTCGAAATACCCCCGTCTGAAATGATGTACATCATGTATGCAATGTACATGATGTAATTATTTATTGCTGCCGGTTTGTACCGCAGCTACACATATACGTAGTCAAAGTAGAGAATGTACGTTATTATGCCTAAATATATCCTATTTCATCAAATATAACCCATTCATTACCGGTTTGGGCATTTTTCGACGTATCGTTTACTACTAAATTCCCGAAAATTTCCGGCGGAATAATAACCCCCCCCCCTAGAATAAGCCCCCCTCGAAATACCCCCCTCAAAATTCCCCCTGGGTGTATTTCGAGGAAATACGGTACGGTATCTAATTTTTCAGCTGACTTTGTCAAATGGAGGAATACACAGAGTATATTTTAGAAATTCAGCAATATCTAGTATTGTATGCTTGACAACTGAGTTGTATTTTATTTATGCATCTGCCGAACGATTTTCTTTTAGCGCGAAAATTTGTGTGTTTTGACGAGAAGCTGGCTTTACGTGATCTGCTCAGAACTTGAAGGGGGGGTAGCATTTACCAAATGTTTTTGCGCATAAAGTGATTCATCTGGCCCCACACGGTTTTGATGATGTTCGTTTAGTGTTAGTGTTAGATAGGTGTTGGTCTTAAATTTGTAACCTAGTTTCAATTTAACGTTGAAGGCATTTGAGTTTACCACAATGAGGTATCTCACAGCTACGATTGACGAATATTTAAAATGATATAGGCATTCCGGAAAACTCAAATTCGGCATTCAAAGCTTATTTATGAGTTTACTTCACCTTCAAAATTTCGTTTGAAAGCTAGTGGAGTGTGTGACAGAGTTGTTATAAATACTGAACTTTTTTCAGAGTATATACCTACCTTATTTCCTCGAATTACCCCCCGGGGGTATTTTTTCAGAGTGGCAATCAAAAACAAGCTGAAATGAATAATTCAAATTTTGATTTTTACTATGAGTGCCGGATGGAGACAAACAATTATCCAACCACGCCTACAATAATCTTGGTAGTTCTACCAATCACATTGGTTGTCGGCATAATTGGAAATGTAGTGAACCTGGCAATATTTCTACGACTGTGAGCCATTTATCTCAATATTTTACGTTCCCAAAAACCTGACACCATGAATTCATGAATAATATACATTCAGGAAACACAAATCACCCATGGTCCTCTACCTGTCACATATTGCGGTATGCGATATTTTGATTCTTATCACCGGCACCACACCTTTGATTCCGATATTGTACGGGACAAATTTTGGATCATTTGAAATCTATCCAATATATTGTTCGGTTTGCACATTGAACATGTACCTGATTTTGCTTGCTGCAGTGCACTGCGCTAAAGATGTGAGTGCGATATACCTATGCAATAAGCAATGCCTTTTTCTTCTGGCTTCACTTGGATCGTACTGAAGCCGGGTTTATGCTGAATCTTTACAAAAAAGTCATTCTTTTCCGAAAGTCCTGAATTACAATAATTCGATGAGTCCTGTTCGATGGAGGGATCCTTAATAATCCCTAACAACGTAATTTAAAGCTCACAGCTGAAATTGGCCCATGCATTTTGATTTTTACCCATGTATCTTTTTACAATTTTTTTTTTACTTAAAACAAGCAACAACGGACGAAATATGTGTAAAAATGTGAAGTATATTTTATTTAATATTTGAACCTTTTATTTTCAGTTGGACAGTGTGCAAAGTCCAGCAGAATACACTTGCATTTTCATCGTTTCAATCATTGTGACGATTGTGAAGATGACCATTTTCTATGAAAAGGATTGCTTCACTGAAAGGTCAGGGCGAATCGTTTTTAGTTTGAGTTTTTTGATTTTGCAAAAACTGCTTGCATTGAGCATTAAAAAAATCACCCGTGATTTATATTTACATCACAATAAATATGTACCTATACCTAGATGCCGTATGGAGCGCATACTTTGCGCAGAATCATACTATAATTTAATGAATAAAATCTTGTGATAATTTTTGTAAGTACCGTATGTTCTCGAAACCCCCTCCCTCGAAATACCCCCCTCAAAATGGTCACTATGAATTAATATTGAAACCCTCCCGTTGAAATACTCCCCGTCTGGAACATCATGGACATGGATGTACATCATTTACTGCCAGTTTGCATCGCAGCTACACATATAAAAAAGTATTTAGTTTGTGTACTCAAAAGCATATTCATCTTGTGTGCATTTTATACTTAAAAGCATATTCTTTACTATTAATTTCACGAAAATTTCTGACGAAATAATAAACCCACGTCGAAATAGCCCCTCAAAATTTGCACTATGAAAAATAAACCCACGGTGGTTATTTCGAAGAAATACGGAATTATTCCATAGTAATAACGAAATATTATGATGAAAAAACTGTATAATTTTTGGTTCAGTATTCAGATGGGTTATGATATGTTTCCATACTACGTAAGTGTGGTGTCCGCCGGGTTTAAGTGATTTATATATTAACATTTCTCCAAATTCTTTACAAATCCAAATCCAAATATTTATAGGTATATATTATCCGAAAAATTTGTCGTTTTTGCGAATGCTACTTGTATTACACATATCTTACCCAGGTAAATATCTCTGTCATATCAAATGTTAAATGATTTATCGTTCTTTCAGATATGGAGACATGACCGTTCTCGAGCAAATCATAGATCTATTAGTCCCGATCAGCATTTTGACTGTTGTACTGACGACCCTATTGTTAAAAGCCGCCAGGTAAGATAGACAGGTAATTGAAATGAAATCAGTGTCAAATCTAGTGATGGAATGGCGCCATGGCGCTGGCGCCCTTCAATGGCGTCAAATGGCGCCAGCGCCATGGCGCCATTGGCGCTTGGCGCCCTTTTCTGTGGCGCCATCTGGCGCCTGGCGCCATTATTTTGAATGGCCACATGGCGCCCGTGGCGCCTGGCGCCATTTTCGCTGGCGCCAATTTTTTACATTACATTTTCGGAATTACATTTTCGGTACTTAGATACTTTTAAAAAGTATGAGTACAGGTGAGTGAGTACAGGTACTTTTTTCAGAGGAAATTTAAATAAATGTATTTACTCAGTACTTGAGTACGGTGTATGGATTTTTGGAGTAAATGTAAACACATTATAACAAATATGGCACAGAGAGGTACTTCAAGGCGGGTTGTCATTTGCCCAGCTCGCTCAGACCTGGGAGGGGCGCAAATACCTGGCGAAATAAACAATCTACCTGGCGAAATTTAGACCCCATTCAAATAAGCACCTTGAATTGACCCCTCATAATTTGCTGATGAAATACTAGACCCACTAGGGCCTAACCACTTATTTCCAGGTAAAATGGCACATTTTATTCAGGATAAAATGAGTTTTTCTGGTTTGTAACCATCAGAAAAGACGGTATAACACTTTGCATCTTAGAAATGCTTCTGTGATGATATAAATATATGCTGAAATAGTGGATTTTATTGTTGGCGCCATTTTGGCGCCTGGCGCCATTGTTTCTGGCGCCCTTTGGCGCCCGGCGCCATTTTTTCAGATGGCGCCATTGGCGCCATTTTTCGTGGCGCTTTTCCATTACTAGTCAAATCCCATGTACGCCGCACTGCACTGCAATGTAAACGAATGCTACACATTCACCTCAACCAAATGCAGGAATGGACGGACTCAAATGGGCGATGAAAACCAGAAAGTGGTGATTGTTTTAGCAACCTTAATCTTGTTAATTCAGCTACTGAAATTCGTCACAAAGACACGTTTGTTTTGGATTCACCATGAATGGTTGTACATCTTATCAATAATCGCCACTTCAATTTTCGCGGCATGTAAAATTTGCATCTACGCTCTGTTCTATAGCGAGTTCAGACATTATTATACCCCCGCACCTGGGCTTGAACCAGTTTCAGAAGATGGCAGTGATAGTTTAGAGATACTCAGAAATGCACCGTTGGGTTCTTATCAGTAGAAGCACTATTGTTATAAAAGAATGTGATCATCAGTTCGCTTTTGTGTTGTCCGTGAAATGGTTGGTTTATGTGCACTCTCTAAAATAAATTACTTGCTGATGTTTGAATTGATGAACAGTGAAGGGTGTGGTGAGTGAAGAATGCGACTTTACAGATTGATGGGATTGAATTGGTTAGGTATACCGTATTTCCACAAAATACCCCCTCGAAATCCCCCCCCCCCCCGAAAACTTTCACTCTGAAAAAATAACCCCCGGGGGCATTTGGAGGAAATACTCATGAATTCCGCTAAATTCCAGCGTAAAATTCCATCGCAAAATTGATTACATGAAAGTGGATGATGTTACAGGTCTGCAATTTTTCATGGACAATATGTTTATCAATACCTTCATTGTGACCAAGGGTAGTGATGTAAAAGCGCCATGGCGCTGGTGCCTGGCGCTAGCGCCAAAGCAAAAAGCGCCATGGCGCTTTTGGCGCTTGGCGCTATGATGTCGTGGCGCCATTGGCGCTTGGCGCTAGCGTTTTAAAAAGCGCCAAGAAAGCGCCAAGGAGTTCAAAAAATATATCATTATTTTATGTAAAAAAACCTTGTGTGCATAATTTCCATTAGTGAATGTGTTACTGTAAGTGTGTTCAAGGAAGAACAAACCCCCTATTTGCAAACCATGTTCATGCAATTGCAAGGACATTCAAAACCTGTCCCAAAGTATAGGCCTAATGGTTCCCATCCCAATTCAAAGCTTGTTCACTAGCCGACGAGCGACGTTCAAATGCATAGTGTTGCATTATGTTGAAAATGAAGTTGTACTGTTGGTAAATTATGCGCAATGTATCAGGGGCCAGTCCCGCAAGTTGACTAGTGCTTTACTCTGTCACTTGACTTTGCTCTTGACTTCTAACTTGACTCTTTGACTTTGCCGAGTTTGCTCTTGACTTATAACTTGATTCTTGAATATTCTTGTAAAATAACATCACAAAAAGACGAAAACCTGACTCGATTTGACGTATATATTGCGTCCTACACAAATAAATAGCACTGAATAGCATGGCTGCACTTGCTGAGCAGCAAAAATTTTTGGCGCTGGCGCTATTGGCGCTTAGCGCCGACATCCTCTGGCGACATTGGCGCTTGGCGCCGTGTTCTAGAAAAGCGCCATGGCGCTTTTGGCGCTTGGCGCTATTTTGCTGTGGCGCTATTGGCGCTTGGCGCTCGGATGCCAAAAGCGCCATGGCGCATTTGGCGCTTGGCGCCAAAAGTCTGGCGCTTTATACATCATTAACCACTACTCACCTTTTACACAGTGTGAAAGGAAAAAATTACTCTACGTTTTCTGTGCCCAGGGGCCAGATTTAATACTCCCTACAGATTTGTAGGGTAGGGCGTACGCCCGACAGATTTTTCAAAGTTTAGCCGCATCGACGCACATGCACCGAGAGCAACGCGGTTGGTAAAATATACGAAACCATCCCTTAAGGTTGCCGACATTGCAATATGACGTATATCACTTCGATTTTGGCCCGGAAATCACGATTTCGTCATTTCTTGGCCGTCTGCCAATTCGTTTTTTATTTTATGTTGTCGGGCGGGTTACTCGCATAGGTCACGCTTTTGTGTAGTCAGGTGGTCACTTTTTTAGTGTTCACTGTCTGCAACCGAAACCATGAGGGCAGCGACAAGAAAGAAATGCATGCACGAGCGTACAAAAGCGCGACTTATGCGAGTAACCTGCCCGACAAAATAAAATAAAAAACAAATTGGCAGACAGCCACGAAATGACGACATCGTGATTTCCGAGCCAAAATCGAAGCGATAACCATCATATTGCAATATCGGCGACATTAAGGGATAGTTTCGTGTATTTTACAAACCGCCTTGCTCTCGGTGCATGTGCGTCGATGCGGCTGAACTTTGAAAAATCTATCGGGCGTACGCCCTACCCTACAAATCTGTAGGGAGTATTAAATCTGGCCCCTGGGCAGGGTGAGTAAACGTAAAATACTTCACGTTTTCCTTTACTTGAAAAAGTTCAGTACTTAAAAGTTTAAACAACTTTGCTAAATATCAACATAAATCAGACAGCGTTTTTCTAAACCTCGGGTTACAGGCACAGCTAGTGTGAAATGCAAAATTATAGTTGTGAAAATATTTAGAGCGACACATCCGTAAATTTCTCCACCGATACTGGATTTTGGAACTGATTACTGAGCCACGTGGCGCTTAGGTAATTCCGTTTCCGGTATTTCAAATTATGGTTTTTTGATACGCCTCCCGGCGCTGGCGTTCCATTAGCCCAGATATACTGCTGCTGGCTATTTCGTCGCCCCCGTCGCTAATAAAATGATCACCCGGCTTTTATTCGCTCATAAATAAAAGCGTGAAATTGACAGCATTCCCCTCGTCAACAACTTTCTCCTAAATCATGTCGGTGTGCACAAAGCCATTTACCTATGTCGGCCTACCTATTTACGTTTGGACAATGCAATGCAAGGTGCAGCTTGCAGAATGCATAATGGCCTACCCGTTTCTCGCTGACAACCACCGCGGCTATTATGTTGTCTCATGCTTTTATGCATGCGCTCCAGTTTCGGTCAAATTCTATTGTTGCCATTAGCTTTAATCCTATTGGGAGGATTGTTTGGGCTTTACCTACCAATGGGGCCTGCACTGCTTCATAAAATTACCACCTTGGTGATGTGGTCCGTTCATTGCTAAATGTGACCGTGGGTTGACCCTTTCAGTGTGTGCATTTAACATATGATTAGATTGCATCCATTTTTTGTGTTGGAAAGATGTTAATGGTAATAAACATGTCCAAATAGGATATATCAGGAAATACAAACAAACATCTATACACAACTTAGCGTTATGCGTACCTGTGATGCAAACCAACATAGGTAAAGACATCTTGTACATTGAATACATGATGTACATCATTCCAGATGGGGGTATTTCGAGGGGGGTTATTTTTTCCTCAACTTGAAAACACCTGGGGTATTTCGAAGGGGGGATAAATTTAAGAGGGGTATTTCAAGGAAATACAGTATCTAAAATCTCATTTCTGTACTGGACTATATGTAAAGATATGTACAGGTACTTTTTTTTGAAGAAATGTAAACTTATTTACTCAATACTCAAATATATATATTTCTCAAGTAAATTTAAATACATTTTAACAACTATGGGATCAATCTGGGAAATACAGAACACGATTCTGCATGATAACGTTTTTGCATATCATAAAACTCTGTTAAATGAGTAGCTTGTTACCTGCGCCCTGCAAATCTATGTAACGGCGGCACGCAACCGACCCCACTCCACCGAGATTAGCCCAGTGGTCGGCGTCGCTGCCAATCCACGTGATATGGCGTAATCGTAATAAGTGGCCGATGAAGTGGACACTGTCCAGCGTGCACTCACTGCGCGCTGCAACGGGCGTCCAATTTGATGCTGCGGCGAGGTGCGTGACACATTCGCGTGTCAGGTGCGACGCTTCTCATTTTGTCACATGCCGTCACGCGGCACACCATCGCACATTTCACGTGGAATTAAATGAGTGAAATCGATGGAGCGATTGCGATTTTGCATGTTTCCGCGTGATGCTGCAATTTCACGCCGCATTTAACTGATGCAGGCAGTTTAATATAGGTAATATGGATCGAAATTTGACCCAATGGTTGGATGGATAGAGTGTTTTTTCTGGGATATTGATTAGATTGGTCATAATTAAAGCGTTGCAGTAGTCTATGCATTGTAAAACAGATTCTTCAGTCCACCCCTGATCTGCGTAACGAAACTACGCGAATACAGTCTTTTTATGCATTGCACTGCGTCTGAATTCGGTCTACGTTTTATGAATCTGGTGTGTGCGCGCCTGCCCATCCATCAATGCACTACATTTGGGTGAAGGGCACTCCCACTTTTTCGGCGTTTACCCTTTGATATGTTACACCATCGAGATTCTTTATGTTACCTTGGCTTCTTTTCTGTCGTTTTGTGGTTTTTTTTAGTTGTACAATTAGCCATTTACAAAGTTTCCAGGTAGGAATCTAGGTAGTTATATTTTCGACGGGTCTGATCCATTTCCCAGGAGCGCATTTCGCTTTTACGATTTTCTGTTGATATACTCGTTACGGATCGCTCATTCATTTTTTTGGTCCCATAAGGGATCGGGTCGCGAATTATTTCGACGATCGCATTTTTATGACCACGTGGAAACGCATTCTTGGATTTGCGCCTTGAAATTACGGTTTTTTTCTGGTCCACAATGATTTAGCTTCCGGCAGTCCCCAGGGCCGCATCCAGATTTACAACATTGCGATTTTTGCATATCAAAGCGGTTCGCCGCATTTGTGTTTTATTGTTTTCAGCGCCAAAAAGCCAGATTATGATCGCGCCGTAATTGTAATCATGCAGCTGCTGCGCGGCCGATTTTTTCATTGATTAATGAAAGCCACGCAGCATGCACCAGATTGCTTTTTGGACAGGCATTTACATTAACTCATCTAAATACATCCATGTGTTTTCTGTTGTTTTCTTGCTGCAATATTGTAATGATTCGAGAAAAATTCATGCTGGAAAAGGTATAAATCTTAAAGATTTTCCCATGAAACTGCTAAAATCAGCTTAAATTTGACATTTCTCACTGGTGTGAACCAGAAAGTCATCGAACCACTCAAGTGCACTTTAATTCACACTTTCCGATACTATTTCTACTCTATTTGCAAATGCAATGGCCCAGGGAAATGTGCTTAGGCATAGCCATCAATTTCCGAACCGATTACCATCTTAGGTCCACTGCGCAAAAGTGAAAGCAAACTCTAACCGGCGCCATTCGATACACCAGTGACATTCCATCGGCTGGTCGTTAAGAATTACGACTGCGTTAATGGATCAGTTTCGAACTGACTGGTGAAAAGAGCGCTCAAAAGCATGCCTGGGGCTTGTTCCAATTGTGACACCTATTGGGTGTAAATTTGTATGGTGTATGAAACTCAATTCAATTTCTTATGGTTTGAAATACGGTTTTGTATTACAGCGTTCAATCATCGCACTATCGTTCCACGATTTCATCGCGCGATTAAAAATTCAATTTTTTTCGTCAGTACACCGTTTTTCAATCTGGTTATGCAGGTTTTTCTTCACATAGATTTACCTATAAATTGTCTCACTGCACATGCACAACAGCTATCGGTATTTATCCTTTTTGAATGGTTTATTTAAGTAACTTAAACGTATTCAACAGAGAATTCAGCTTCCAAAATGTTACTATCCAAATTGGCACTGAGCCCAGCGGTGGTCAGTCAACTAGCCAATGCAGCCGTCAGCCAGTCAGCTTTCAGTGGCCACTGACATTTCCACTGGGGCGTGGCTCCATTTCCACAACGGCACACGGAGACGCAAACACGCCGGGCGACAGGTGTCCGCTGCGCACACAGTGGCGCCATGTTGCCATTGCGTTGCCAAAGCCGCAGCGTGGTAGTGATGGGAAGTGTTTTTTTATGGATATACTCGGCGGACCGCAAAGTATTCGCCCAAAATCATTCATGTCTTATGTCAGCAGGATACTTATGTCTTCACTTTCACGATAAAAGAAAAAACATTTCAAAAAGAAAAAGGCGGAGTCATGTACAAGTGTCGAATGTTTTTCCTGAAATGATTTTTCATTTTTTGCTGAACAATTTTTATTTTATTAACGATGACGTCATGATGGAGTGTTTCCTTAAGAAAAATGCATAGCGTGCGGTCCGCGGAGTATACCTATCTTTTTAAAATTCTGCCTTGTGTTCTTTAAAGCTTCTTACATTTGAAAACTATTTGCCTATGTAGGTGTAGAAAATTGAGGCAATTGACACAAGTGAATTCGAAATTTGTATAGATTCCCTCCCAGTGATCATTCCTAAATATCTGACAAAAATTTTTTCCTCGAGCTTAGGTAATTTGTATTCTATAGATAGTTGAACCGGAATTTTTACCTACTATTTGGGTTCTTTACGTTTACTACCGGTGAAACCCCGTGCAACTGACACTATAATCATGTAAACGTATTTTACAATGGCATAAATGTGCCGGCACTTTACCAACACTATCTGGCTTGCATTCTTCTCACATTGGTTCACGCACGCAGATCATGCATGATTGCCTTTTTTTGCAGCATCTGCGTGGCTCCGACGGGATCTGCATGTTGATGAGTAACAATGAGCTATTTGGTTCTCACGTTCACAACCCCCTACAGCTGTGATTTAACGATGATTTTTGTTGGTAGATCAAGATAGACTATCAATTTGGAGTTTTTTAGCTGTTGCAAAAATAATTTTTGTACGTTTTTCTCTTTGCCCTTGAATTTTTATTAGCGTTAATTTTGGACTGGAGGTCTTGCCTCCCGCAGCGCGTCGCTCAGTGGGGTGGGAATTTTACAACTCCTTTTGCGAATATTTTGATTGCATAACCCCCGCTGCTATTTATATTGCATTGTGATCATGAACGTTGGCTCGTCATGCAGCATCTACATATTAATGGATGTTTGCACACTTGAATTTGCAGGTAATTTTCAGTTCGTTCATTGTTCCATTCTCACCGCTGGCCAGTCACCTTGAAAACAATGAACCATTTCTTATTTAAGGATATCGACGTGCGCTGTTTTTGCTCGCTGTTTTGTTGGTGTAAATATCTACAATTTTGCATGATATTACATGATGCGACGCAGTGGGACCATTAGGAGAGAATCCAGGACGTGACAAGAGATATATTTTCTGTCTGGATTGATTGAAATTAGGGTCGTTACCAGATGAATAGGTAGTTTTTCCCTCATGTGAAACCACGAGCGGATAACATGCTTTTGTTGGCGTTGGCGCCATAAAACCACTCGATTTTCGCATCGGCCTTTTGATTTTGGCGCCATGGATCACCCAGCTGTCACCGTCCGATTGCATTGTGTGAAAGATCGATCATGAACTTTGCGTTCGGGACGGGCATCTTTTCGGGAATGTTTGCCCTATGGCAGGTGTGAGACAAGTGCGTGCAAAGTCGATATTTGCCAATATTTAAGGCTTTAAATCTTTTGCCGTAAAACCGTTTGAAAACTCCATTAGTTCAAAGAAATTTGTAAACTTCGTAATTTATTTGGTAATCTGATAAATAAAATACTGCTCTAGTTAAAACGCGTGTGATACGCAAAAAGTGTGAACACGTGAGCGCGTTGTGTTTGTCAAGGTTATTTATCGGCGTGGCATTAATGTGTGGACATTGGTCACTTCACCAAACTTAAAACTCGGACACCTTTTACAACCCTCCCCACCTGGCAGTCATGCATGCACTGCGACATTTTATGTTGGCAAAGTGCCCTGGCACGACGTTCTCATGTCTAAAGTACATTAAACGACTGCCCAGTGACCATTGGTCAATTGTAATTGATAGCCGTGAAATGGAGGTTTGCTCCCTTTAGTTTGCCTTCGCCATTCCACACACTGGCCACTTGGCTGTCCGCTGGTCACATTCTAAAGTATGTGCAAATAGTGTCTCAGCGCAGTTTGTTCAACAACTTTGCCGTTGAAAAGCACTCATTATGCGCGCGTTTGTCTGTGTGCTGGGCCCTTTCAATATTGAGGTGGGATTGAGTGAGCAAGGTGTGGCTGTGACCTCATTTAAATATTTACCTGAATGTTTGTGTGGACAGTGGCTGTCGCCCGTAGCGCTCGCCTGTCGTTCCCATCAAATTTTCACCTCAATTGAATATTTGCAAACTTCGAGCGCATTGCACTGCGCGCGTACATCACCCGATTCTATTTATTGTATTTCCCCGCAATATGCAGTAACCCAATATATCATATTCTCCGCTAAACATAGTCTTAACCTATCATATTGTCCGATGACTATCCATTTCTATCACATATTCTATCACATACAATTCTGCAAGCCAACATGAACACCAGCAACAACGGCTGTGAGCGGCACTTCGCCGCCAGTGCCAGCTGCAGCGGCATCGTGACGGACCAGGCTTTGGGTAACATCACACTGGATACCATGCTGGACGTTTGCAGTGAGCCGTCTGTGATGCACGTGCGAGCAAAGGTGGGTGCGGGAATATTCTGTTGTGGTTTTGGTATTCTGATTTTTTTGCAACTGCCTTCTTGTGTTGCTACTATCGATCTCAGTGTGGTTTCAAAACGTTATGGCATTTTCGGTTATGAAAGCTGTCAGAAGATAGTTGAACCTGTCAAAATCACTCAAATTCAGTCATCACTCTGCACAACATTGTGCCCAAACGTCGCTCAAACGCGAAGCCAATCTCCCAAATGACATTCAACGACTGCCAATGCTGTGTATCACGTGCAATTTCCTGCACATGGCGCCGCGCAGCCGCAAACATCCGTCGCATTCACGCTCCCATGCATTTGCGCACCTTTGCACAGATTTTCAGCAAATAGCACCGCGCTAATAATTCAATCTGCAGCGATCAAGCCTCCCTAGCATGTCGCGCGGGCACATAATTGGTTTGAAAGGCCCCGGGCCGCCTGAATTATTCACGTGTTTTGTGCCCCGGGCTACGCAGTGCAATGCGGGGTGCGGTGCACTGCACTGTTTTGATTAATGTTTCGGTGTGATTTGTTTTCCTAAATTTTGAAAACTGCGAGATTTTTGGTCGATGAAATTGGAGCATCTCGCTTGCCCATGTGCAGGTGGATTTTTAAAGCAAATTCCTGTGTTCAGCGAACTGGAAACAAACCGGTCATATAGTATATTTTCATAAAGCACTGCACTGCACCAATTAGTATTCCGTTTCGTTTTTCACCACCCCATTTAATGGGGTGCAATATGAGGAAAGTTCTAGATAAAAAAATGTTCATGGCGATATTTTCAGGTGGGCGATTGCACTACTGCACTGGTATATTCACAGCATTTTATTTATTGTAATGAACACAAGTGGGGTGAACTAGATAACGGCTGAAATGTGCTCAAATCCAAACCTCCGTTGAAACAGATTCTGGTAAAATGGTTCTAGCATCTTCAGATGACATTTTCCATACAATATTACCTTGAATCAAAGGGTGACGTTGCAGTGTAATCGGGTTTCGGGATATTTTTCCAAGCGCTAGCAGTGTTTTATAATTCAAGCACAATTACAACACAGTATTCAATTCATGTGCTTCAAACCCGTGTGACGAATAAACAAATATTTGCGAATGCGATAATGATGAGCTAACGGGACCCTGTCCTCATATTTTCGATGTGTAAGGTTATATACCGTATTTCCTCGAAATACCCCCTCGAAATACCCCTAATGGCCACTATAAATAAATAAAGCCCCTCGAAATACCCCCTCGTTTAACCCCCATCAAAATTTTCACTATGAAACGATCAAACCCCCGGGGTATATTGAGAGGAAATACGGTACCCATTATCGGCCTGCAAGCCCGTGGGAATGGACAAGCCTATAAAAATGCGACTGATTGCACTTTTGACCGTTTTTATCGAAGACGCCGATTAAGCGATAAGCGTAATCGCATTTTCATTGCCCTGCAATGGGTCAATGACATATTTATGTCATCTATTTACGTCGATGCTAACTGCAGTGCAATGCAAACAAACTGCTAAGGCATACAAACATTATCTATTTTCGGTTTGAACTGGCCATAATTTCGATGTGTCTATTTTGTGGCGGATTGCATGCACAGTCATATATATGTACGTGAATATTAGACCTAAGTGTCGAGCCAAAATCATTCCCATTCTGAAATTCTCATTGAGTTGACTCGAGCCGTGCCCGAGTCAATAATAACAACTTTGTATCTGACAGCGTAACATTTCAAAATCGGGCAGCCCGACAAAAACGTATAGAGTTATTGAAATTTCACATCTGATCAGGTCTGGGACCTCGATCTTTCATCCCCGTTTTATGTTTGATCAAGCAATTCTGTTCAACGTCGCCTGACGTGACGCTGACGAGCATTCTTGTGAATTCTGACCACATAATGACAAAAATCAACACGAGCTGAAGTGCTGCGTCTTTTGCTATTGAGGCGTTGTTTATTTTCTCAACGTAGTGGTCATTTACCTGTGTGGGTC
Source organism: Sphaerolaimus hirsutus (assembly GCA_964036195.1). Lineage (NCBI taxonomy): Eukaryota > Metazoa > Nematoda > Chromadorea > Monhysterida > Sphaerolaimidae > Sphaerolaimus > Sphaerolaimus hirsutus. The sequence continues at coordinate 12,334,474 of OZ038459.1, forward strand.
GAAGATCGGATTTCACAGGAAATGTGCCGACATCTGTTTATGGATGGGAAAATGCCTTTTAAATATACATTCTATTGATTGATGAGTGAAGGTTGAACGGTGAAAGTGGATGGAAGGCATGTAAATGTTTGACGTGTGTATGACCATTTATGGAGTGCGAGTTTTTTTTTCCTCACCGTGTCAACATGTGGGAGTTATTCAAGGGGGGGCGTTGTTCACAGGACGTTTTATTCGACTATATACGGTATACAGTTGAAAAACAACACACGCTAATAGCAATGGATCGAAAATACTGCAAAACCTCAAATAGAACCTCAATAAATCAAAATTACCCAAAAATGCTGTCCCCCTGCAGGTTCACCAAACCGGCCACCATTGGCACCGTTCCTTCATATGCGGCAACGCGCGCGAATGGCGCCGCATAGGACCTCGTCGCTGGCCGCTCGCACTCTCCGCGCACTGTAAATCCGCGTTGGCACCGAGCCAAGCGCAGCGCGGAAGCGATCCGGACGCGGAACGATACACGCTGACTGCGTGTTTGGAGACGGTGCACACTGGTGGGCGACATTGCGTCTTGGATGGGCACGATGTGGTGGCGACGAGGGATCGATGCGGTGGATTTGATTTGCCACGTAGGTTGTATTTCTGTTTGTTTGTGTTTTGAAAAAAATTTAAATACGATGGATCAAAGCGAGGAGCCACTCGCCTGTGTTGTTGCAAGATTGTTGATTCCTGACGGCTCAAATTTTTCGAATATGGTGTTGGGCCTTCTATACACGGAATAGATGCATGCAACAAAAATTGTCTACTTACTATCCGTTTTTATACTGTATTTGCTTGAATAATTCCACTGCGGAATTATTATTTTGTCAGACTTTTTTTGAGGGGGGACTATTCGAGGGGGGGGGGGGTCATTCCATCGGGGATTGTTCCAGGAGAGGGGATATTATTTCGTCAAAATTGTCAAGCATATTTCTATCAACTCATTTCACGAGATATGCTTTATTAATACAGAAAGTGTCATTTTTGTCATTATGTGTCTTATTGACTCAAGTGCACAACAAACTGATCAAATCTCGTGAGGCGCGAATTATTCAAGGGGAATTATTATTTCCTCTCTTACAAGGAGGAATTATTCGAGAGTGGAATTATTCAAGGTGGAGAACTATTCAAGCAAATACGGTACCTACAATTTGTCTATCCTAGAAAATCAACCTACCTACAAGCATTACCCACATCAAACCCGCAGCGTGGACAGACATGACCTACCTGCTCTGCTTGACACTGTTCGGCGTGATCACATTCGCCACGCTGTTTCTGGCCGTCTGCGTCGCCTACAAACGGCACCTGCGCGTCAGCAAATGGCACAAGTCGAGAACCAAGTATAGCAGGCAAATGGATTGTCAAATGTTGGACACTTCGAATGTGTCAAATGGGGACAATGGAGGCAGAAATGGCGACGTTTCGTACGTGAGAGCGCCGTCAGTTAGACCGCCGCCTGAAATAAGTGTCAGCCCGATTCAACAGGATGATGCGAAGTCTTTGCTCAGCGTTGCCTCGCATGGGTTGGTTTCACTTTGATTTTGAAGATATGGTATTCTGCTTAGCCTACCGTATCGGAACTCGCATTCTACATTATGTTTAATGCATAGTGGATTGGAAAACAAAATCAATTTAGTAACTGAGTACCGTATTTGCTTGAAAAATTCCCCCTTGGATAATTCCCCCTTGGATAATTTCCTCTTTTGAATAAGACCCCCTCCCTGTAAGTCTGACGAAAAAAATTCCCAGTGGAATTATTTGAGCAAATACGGTATATTCCTACAAACGCCCAGTTACACGAACTCAAATGTCACTTAAACGCTGCTCAAGACAAGTATACCCCCAGTTACACATTTACCCTTGATTATCCCCCCCCCCCTTCAGTGACTGGGCAGATACGAGCCGCACGGGCGAACATCCAGCCACCATGACTCCCACATCCGCTTTGCTCCATTTGAACCACACCTCAATTTCTAACGGCAGCAGCAACGCAAAAAATCGGCACAGTCTATGGCAGCGATCATTAAACAGAAACACTGACAATATCATGGGCGTGGGCGGCATCTTAAGTTCTATCGAGGAAACCCAAATTGATCTCGATCTGCAATGGGACTACGAACCCGGCGCCATCGGCTTGAACAACACCGAGAGCAAACTGGTTCAGACCAGCATGACGTCACTGTTGGCAAGTGGCCAGTTGAATGCGAATTCAAACGCAAATGGGACCCATGGCAGCAGGGCGGTGACTGTGCAGACTGATGGAACTGCGGTGATTTTGACACAGGCTGCAAGCACCAGTAGCGGGGTGCATAGTGGCCAGTGTTCTCTGAGTCATAGCCCTTCGTGATGGAATTTATGTTGTGCACGGATGTTTTATGTGTGTTTTTATTGTGCTGATGAAATCTCATCGATATTGCACTTTTTGTTCTACTTGCTCACGATTTGTACGTACATAATTAGTCATTTTATTATTTTTTATCCATATTTATTTGTGAATTGAAAGATATTCGAGTGAAAGCGTATTGTCGCAAACGTATCGAAAGTATCAAAATGCAACAGAAAATCCTAAATAGAATTTGAATCTCAAATCTCACTTTAATATGTACAACAAAAAAGCTCAAGCAGATGTAGCTGTTGTTTGTGTAAGACCTCCGTCCGTTCCATTTACCGCAGTTGATTGTGTCGCTAGACCACTGCGTTTAGCCCTGAATGGCATGTGCGGTAGGTTTCCGATACTCCTCGCCCGCTGACGTGTCCTGCACAAAGTGAAGTACCATATTACTTCTGAAGTACGGCATACCTCCGGCAGATATTGGTACTATTTTCCAACGACGAAAAAACGCCAGCCTTCAATAGAACGGCACCTCCAATAGAACGGCAGGTAAAAATTTGATGAACAAATAGAACAGCGCTCCTCTATTAGAACAAATACGGTAATCAAAAAAGGGCTTATATACCCAGGTCCCAAATTCAGACAGGACATAACGGGTACAATTTCATACGCTTACTCGCCTTGCGTTCGGATTGAATTTGAATATAGGGTCATGAAATTTTTTAGTACATATCGCTTAAACTGATAGGACTGCACGCTTCTGCACGCTGGAATGAGTCATAAAAAGTGTCACTTCATTCAGCTACTATACGGTAGATACCACCGTAAAACATAGGGTGGTGTCAGTAAACAAAAACAACCTCCCCCCGCCGCGGAGAGCTCTGAGCGTAGCCAAAGTGACCAGCGGCAAGGGCAGCTCTACGTCCTCCTGGTAGTCGCGCAGCTGGCTCTCCCACTTGCGGCGGACCTGTTTTCGTGTTTCGTTTTTGACACTCTTACGTGTATTTTTAAAGGCTTGTTTCTATGACGTGGTCTCCCTAGGCATGTAAACCCGTTCTCCAATGAGGGGGTGCTGCCTGCTATCTACCGTATATCCTTGAATAAGACCCCAGTGGAGTTATATTTTCAACAGAAGTTTTAGTGGGGGAGTTATTCAAGGGGGGTATTTTTTCATCAGAACTTGCACTTCATTCCTTGCATGAATGCATCCCATCAAGTCGGTATTAATCAGTTCAAAAACAACAAAAACAAGGTATTCATGCAAAAATTAGTGTTCATCAGCATCTGAATCATTCAAATACATATCATACACATGTCTGGATACACATATCAAATACACAGAGGGGGAGTTATTCAGGAGGGGGAGTTATTCAAGGGGTCGTTACTTTTTCCTCACCTGGACAACAGGGGAGGTTATTCAAGGGGGGATGTTATTCAAGGGCGAGGACTTATTCAAGGATATACGGTATCTGAATAAGTCCCCCAGATGTATTGTATACGGTAGGTAGACTCATTCTGTTCATCGACCAACAGTGAACAAAAACATTTTTCATTCGTAGGCTGCCTGAGAAAACTGCACCATTTACCCTATATAGAATAAGACCCCTTGATTCACTCTCTCCCGTGAATAACTCCCCCTGTTGGGATAACAAAACTGGCCCACCTTCGACAGCAGCACTGACTTAGTCCTCGGCGACAGTTCCTTCTCAGTAAACTCTGCCTGTTCACTCCTGGTGTGGGTTTGCGGCCTAGACTGGGTGCCGTGGGTCGCCATCAACGGCTGCGTCTGGACGCTTCTGTGCACGCTATTAGCCACTTTGGTCGCGTCCTCTTGGAGTCGCTTGCGCCGGCCGGCGCCCATGAAGCGCACCCACTTGCCCTCGCCGCTCAGGTAGCCCGACTGCAGGGGGGGGGGGGGATTGTTTAAGTGGGGAATTAGAAGTGTCGTGAAATGAATAGAAGGGTAGTATCCAATAGGCGGTACACAAATTGCCGGAATTGTGCCAATTGCGTAAAAAATTAAAAATATCGGCGGACGCTGGGAATTAGCGGCTTTGGTACTTTGATTTTGTGCTATTTTAACATCAAATGTTGAATGAACTCCATGAATCGTCATTGTATGAACTATCTGTGACGTAACACACTTTGAAAAACCTTGGCAGAAGTTGAAAACGATTGGCTGAAAACTTGACGAAGAAAATAGAAGGGCGGTCGCCAATAAATGGAAGGTATAAAGGCTGACGACGAAAACACAAGGGCACCCTTCTTTTAGATTTCTACATCTGCAAATAATTCGCAAATTCATGACGTCACCACCCCAAACAAAACCTCATCTGCACTAAGCATCTGCCCTTCAGCCGCGTCGGCCAAGCTTTTTGCAATCTTCTCCGACAATTGCTCGGTCAATTGCTCCAGCTTTGCTTGCACCATGCTCCAGGTCATGGAGAACAGCGCCAAGCCCACGATGATGAGGCACAGGCCCAACACCATGGTGGACTCGTTCACAGGAGTTAGGTCGCCTGCGCAGGGAGGGGGGGTTATGTAGATGGAAGATTGCCACGTGAACACAGAGAATATTGTTTTCGTGATCTTCACTTGTTTTTGCCAATGAAAATGGATAGTGAACTCAAAATTACATATTGTCAAAAAGCATAAAATACACGTTAGGCAGTTGTTGTCATATAACTCGACATACCCCGGTGACTCCACATTTTGTGAAAATTTATTATAATAAAAAACTCTCTCAAAAACTTTTAAAAAATAAATAATTTTTTATATTTTTGAGAGATCAGATATTCTTTAAAATCTCGGAACTCTCTCGAAAAAATAATAAACAATCTGTCTGATAAATCGGAAAACGAAATGGAAAAAATATAAGATAAAAAAAGCTTTTTCCATGATGTTTGAAGTATATACTAGGCAGAGGCACAGCTCACTCAAAAATTCTCAACTCAAAAGTCCAACCTCCCCACTTTCTACAAATAAAAAAATTGGTAAACTCAAAACGCACCAAATCCAACGGTAGATAAACTAATGAACACGAAATACAAAGATTGTCCAAATGTCCAGTTTTCAAATGAGACGTAAAAGAATGTGACCATTATTTGCCAGGATATACAGACAATAAGCGCAAAGCTGAGCGGGTGCTGCTGATCTGGGTCTACAGTAAAAGTCTGTCCTTTCTGCTTGTTACGGTAGCGCCGACGCAAAATGCATGCCTGAATTTGGGGTTTGAACAAAATTGCCGTGTTTTGTCTTCGTTTATACATTTATTAAATACACCCTATACAGCTCCCCAAATAAACAATTCAACAAGGACACGAAAATCGAGAAATTATTTGACTGAAAAAGAGTCTGAGTTAATGGGTATGATGTATACTCCAGGGATCGCATGCTATGCATTTTTCTGATAGAAATACCTATACTCCATCATCATCATGTTTTCATGAAACAAAGAAAATGTTCCAAAAAAGAAAAAGAACGTTTCCGGAAAAACATTTATCGCTCGTGCACGACTCCGCCTTTTTCTTTCAAAGTATCGTTCGTTCTTTTTTGGTGAGTGCGTACATAAGTATCCTGCTCGCGCGTTATCGAATAGACATAAGTAATTTTGAACGCATAGTTTGCGGTCCGCCGAGTATACCAATCTCAAACATTAAAAAAGACAACAACCTTCATTCTAGGCACACTTCTTTTCGCCCACAAATATGCAGCCCTGATGCCATTGCACATATCCTTGCCGAGACAAGCGAGCACGTATACCATCAATGGGATGCCCACGAAAGTGTACACGAAGGTGAACAGCCTGCCCCACACGGTCACTGACACTATGTTGCCGTAGCTGTGTGGGTGGCAGTTGTTGTTGTTTTGTTTTTGTTTTTTGGGGTGTTGATTGCTACTTATAATCCACAAATTAGCGATGTTAGGGTTTACCGATCTAAAACAAATTAACTTTGTTTTGCGACTTTTTCTGTTAGGCTTGAAGATGACAAAGAGCCATCAAAGTGCATCGAACTTGATGTCAATGCAATGTCATTTGAAAAAAATCACATAATGTTTTGAAAAAGAAGAAACACACCCGATAGTTGTATAAACAGTGATTGCCAGGTAAATGCACATCACGAATGAACCAGGCGCGTGGCCACTGCCATAAAGAATTGCGAACGTTTTTATAGAATTGAGCGTCTTGTTTGATGTCCTCGATATCAGACAGTCACCTGAATTGGATACATAGTCCGGATGCAGTCAACAGATTTTCGATACGGGGGTGAAATTCCATTGGTTTTGATTGGCTCGATTCAATGTATTGAAGCACATGTATTGATTCAATGTAAGAAAGAAGCACATTGAATCAGGAAGCAGAAAAATAAATGTACCTATTGTACCATGAGATGAATCAGACTCATGCAGCCCGAAGAACGTGTTGTCCTAATTCAATTGAGGCGTCCAATTCTAAAAGTCGACAAGTCCAAAATATGAAAATTTCGAGTTAGGCCCGGAGACGTCATCTGGGGCTACTTCCGCACATTTTTCATCATTTTCCATAAGTTTTTGACATCACAAGCCAATATGGCAAAGTGCCAAAGTTGACATTTTTGGAAAAAATAGCAACAAATTTGGGCAAGAAGTCGACAAGTCCACTTAGTTTCAGGCTAAAAGTCGACAAGTCCATCCTCCGCTTCATTTTTTATGGGAAAAAACGCAAGAAATGGATAATTCCACTATGGAAACCTATTTATCAATGGAAATTATCAATTTCGTCAATTTGTCAAATTTCGACACTCACCGCTTTCTTCAGTCTTGTGATCTGTACAAATCTGTGCCATCAGATCCGCAACAAGTTTCTCTTTGCTAGCATCCACATCGTGCGCTTCAAGCAAATAATATCCCAGCGCACCGAAAAGCGTGAATACGACAAGCATAATCAATGGTAGTGTCGTATCCAAATGCCACACGGTGATAAGAAATTGCACGATATTATCAAAAAAAATTGAGCACATAGTGCGCGTTTTTTGAACACAGGATAGCGGCGATTTTGCTTTTGCCTTCCCTTTTGTCTTGTCTTTTGGCTGCTTGATTGCAAGAATTGTATCTCCATTTTCAGATATTGGCTTTTTATCGCCAATTTTCTTCCCCATTCTGAAGTAGTAAATAGGTATCAAAATATGATTGTTGCTTAGATTTCAGCGTAGTGAGAGTAACAAGCTGCGGGATGCATCGTAAAATTGCATGATTGATCGGAAGTAATAAGTTTAGAATTCGGTCAGAAAATTGATTCATCGCGCTGAACACAATCATTTGAAATTTGGTTTAACTGCTTTTGCGAAAACATTGAAAATGGCACTTGCAATGTGATGTCAATTGCGCACGTTTTGGCTGACAAGTGTCCAGTAAATCTAAATGTCCAAATCTGGTATTCGTCTCGGAAAATAGGTAAACTGATATTCCAAATCCCAGTATATCGTCCAGATAGGTAGTGATGTAATCGAGTCATGGCGCTGGTGCCAGTTGTGAGCATTGCAGGGAGCCATGGAAGATGGAACTTGTGTATACCGTATATCCTTGAATGAGACTCCCCCCTCGAATAACTCCTCCCCCTTGAATAACTCCCCCCTCAAATACTCTGACGAAAAAATAACTCCCTCCCTCGAATAACTCCCCCCTCTTGAATAACTCCCCCCTATGTGTGAAAAATATGCTACATATTTTACAAAAATGATCGATGGAAATACAAAATAATGTTAACGTATGGCACCTTCAGCAAATACATAGAGTGTATGCAATGTATACACACTTTTTTGATGTTGTTGAACTGTCAAATAGCTGGATTAAATGAGTTGACAGGATGCATTCATACAATCAATCGAGTCCAAGTTTTCTGAGGAAAAAATAACTCCCTCCCTTGAATAACTCCTCCCCCTTGAATAACTCCCCCTTCAAAAGCTCTGACGAAAAAATAACTCCCCTGGGGTCTTATTCGAGGATATACGGTAGTTGATTGAACTTACTGCAAAATTAATAAGTTCAATCAACTACTACACTTGGAAGCTTCCCAGAAATTTTTTAAAAACGCCTCATGGCCAGGGTTGGCAAAATCTCAGAAATAAAAATAAAAATAAAATGGAATATTCAAGAATAAAATAAAATGAAACAAGAATAAAATTAAAATAAAATAAAAATTTTATACAATTTTTATACAATTTTACTAAAATGAATTTTTATTAAACCAACCCTGCTCATGGCACCCTTTTTTCTTGGCGTGCCTTCATTTCCAAATTGTGCAAAAGCATTTACACCATTGTAGTGCAATTAGTGGCACTGATTTTCTCTAGGAGATTTGGTGCCTGGCACCCTTGCTGCGCGATACGTGTTTTTCTGTGTTACCAGGCGCCATTTTATCGAATGAGACTTTTACCACACATCGGCGCCATTTTCCTGGTGTAGTATTTGATTGAATATTGTAGTAATTCAATCAAATACTACACTGGTAAATACTTTTCCATGAATAGTCGCCGAAAAATGTATCGGTTTCGATCCAGTTTTGGTATCAACAAACTAAAATGTCTCTTTCAGTCTTGTTCTTATTACCCAAGTCTCGGTTTCTGTCGACGGTTCAGGAACAGGTCTCGAAAAATTGAAATGTCTGCATCGAGCTCGGAAAGCCCCAGACTCATCTGAACCCTCCCTAATCACTAGCCAAAAGTCAACTAAAGTGCGCACGTAAAACTACGTGTCGCTAGCGCCAGTAAAACTTGGTATATTAATATCATTTTACATAAAGCGCCATTCAAACAAAACAATATACCACCATGGCGGCTAGCGGAACCAAAACAAAGGGCGGAATGGCCGCATTCGAGCGGGTAAACTGGTTGTGCAGCACACGGTCTAGGCGATTTTATGGGCTGCATTAAGTGTTGGACAATGATGATTACCCGCTTATATTTCTTGTTTACTTGCAGTGTGGGCATGGGGCAATTTACTCTGGCACGCGCACACGCCGACTGCCGAGCTCGAGACGAGAAGATTGAATCTTTTCTGTTGGGCTTTGCGTATCACTGATGAGGAACTGTTACTGACCACTAGTAATTTCTGACTCAAAACATCCAGCCGCTGAAGTCACGTAACGTGATGACAAATTAATCAGTATGTATTATGCACAGCATAAGTGCAGCCCAGCGCGCAGACTGACATTTGATAAAGCACGACGCTGATTCAAGCTGAATGATGAGTGGGAAGCGTCTTCAACTACAGGACTGCAGCAAAGACTGCAATGAGGTGGCCGTCGAACAGCCATGCCATTCGAGTACTGATAGAAGAAGAGAAGATTTCCCGCCGCCGGAGACCAGAACACTAAAATCTGCACTGGACTGGACAACCTGCCACATTGGTCTGCAGACAAGATACATCGAAACAGCACATGCTGCTCAGAGTTGTTACAAGTACCGAACTTTTTTCAAAGTATACGTAAACGTAATGTTTTTATTTTTTAATCAGCCCCTGAGTACAGAAAACGTAAAGTAATATTTTTATACGTTTACTCATGTGTAAACGTGAGTAAACGTACTTTTACAACCAGAAAACGTAAACGTGACTATTTTTGAGGAATGTCACCAAATTTTCGATCAAAATCACTAAATTTTATAACTTTTGACTATTTTAAGCAATTGTTCGATATTTATGTGGTTTATACACATTTTTAACTATTTCCCATATTTTAAGCATACTCATTTCTGAAATTTTCATTTCATTCATCTGAAATACGTTTTCTGTACTCGAGTAGTTTCACAAAGTATACGTAAAAGCGAATGCAGGAACTTTTGTCGGTGGAAACGTAAACGTATCTAGGTACTCTGTACTCGAGTATTCGTATTTATCGAGTAAAAGTAAATACGTTTTAACGACTATGTTGCTGCTAGCGTCATGTGAAGTGAAGTCGTCACGTCACGATGAACACTTTTCGCCAGCGATCATTTCATCCAGCGTTTGCCTAACACTAATCACAAAATCATGACACTGTTTTTGTTTCCTTGGTGAAAGCCTTGTTTATTTGACGCGTAACTTGGAAATATTTGTGGGATGTACTTGGAGAATGACATTGGCTGGCGAGTCTCTTGTTCTTGGGAGAGTTTACTCATTAACGTGTCCGGAAAGGTAAAGCTACTTTATATGATATGTGTGTAAAAACCAAACAGGTACCTAGGTAGAAATGGAAAAACTGTGAGAATAACTAATGAAGATATAGCAGGTATTTTACCGTGGAAACCTAATGTGAGAAATGCAAAGAATGAAATCAAATTACGTTAAATTTACGTTATCCAAGCGATGGCATACATATTTAGCTAGTGGAACATCGCATTTAGCTAAGAATGATACGACCATTGAACCTGAAAAGAAATCAGTAACAGAATCAGAAACGGTAATGTATGCGTGCTCAGTCCAGGCTGTCAACTCAGAAATGAAAAGCACTAAATTGAATGTAAAGATTTCCATTTTCAAAAGCGTTTGCCTTCCTGTTTTATTTTTTTCACGTCCAGCATTTGAAGAAACGAATATTCTGGCACTTCGTTCCAACCGCCAACAAAGATTGCATCTTCTCTTCTTATTTCCCTGAATTTATCCGATTTTCAGACGGGTGGAAACATTTTTGTATTTACTCCCCGTTTTCTGTTAGGTATAATACATACCGTATTACCTCGAATTAACCCCCCCCTTGAATTAACCCCCCCTCGAAATACCCCCCCTAAATTTCAGCTGAGGAAATAATAAACCCCCCCTCGAAATACCCCCCCCCCCTAAAATTGAGTGTAAGGTGAACGTACATGACAAATACCGCAGTTTGTGATCTGTACAATGCAGAACACACGTTAAAACTGATGATTACCGTATATCCTTGAATAAGACCCCAGGGGCGTTATTATTTCGTCAGAGGTTTTGGAGGGGGGAGTTATTCAAGGGGAGGTACTATTCAAGGGGGGGAGTTATTTTTTCCTCAGAACTTCCAGGAAAACTTTCACTTTATTCATTGTTTGTATGCATTCCGTCAACACATCTAATGCAGAAAATGACCAGTTCAACAAGAACAAAAACAACGTTTCCATCCTAAAATTCGTGTTCATCGGCGTCTGAATCATTCAAATACACATTGTCGTTTTTCCCAGAGGGGGGACTTATTCAAGAGGGGGGAGTTATTCAAGGGGGGGCGTTATTTTTTCCTCACCTGGCCAACAGGGGGGTGTTATTCAAGGGGGGGTATTATTCAAGGGGGGGGGGGGGTCTTATTCAAGGATATACGGTAAGTGACGTTAGGGAAGGGTTCTTGTGTATATACAGTTATAGATGCCTATAAACACATATACATCTATGTAATTGTTCGATATTTCTACGTCTGCATATGGGGAATTTCCGAAAATTTCTGGCGAAATAATAGACCCCCCCCCCCCTCGAATAAACCCCCCCCTCGAATTATCCCCCCCTCAAATTTTGCTGGCGAAATAATAAACCCCCTGGGGGTATTTCGAGGTAATACGGTATATTTTTTAGGCCCTTTCTGTTGACGTCCTAGTGAATCAAAGTTGGGTAGGCGCTAATCTTAGGTTAAATAATATCTACAAAATTTACGTATTTAAGATACGTGATCACAAAAGTGATGTCGAGTTTTATGCAAAGTCTTATTATAAAAAGGATTTGTGTTATAGATAAATACTCATCGCACGGTAAATATTAGATACAACTTACACGCAGTCACGCACACCTGTGAAAATTTCACCCCCAGAAAGGAGTGTAACTTTTTGGTCAGAAATACACTAGCGGTCAGATTAGTTGAGACTATCCACCGTCGTCTCATAAGGGAAATTTGTTCAGTTGAGCTCCGACTGTGTTTGCGTGCACGTTACTCCTCAACCGCTGAGCCAAAATTGTTGATATTTGAATATTTATAATGTAATTTTATGTCGGGGGGTAACGTGAACATCGATGGCATCTTTCTACGACTCCCCTGGCCCAAGATATGGTGGGTCTGAAAAAAAAAATTCTAATTCTAAAAAAATTTGGGTGTCACCCAGAGATAACAAACTTTGCACGTCAATAACTCGTTCATTTGTCGACTGCTTTTTGTCAATCGACTTTTAAAATGATCACAAATGATTGGAGAGATTATTTTTCAGGTCAAATCAGTGATGTAGAATTGTGCATATATCGATTTGGGCCTGCAGTTATTGATACGGATGAAAGGCAGAAATTTGAAGTGCTATAACTTTTGATTGGTAAGAGATATCGATCTTTCTGTGATATGATTCTTTCAGTATTGTGTTTCTCTCAATCAAGAATATACGATAGCATGTTCAGAAAAAAAATATTTTTTTGTGTTGAAAAACTCGGTCAAATCGACATACCTAATTTATACATCACTAATCTGACATCAAAAATGGAATCTTCAGGTTGTCCCGATCATTGTAAGAGTTGGATGATCCAAATCGGTTCAGAAATGGCCAAGTTATTGAGCTTCAAAATCAATCACCCAGATTGGCCAGATATTTTATTTTTTATCGACCAACTTTTTATAGACTGGGGGATTATTCAAGCAAACAAATTTTTTGTCATAGTCTCGACCTGAAAACCCAACATACTCAAACAGCATCAACATTGGGCCAGGGATAAGTAACTGGGAGCAACGAAAGTGTGGTGGACCCCCAGCCTCCCATTTCTCTATGGTGAAAAGTCTCAACTATTCTGACCACTGGTGTTATATTTACAGGGTGCGGCAATTTAGACGGACCCCATAAAGTTTTAAATAACTTGTCACTGGGTCATTGGATTAACGTCAAATTTTAGGTCAACATTAACAACTGAATAGGAAAGGAGCCCTGAAAATATGGCTGCGATAGCTCTACGCGTTCTCAAGTTATTCATGGAAACGTGTAATTGTCACTTTTCCACCACCTAGCTTTACGACCAATTATGCAAGCGCCCGCCGATTTCCTTATGGGCATAGCGAATTAGTGGCGGGCGTGCACGCATTTCGGCATGCAGCTGCGAAAAAAACCCTGAAAAAAACAATCCGATCCCGATCCCGAGAAGTCAATCCCGTTTGAACGATATCACAAAGTGGTGGAAAGAAGTCAATCCCGTTTGAACGATATCACAAGGTGGTGGAAAAGGGACAATTACGCGTTCGCATGAATAACTTGTGAACGAGTGGAGCTATCGCAGCCATATTTTCAGGGCTCCTGTCCTATTTAATTGTTAATGTTGACCTAAAATTTGACGTTAAGCCGACTACCCAGTGACAAGTTATTCAAAACTTTATGGGGTCCGTCTAAATTGCCGCACCCTGTATAATAGCAAGCCCGTGTTGTCTGCCATCAAAATATACAGCAGTAGCAGCGCGAAACTCAAATGTAACGCACTATAATTATAACAGCCAAGTGACGACTGCAGATGGATTCAGCATTCAGATCACACGGAATCGTCATAATCGACGAGCGGCCTCAAGCCGGAGCTGGCGTCGACGGTGCAATCGCAGCACACCCTGTAGGGCAGCCGTTTGTCCACCCAGTCGTTGTTCGACTGCCGCACTTTCACTTCGATCGTACTGTGTCGCTGCTTACACTGGCCGAAACCTAGGTACATGGTTGGGGGCGATTGAGAGACTTGTTTTTTTTTAGCACAACAAGAAGTGATGGAAAAAGCGCCAGGACTTTGACGCCGAGAGCACGATGGCGCTTTCGTAGACCCCAGCGCCAAGTCCCAGACACGCCATGGCGCTTTTTGCTTTGGCGCTAGCGCCAAGCGCCAGCGCCAGGCGTTTTGTTCCTGGCGCCACAGAAAAATAGCGCCAAGCGCCAAAAGCGTCATGGGACTTTTTATGGGTGTGGCGCCAAGCGCCAATGGCGCCACAGCAAAATAGCGCCATGGCGCTTTTTCCTTTGGCGCTAGCGACAGGGGCCAACGCCATGGGGCTTTTCGATCACTATAACAAGGGGTGATGAAATGATGCTGGGTCATGCAACAAGGCAATGCAACGGGCTCCTATGTGTTTCATGAATATTGGCTAGGCCAGTTTTACCGTGAGACCCTTTCGGTGATACTTGGAAAATATTTAAACAAAAACAATGACATCTTCGATAAATAGGTATTGTTGAGCAATTTTAGGCGCTTATAAATTGCGAAAGTCAACCCCGTTTACCTCCAATGCACACTCTGGGCTGAAAGTGGCGCACATTCTGTCTCGTCACAATTTCATCCTCGCACGTCAATTCGTTCACATAGCGTGGGAAATATTCGGGGGGCAAGACTCTCAGCGCCCAACACTTGCCGCACAGGTCCACCTCGGTGCTGGACGTATCTCGCTTGGCGCCGCGCGGCACGCAGTTGATCCGGTGCGTCGTGCCCACTAGAATTGTTTAAAAACTTAGACGTTATTTTTTACTCCTCAGTATCTATGGACATTCACGCTCAGTGGACATCTGCAGCGCATGCGCTGCCGCCGAATGGCAGGGTCAAGGAGCCATTGTCTGCAACCATTTGGATTTTTCAGTCACAGCAGAGCGCTGGCTAAACCAACATTTACTGTGTCGCACATTGCGATTGTCTTTTGTATTGTCACAAACATTTTCGACATGAGTGTCGGCATGATTGAGGGAAACAGTCACAGTTGGGACATAGCACAGTCAGCGACATAGCACAGTCGCCCGGAGGCAACAACAGCACTGCGCAAATGAAGTTGCATGCATGCAGAATGACAGGAGCGCTATTGCTACCAGCTTAGCCGCATCATGTGGCGGCAGTGCATGTGCCTGTCGTGGATGTCCACTGAGCGCAGATGTCCACTTGCGCAGGGGTTATTCGTTAGTAATCACCGCAAAAGGACGATTACTTCCTCAAAAAATCTACATTAACAAGGATCCTTTTACCACATTTTGGCACTTTTAACCACCGACTCACCAAATCCATTGTCTGCACTTCGTCTGCGCTGTCTGGTGCGCGTGATGCGTCTGCCGCGCCGACCGAAGTAAAACTTGTACAGATTTTTCACACTGGCCTCGGAGCGCCGCATGCACCGGTAGGCGGATTCGGTGTGCGCGCGGACCTATGCCATATTTACCGTAAATGTGAAACATGACGGTGGAAACTTGTGATGCTGGTGATGGTGCTTCAAAGACATGGAACCTTACTGCTACAACGCATGCTGCATGTTTGGAATCACTGTATCTGAACACCCTGGGTGGCGGCGATGTAAATAAGCGCCTACGCAAACTTCTAAAACCGGTAAATCCACTTTCCACACAATTGAATTTGGCATTTCAATTAAACATTTTTCATGTCCTTCAACAGTAGTTGACAGACACATCAGTCTGGTAAACTCGAATCTGTTTAAAAACATGTTGGATTTTGGATGTCAATTAGTGTGCGTAAATACCGGCAATGTGGAGCAACCTATGAGAGTGTTTCACATTATTACTGCGTGGCTCGATTGCGTTGGCTGCAGAGTTGGAAAAACGTATTTACGTTTACCCGAAATACCCGGTTATTCGGGTATTTATACTTACGTTTACGTTTATTTTTTTCAAAAATACCATTACGTTTTGCTACGTTTTCCTGACCAAAATACCCGGGTACTTGGGAAAACGTAAAAAAACTTGTAATCGTTCACACGTGCACATATTCAAATGGGCCGCACCACCTGCAGCCAACAATTTTCCTTTGTTATCGCATAAACGTAACATGACTGCACGCTTGCACTTACACATGGAATACTGGGTACATATTCATAAACTAGCAGTCCTCGCGCCGACCTTCGGTCGAGTCTAGCAAAATTGTAAGAAACTAAAGAAGAATGTGATGTTGGATATCTGTTTATGAACCCCCCAATTGTCAAGCCCAAGTAAACCTTTAGAAATCATAATCTTTACAAAATGTGCATTGCTAGTAAATAACACACTGTAAATATGACGATGCATTTTCTTATAATGTGAGCATTCTATTATATTGTATTTGAGTGTTAGTAAATACTTCATTATGATTGGTATTTTGTACTTATGCACTATGCACTATTTATTATAACACTGTGTAGGTATATATATAGTTTAGTAGAGTTTTACAATGTTCAAAAATACATATTCATGAATTTTTAACATTTATTTTGTCAAATGTTGTTATCAATCAGTCATTTGTCTGCTTTTCGCATTCCAACTTCCTTTATCAAGAAAAATTATATATACTCAGCGGACCGCAAAGTTATTTATGTCTTAGTCGATAATGCGCGAGGTAGATACTTATGTATGCACTTTCACAACAAAAAAAACTACCTATTTTTAAAAAGAAAAAGGCAGAGTCGCATACAAATGAGGAATGTTTTTTCCCGTCATGTTTTTTTGCTGGAATTATTTTTATTTTTATTATGATGACATCATGATGGAGTGTTTCATTCAGAAAAATGCATAGAATGCGGTCCGTCGAGTAAAAAATATAGAATATCGATATGGAAAAGTCATATCGTCCCAACCCTAGATGCAGTGTGAAATTCAAAGGACACTTCAGGCTGACTGCCTGACAACTTGAATTGACATTCTATTTTCAGATTTTCAGGTTCTTTAGGTCGTTTTGGCAGTTCGGATGGGGCGGTTGGCACTCGATTGGTGAATAGGAATGCGGCCCTGGGGCTACTTTCGCTCGGTGGCCAATTTTCAGTGAAAATTGCCCACAAGGGTTTGTTTTTTTCATTTTTATCTCTCGCCGGTGGCTTATTTGGGGGGTATGCTCAAATTTTTTCTTTCTGAGGGGTGCTTGCATCACCCCTGTATCCATTTCTTTATTACCACACTTGTACCCAAACATCATTTCTTTTCTTGGCACATAGTCAACGTTGCTCAAACCTTCGTTTTTACAGTCGAAATTTTGTTCAGGAAATTTCTTACAGAATTTTACCCCATTTTTAATTCCTATGCCCACCCTGTCGGGCATCAATTTCGGGCTGCAATTGCTATTTTTATGTTAATTATTGTACTTAATGAACTGACTCCTGAACTTTGGAACGACTGGTCATATTTCTCCAGTACACTCCATTGTTCGCTTTCGCGCACATTTTTGCACGCGCCAATCACTCCATTAGCCATTTTCACACCTGGGGATTTCCGTTCCAAAAGTTCACAAGCGCCAAATCCAGAAAAATCGAATTAAGCGTGGATTTGACCTCCACGTATAGTTTTTCACATTTTAGAAAAAAAATCAGCATTATAGTCCATTTCGTTCCTGAGATACAGTGGTACCGATTTTCAGAAAAATCACAATTTTCATATCGACAGTTCCATCGAAATTTTCATATCCATCTCAAATCCCCTAAATGAAAAACAGAAGTTCCGCGTCGAAAGATCACATATCCATCCCAGACCACAGGAGTTTCATTTCCAAAAGTTCACGCGTGCTTCGGATCGCTCGCGAAGAACCGGCGAAGACCCCATACAAAATAAATTTTCATTTCCAAAAGTTCATACGTGAATTTCCAAAAATATTTTGCTCTATAAATCGAGTACGGGTAAAAATATAGATATGAAAATTTAGGTTTGGGTACTTTTCAAACAGGGCTTTTCAGTGGTGTAATTGGTTTTGCCCTGCGATGCACCGTTAGCAAGTTATTTACATTTCAAGTTCAAATTTTCAAATTTACTCCTTATTTTGGGTGGTTTACAAAATATGACATACTCCCAAAATATTTGCCAGCTGACAAAATTTAGGGACACAAAAATTGTAGACAAATGTCCGAGATATCTGAAAAGTGCAGGGCAAGCTTTGTCGCCCAAACATGGCGCTGCCGGGCCAGCGCCAAACTTTAAAATGTGATTTTGAAAAATCGAAAAATCTGGATATGTGAACTTTTAGAATGAAAGTCCCCACCTAGGCCTTTTGTTATTCTATTTATTTGTTTTATTTTGTGATTTTATTTTAATGCGTGAACCGTCTTTCACACAGATTTAGCAGTGGAAAGGAAGTGATTTGCCACTAAATGGCCATGTTCTATTTATTTCGCTGTCTAGTCCGTTTTCCAGCTGATTTACGAAATTTTCGCCTTCAGCTGCGTTGGCACGATGCCAAATCAATGCAACCCAGCGGCTATTCATTTCAGAGGATGTATCAGTGGCCGGACTTCGAGGAAAAGCAGGGCGGCATGGCGAGCGGGGGGTTTTGAGGCCTTTTGCCTCGTTTCTTGTGAATTTTCTTCGTTGACTGTGGGGAGTTGAAGTTTGAGGGGGGGGGGGTTGGTCACACCCAGGGGGGGACATTGGCGTCAAGGGGGGGGGCGAATGTAAAAGGTGCAATAGATTGCCTTCTTTGATAATCCCCATTCCATTTTTACAGAGCGAAACGCTGCACGAAATTTTGCATCAAAATACTTTGCAAGATTTGCGAACCGAATTTTTCCCATTTTTGGGGGTTTGATATTATCAATTGGGCGTTTTCCATCGATACCAATGTCATCATAGGTTCCTTTAGGGTTTCTAGTGGTAGTTTCTTCACAGCGAAATTTCGCGCAGCTTTTCACATCCAAGTTCCGCTAAAAATACAATTTTCGAATTTTTGTCACCTTGGGGGGGGGGGGGGTTTGAGGTTTCAGTGGGGGGTTGGGGGTAAACATTTAGTGAATGATTGATGTTTCTGGGGGGTGAAATATCAGTTTCACAGGGCAAACCCCTGCCAAAATTTTTTTTCTTCAAAAACATTGTATTTTTACTCTTGGTCGTGCTTTTTCTCGACCAGGTGGGCGGAGTCTAAGACATTTTCCGACCAATCGGGCAAAAATCCTTCCAATATCCCCCTTATATTGTTTCCCCGTCATGTATACTCTAAATCCTGTAATAAGACCCCAGGGGAGTTATTTTTTCGTCAGACGTTTTGGAGGGGGGAGTTATTCGATGGGGGGAGTTATTTTTTCCTTGTTGGGTGCAGTCTGTTAAACTCATGTAATTCAGGTATTTAGCTGTCCAAGAACAATAAAAAGATGTGTATGCACTGCATACACATCATGTATCTGCTGTCGCTGCTGTAGGCTCATATTATTTTGTGTTTTTGTATAGTATTGTTTTCATCCAGAGGGGAAAGTTATTCAAGAGGGGGGAGTTATTCGAGGGGGGGAGTTATTTTTTCCTCACCTCGCCAACAGGGGGAGTTATTCGAGGGTGGTCTTATTGAAGGATTTGCGGTAAATCCCTTTTATCTTTACACAGCCCAGAGACATATGACTCGAGGAGCGATAGTCTCGAGGATTCAGCTGGGACAAGGGGCTGACTTGGTTGGGGGAGGGGAATTGTGGCCGGGTGCCTTTTCCGAAAAACAAATTTCTGATGAAACCAAATTTTATTTCACCCACAGAACGCCACATTTTACTGTTTTTTGGGATCTTTCTCCCCGGGGGGTCTGGATTATGTGGAGGGGGGCCGCTCGCTGTGTTCGTTGTGTGGTAGGGGCGTAGGGCTTGCAGTCAACCCCTTCATGCATGTAATTTTTATTTGAAAATTTATCTTTGGATTTGAAAACTCTGTCAAATTGCACGCATGTTTGGGCCAACTTTTCCCACAAGCCCCCCCCCCTGTGCCCTGTATTTATTTATTTCACCTACAGTGACACTTGTATATGTTTGTGTGAATTTGTACAAATATTTGTATGGTGAGTCTCACCCAGATTGAATTCTTTCTGGTCGTCTAGTCATGATAACATGAATTCTAGTCTAGTTCACCTTTTCTAGTCATGCTCACTTTTCTAGTCAATTTCATAAATTTTCTAGTTGCTTTTACGACTTTATTTTTATCAGTCCCCTTAGGCACAATTTTCGAAATTTTTGCCGCGTCACCATAGGTCCGTGTGCCGCCACTACTACCTACACAAGCCGCTGTTGGCCATGAGCCAACATTCCACGTCGGCAATTCATGCTCAAGTGGCGGCCAGGTGGAAGTTATAACTCGGGGGGCGGGCGAAAATAAGTGCGCTGCGCTTTCATGTCCCAATTTTTCAAAATTTTCAAACTTATTTTTATAGAGTCTAGAGTCTAGCTCCTTCCACTTGCCACTCCCAGGCCATGTAAAAAGCCATGTAAAATGTCAAATGTCATGCAAAGTGTCAAAAGTCATGGAAAATGCCCTGCAAAATGCCAACTATTCACAGGGTATTTACTGTAGCACTCCTTTAAATAAATACAGGTTGAGCATTTAATGGCACTTTAGCTACTATGTGTAATGAAACCTATATTTTGCGGGTTTGAAAAAACTTTTTAGCTTTTTAGCAGGGCACTTTCTATAACTTTTCATGGTACATGACATTTGACATTTTACAGAGCTTTTTGCTAGGTCTGGGACTGCCCCCTGTGGTCATTTATCAAAACTCAAATGTCATGCAACGTTAAAAGTCTCATAAAGTGCCATGTACTTGCCATTTTGGCAGGCATTTTCCCATGACTTTTCACACTTTACATGACATTTGACATTTTACAGGACTTTTGCCATTTATCAAAACTCAAATGTCAAATGTCATGCAGCGTCAAAAGTCTCATAAAGTGCCTGATAGTTGCCATTTTCCAGGCCATTTTCCATGACATTTGACATTTTACAGGCTTTTTTGCTAGATCTGGGACTGCCCCCTGACGCCATTTATCAAAACTCAAATGTCAAATGTCATGCAGCGTCAAAAGTCTCACAGAGTGCCTGGTAGTTGCCATTTTGCAGGCCATTTTCCATGACATTTGACATTTTACAGGCCTGTTTGCTAGATCTGGCAGTCTGAGACTGCCCCCTGACACCATTTATCAAAACTCAAATGTCAAATGTCATGCAGCGTCAAAAGTCTCACAGAGTGCCTGGTAGTTGCCATTTTGCAGGCCATTTTCCATGACATTTGACATTTTACAGGCTTTTTTGCTAGATCTGGGAGTCTGGGACTGCCCCATGACACCATTTATCAAAACTCAAATGTCAAACGTCATGCAGTGTCAATAGTCTCATAAAGTGCCCTGTAGTTGCCATTTTGCAGGCCATTTTCCATGACATTTGACATTTTACAGGCTTTTTTTCCTAGATCTGGGACTGCCCCCTGATGCCATTTATCAAAACTCGAATGTCAAATGTCATGCACTGTCAAAAGTCTCATAAAGTGCCCTGTAGTTGCCATTTTGCAGGCCATTTTCCATGACATTTGACATTTTACAGGCTTTTTTTGCTAGATCTGGGACTGCCCCCTGACGCCATTTATCAAAACTCAAATGTCAAATGTCATGCAACGTTTAAAGTCTCATAAAGTGCTGTGTACTTGCGATTTTGGCGGGCATTTCCCATGACTTTTCACACTTTACATGACATTTGACATTCTACAGGACTTTTGCCATTTATGAAAACTCAAATGTCAAATGTCATGCAGCGTCAAAAGTCTCATAAAGTGCCCTGACATTCAACATTTTACAGGGCTTTTTGCTAGGTGAGTTGCCATTTTGCAGGCCATTTTCCATGACTTTTGACACTTTGCATGACATTTGACATTTTACAGGACTTGATCTGGGATTGGCAGCTACTGATTGTGTGACTGCGTTTGTTCCATGTAGGTGATTGCAGGTGGTCCATGTCTACAGGTGCGTGAAGGGGTTGACAAACTGTCAAAGTCATCGAAAACGCCCTGCAAAACATTGACTCGCAATTTCCACGGCACTTTCTATGACGTTTGACACTGCATGACATTCGGCATTTTACAGGGCTTTTTACAGGATCTGGGATTGGCACCTGTTGATTGTGTCATTTCTCTTGTTTCATGTTGGTCCATTACACATTTATTCATCCTTGGATGTCTGCAGGTAGGTCGCCGTTTTCAGGGCACTTTCTAGGACTTTTGACACAGCATGACATTTGACATTTTACAGGGCCTTTTACTAGGTCTGGGACTGCCCCCTGGCGTCATTTATGAGGACTTACTTTTTTTTTAAATGCTGAAATGTTTTACACTATAAGTGTTCTACAGCCTTGCTCGGTAACACATTTTTTTAGAGAATTGCATTTTGTTGTTTTATGTAGCTTTTCATCAGGCGCTGACCCACGATTGTTCAAGGTGAAGTTCAAGTTGAAGCTGAATGTTGAGGAACTACTGTGGGCCCAGGTGCCACTCTCAGACCCTGTAAAAAGCCCTGTAAAATGTCAAATGTCATGCAAAGTGTCAAATGTAATGGTAAATGCCCTTCAAAATGGCGACTGAATGTTGAGGAACTGCTTTGGGCTCAGTTGTCACTCCTAGATCCTGTAAAAAGCCCTGTAAAATGTCAAATGTCATGCAAAGTGTCAAATGTCATGGTAAATGCCCTGCAAAATGGCGACTGACTGTCGAGGAACTGCTTTGGGCCCAGTTGTCACTCCCAGACCCTGTAAAAAGCCCTGTAAAATGTCAAATGTCATGCAAAGTGTCAAATGTCATCAGGGACGTATCCAGGATTTTGGAGCTGGGGGGGGGGCTGCTTGTTTACAGAACCCGGCGAGGGGGGGCTGAGCCATCCCCCCTAAAATTTTACCTTAATGGTGATTGAATGGTGTCATGGCACTGGCGTCATTCCTAGGCGCCACGCTATGGCGCCATTGGCGTCGGCGCTGGCGCCGAGAACCGCTGTATATGTATGTAAATATGCATACATATAGAGCGAAAAACGTATATTTGTGTATTTACATGTAATGGGTATTTGGGATACAGAGACCGATGTGCAGACAGTAGATCACGCGACATAAGAAAATGCGCGCTTGCGCGCAAATTTTTTGCAAACACCTGAAAAATTGATACTGAAAATCGCATTTTCCTGCACATTTTTATCTCTCGCCCAGGAGGGGGGCCCCCCCCGCCCCCCCCTGGATACGGCCCTGAATGTCATGGTAAATGCCCTGCAAAATGGCAACTGAATGTCAAGGAACTGCTTTGGGCCCAGTTGTCACTCCCAGACCCTGTAAAATGTCAAATGTCATGCAAAGTGTCAAATGTCATGGTAAATGCCCTTCAAAATGGTGACTGAATGTCGAGGAACTGCTTTGGGCCCAGTTGCCACTCCCAGACCCTGTAAAAAGCCGTGTAAAATGTCAAATGTCATGCAAAGTGTCAAAAGTCATGGAAAATGCCTAGGGTTCAAACGGGATTGACTTTTCGGGATCGGGATCGGGATCGGGATTCACTTTTTGAGATTTCGGGATCGGGATCGGGATCGGGATTGGGGTTTCGGGATCGGGATCGGGATCGGGATTGGTTTTTTGAGATTTCGGGATCGGGATCGGGATCGGGATTGGCCGGGATTGGGGTCACGGGATCGGGATCGGGATTGGGATAGGCATTTTTCCGGGATCGGGATTGGGTTCTAGGGATAGAGATTTTGGCCATTTTTCTGGCATTCGCAGTTGTTCATAAAGGTCTCAAAACACTGTTGGATGCCAGAAAAGTGGCATAAAATTGACGCTGGGGGTTTGCATCCACTTTTTTGCATGCAAAAACGTCATTATTTCACCTTTTATAATTTCCACTAATTTTTCCGGGATCGGGATCCCGGACTTGGGAGTATCTCGGGATCGGGATCGGGATTTGAAAACTTTCGGGATCGGGATCGGGATCGGGATTGGTATTTTTAAGATTTCGGGATCGGGATCGGGATCGGGATTGGGGTTTCGGGATCGGGATCGGGATCGGGACTGGTAAATCCCGGAATTTCACGGGATCCGGGATCGGGATCGGGATCCCGTTTGAACCCTAAAAATGCCCCGCAAAATGCCAACTATTCACAGGGTATTTACTGTAGCACTCCTTTAAATAAATACCGGTTGAGCATTTAATGGCACTTTAGCAGCTATGTGTAATGAAACCTATATTTCGCAGGTTTGAAAAAACTTGGCTTTTTAGCAAGGCACTTTCTATAACGTTTCACAGTACATGACATTCGACATTTTACAGGGACTTCCAGAACCCGTAAAAAGCCCTGTAAAATGTCAAATGTCATGCTAAATGCCCTGCAAAATGGTGACTGAATGTCGAGGAACTGCTTTGGGACCAGTTGCCACTCCCAGACCCTGTAAAAAGCCCTGTAAATTGTCAAATGTCATGCAAAGTGTCAAAAGTCATGGAAAATACCCTGCAAAATGCTGACTATTCACAGTACTGGTATTTACTGTAGCACTCCTAAAAAATACCAGTTGAGCAGTTAATGGCACTTTAGCAGCTATATGTAATGAAACCTATATTTCGCGGGTTTGAAAAAAATTTTTAGCTTTTTAGCAGGGCGCTTTCTATAACTTTTTACAGTACATGACATTTGACATTTTACAGGGCTTTTTGCTAGGTCTGGGAATGCCCCCTGTGGTCAATTATCAAAACTCAAATGCCAAATGTCATGCAACGTTAAAAGTCTCATAAAGTGCCATGTACTTGCCATTTTGGCAGGCATTTCCCATGACTTTTCACACTTTACATGACATTTGACATTTGACAGGACTTTTGCCATATATCAAAACTCAAATGTCAAATGTCATGCAGCGTCAAAAGTCTCATAGAGTGCCCGGTAGTTGCCATTTTGCAGGCCATTTTCCATGACATTTGACATTTTACAGGCGTTTTTGCTAGATCTGGGAGTCTGGGACTGCCCCCTGACACCATTTATCAAAACTCAAATGTCAAATATCATGCAGTGTCAAAAGTCTCATAAAGTGCCCTGTTGTTGCGATTTTGCAGGCCATTTTCCATGACATTTGACATTTTACAGGACTTTTTACATGATCTGGGATTGGCAGCTACTGATTGTGTGATTGCGTTTGTTCCATGTAGGTGATTGCAGGTGGTCCATGTCTACAGGTGCGTGAAGGGGTTGACAAACTGTCAAAGTCATCGAAAACGCCCTGCAAAACGTTGACTCGCAATTTTCACGGCACTGTCTATGACGTTTGACACTGCATGACATTCGGCATTTTACAGGGCTTTTTACAGGATCTGGGATTGGCACCTGTTGATTGTGTGATTTCTCTTGTTTCATGTTGGTCCATTACACATTTATTCATCCTTGGATGTCTGCAGGTAGGTCGCCATTTTCAGGGCACTTTCTAGGACTTTTGACACAGCATGACATTTTACATGTTACAGGGTTTTTTACTAGGTCTGGGACTGCCCCCTGGCGCCATTTATGAGGACTTACTTTTTTTAAATGACTGAAATGTTTTACACTAAAAGTATTCTACAGCCTTGCTCTGTAACACATTTATAGAGGGTTGCATTTTGTTGTTTTATGTAGCTTTTCATCAGGTGCTGAACCTTGATTGTTCAAGGTGAAGTTCAAGTTAGCTGAATGTTGAGGAACTATTGTGGGCCCAGGTGCCACTCTCAGACCCTGTAAAATGTCAAATGTCATGCAAAGTGTCAAATGTCATGGTAAATGCCCTTCAAAATGGCGACTGAATGTTGAGGAACTGCTTTGGGCCCAGTTGTCACTCCCAGATCGTGTAAAAAGCCCTGTAAAATGTCATGCAAAGTGTCAAAAGTCATGGAAAATGCCCTGCCAAATGCCAACTATTCACAGTTCTGGTATTTACTGTAGCACTCCTAAATAAATACCAGTTGAGCATTTAATGGCACTTCAGCAGCTTTGTGTAATGAAACCTATATTTCGCGGGTTTGAAAAAACTTTTTAGCAGGGCACTTTCTATAACTTCTCACAGTACATGACATTCAATGTCGAGGAACTGCTTTGGGCCCTTTGGAACGCAATCACACACTGTAGGAATGTCTTGAAAATGTCAAATATCATGCGAAAGCTTTGAAAGTCAAGGTGATATCCCGAACAGGGCACCAATACCCATGTACATATTTAGTCTAGTGACACATTACGTCAGTTCTAGAAAGTTCTGGCAAAATAGTAAACACCTTTCGAAATAGCCCGACCCTCAGATTAGGTTAAATGTCATGCAAAGTGTCAAAAGTCATGGAAAATGAGGTGTAAAATGGGAATTACAGGGCAGTTTATGATAGCATGATGTTTGACTTTTGATTTTTGATAAATGATGTCACGGGTTGTCCTAGATGTAGGATAGAGGCCTGTAAAATGTCAAATGTTATGGAAAATGGGCTGCAAAATGGCAAGTACAGGGTACTTTATGTGACTTTTGACGCTGCATGACGTTTGACGTTTTATTTTTGATAAATTGCAAAAGTTTTGTAAAATGTCAAATCTCATGTAAGTGGGGAAAGTCATGGGTACTTTAGCCCAGTAGATGGTACTTTATGAGATTTTTAAGGCTGCTAAAAAGGTTTTTCAAACCCGCGAAATATTGGTTTCATAAGACATATCTGTTAAAGTGCGATTGAATGCTCGAATTTATTTGGGGGTGGTACAGTAAATAGAGAACTGAATATTTGGCATTTTGCGGGGCATTTTCTATACATTTTTGAGACTTTGCATGATTTTTGAAAGGCAGGGGGCAGGCCCAGATGTATGAACAAGGGCGTAAAATGTATTGAACGTTTTGCAGAGCATTTACCATGACTTTTGACACTTCGCATAACATTTGACATTTTTAGGGATTTTTTCGGGGTCTGGGAGTGGCACCAGCACATCAACCGCATTGTGCCAAGCACCGTTTTCATCGAAAATGAAGTATCAACTGTAACTTGACACATTTTCAGGTGATTTTCAAATATGAGTGAAGTGAAAAAAGTTCACTAATGTCATTGCGCAACTTTTTTTACTTTACTCATATCTGAAAATCACTTGAAAGAGTGTCAAGTGAAAAAAACGGGCAAATGTGCGTATCGGGCAGATGTGCGTATCAGTGCAACCCCTCTCTAGCATCCCTTGGCACAGAGCCAACGTGTTGCATTTCAGCTTTGGCATTGCTTTATATCATTTGGGTGAATGAGCGCTCATTTTTGCACGATCCCAAACCCAGTGTTGCTTAACTTTTTGGGAATGTTTTCTGATTTTTGCCCACTGCCGCGCAGTTAAAAGCTATTGCATCACTTTTTTTCAATACATAATATTAGGTTGTAAACTAATGAAGTGTCTTTTTTCGATTTCATACAAATATACATTTGTGCATCCCACATTCTTTTGTACGTTGACCGATTTTGATGCCATTTGAGTATGTTGGGGTTTGGGGTCTGGGCTATGAAGAAATGTTTTTGTTTCCTCGAATAATCCCCCAGTCCCGAGATAAGGGGGGTCTATAAAAAGGTGGTCATTTTGCATGGCCGATCTACACATTCACTTTGAACCTTACTCACTCAGCCATTTCTGGGCCAATTTGGATCGTTCGACACTTAAAATGATCAGCACAACCAGTAGATTCCATTTTTGTGGTCGGATGAGTGATGTCTAAATTACGTATGCCGATTTGACCCAGTTTTTAAACACAAAAAAATAAATTTTTCTAAACATGCTATCATATACTTTAGACAATGGTAGACAATGGTAGACAATGGTAGACCTTTAGACGATAACATACCAAAAAAATTATTTCAATATCTCTTTCCAATCAAAAGTAATAGAACTTTAAACTTCCGCCTCCCATACATGTAAACAACTAATCAATAACGATGAATACAGATAACCTGAGAATAAAAATGAAACTTACAGGTTTTTCTGATCATTTTAAGTGTTCATTGGTGGAAATTGGCTGAGAAATGGCCGAGATATGGATTTCTGAAGTCACATGCATTTGCTCGTCATGCAGATTTTTCTATTTATTGTTGGGAGGCGAATGTTTGTGATATAACTTTTGACTGGAGAGAGATATTGAAGAAATTTTTGGGCCAGATTTATTCTTTTTGTCTATAGTATATGATAGCAACTTCAAAAAATCGTCTTGAAAAATTATAATTACGAATATTTTTCAGGTTCAAAAACCGGGTCAAATCGGCATACGGGATTAAGACATCACTAACTCGACCACAAAAATACAATCTGCGGATTGTCCTGGTTATTTTAAGTGTTGAACGATCCGAATCGGCCCAGAAATGGCTGAGTTATTAAGCTTCAAAGTCAATGTGCATATTGGCCACGTAAAATGACCACCTTTTTATAGACCCCCCTTATCTCGGGACTGGGGGATTATTTGAGCAAACAAAAACATTTCATCATAGCCCAGACCCCAAACCACAACATACTCAAATGGCATCAAAATCGGTCAACGTACAACACAATGGAAAGCACAAATGTATATTTGTATGAGATGGCGAAAAAAGACACTTCATTAGTTTACAACCTAATACAAATTACTTGCCCAAACAATTTAGATAGAATTAGGATATTCGCCAGATGAATCGAATGTGTGTGAAAGATAGCACGCGTAGACGTGTTTACATGTGCTCCCAAATCACAAATATATGAATACTAGACTAGATAAGAGATAAGAAAGCTAAATCCAAATGCAATGCGCCAGACTGTAGGGTGTACTAGACTGGCACTGCCTGTTTCTTATCGACTCTCGTTTCTGATTGTAGTATTTGATTGAATTACTACACAATCAAATATTAGGTTGTAAACTAAATAACCTTAATTTTTTGCGATTTCACATTCATGCGTCCCATTCTGTTGTATACTCGGCGGACATGACACTCTGCCCTCGCACTGATTTATGTCTCGTGTTGGAAGCGTGCCAATGATTATTAAATCATGCGATTTCCACAAAAAGGTGAAAAATTCATCGATGTGAATATGTTGATGAATAACATTATAACAACAATCAATTATGTCATCTTTTTATGAAATTCGCACGCGTTAACCATTGTTGGCACACTTCCAGCGGGAACCACGCGTGCAAGGTGTAAAGTAACCGGAGTATACATTGGCGGATATTAATGCCGTTCAAGTATGTTGGAGTTTGGAGTTGTTTGGAGTTGGGACTATGATGAAATCTTTTTGTTTCCTCGAATAATCCCCCAGTCCCGAGATAATGGGGGTCTATAAAAAGGTGGTCTGGACCGCTCTGAAATAGCCACTCTGGACGTTGACTTTGAAGCTCCATAAATCGGCCATTTCCAGGCCGATTTGAATCAGTGAACACTTAAAATGATCGGTAAAACCCACAGATTCCATTTTTGTGGTCGGATTAGTGATGTTTGAATTTCGTATGCTGATTTGACCCGGTTTTTCAACACCAGAAATTTGTGTTTCTGACCATGCTATCATAAACTTTAGATAAAGAGAATTCATCTGGCGCAAATTTTTTTTTAAATATCTCTTTCCAATCAAACGTTATAGCACTTTGAACTTTAGCCTCCTAACTATAGGAAAAGGTAACCGCATAAAGCGGCGGGAATGCAACTTCTCCATATGCATATCCTTTACGCATCTCTGATGGGAGAAGATTTGCTTAACTTACATCACTAATCCGACCACAAAAATGGAATCCGCAAGTTTTACTGATCATTTTAAGCGTTGATCGACCCAAATCGGCCCAGAAATGGCTGATGTATAGAGCTTCAAATATCCGTCCAACATCCAGATCGGTCATTCAAAACGACCACCTTTCTATAGACCCCCCTTATCTCGGGACTGGGGGATTATTCGAGGAAACAAAAAATTTTCGTCATAGCCCCAACCCCAAACCCCAACATACCCGAACATTTTTAACTTCCGCCAATGTACAACAAAATGGGACGCATGAATGTGAAATCGCAAAAAAATTAAGGTTATTTAGTTTACAACCTAATACTACATGATGGTTTCAATTGACACATAAATATTATATTATCCATTATAGTTTCCATGTATCCACAAAAATGTGGCTCTTAATTTGCCTCATAATTGAAGGAAGTTTGATACCAATTCAAGCAATTGAATTTTGCTAGAGCTAGATTGCTCACTAGATACACTCTTGTTTCAGCACTAACTATGGCAAACCCTCTGAAAAAAGTAGTTAGATTTGAAAGTTTTTTTTCTAAAATGACTTTTTGAATTTTTTCCTTAAGTAGTTTTCGGATTTTCGAATTTAGTTTTTGAAATTTTGAATCTTTTTGATTACTTTTTGAATCTTTTTTTATGACTTTTCGGATTTTTTTATATCAAATTACTCCATTTTCAACTTTTTCTGCTTAATTTTGAATATATATTTATATTTAACAGCCTTTCAAGTTTTTACCACAGATAAGTCTGCAGATTTTTTGTTCTCCCGCTTAGCATTCCAAAAATGGGTGATTTAAAAAATATATAATTAAATATTATCTCAGAAAATCTCTCAAAAAATAAAATATAATTAAATCTCTCTGAAAAACGCTGAGAAAATATAAATAAATATAAATGATAGATTTAATTATATATTTTTCTCATAAATAAAATTATTAAATCTCGCTAGAAGAATTATAATTAGTTAATAATTAAGTAATTTATAATTTAATAATTTCTAATTAGTTAATAAGTAAATAATTTTTATAATTTAATTTTTATTAAATAAGAGATTTTTTGTATTTAATTATATTTTTTTAAATATAAATCTCCCAGAGATTTTTGGAACGCTACTCCCGCTACAAATAAATTCATGAAAGGTGATGATTTGAATTGCATTTCTGCGTTTTGCACCCATTTTTCGGCTAACAATTGTGCTAAATTTTAAAATTCAACAACGTTTTCGAATTTTCAAAATTTAAAAAAAAATCGATTTTTATGTATTTTTTCACCGCGTGCTCAATAATTTTCCTCTCAAAATATCTAATTTTTATAACTTTCGCCTATATTCAGCACTATTGTAAAGGACACACCTATATTGAACAACGCAACCCCCTCCAAATATTTTCAGCCCCCCCCCCCGGAGAAGCGATTTGCTATCTATCCAACCCTCGATGTGTCAAAGGCTAGAATACCCCAGCCGCTCTCTAATACCCCCATAAAATACCTGCGCCAATAATCGCATTTGCGCATCATTAAAAATCGTATCGTTTAAATAAATCGGCTGTCTGCCCTTCAAAAGGGCGGTGTAACGGGAACTAACGGGTGTAATGAAACTCCTCACTTCATAAGTGCCCCAGGCTCAGCTGAGGAATGTGCAAATGGCTTTTGGGCCGGACCCTCTTGAGGAGCCCAAAGTCTCTCAAATATTGGCGACTCGCGCCATTTGATCAACTCACATAGTGAGTTTATTGTCGACGCTTTCATTCGAGCGTCAATTCCCGTTTCAGGTTGAATTTGTGTGCATTTGCACACGCCTCACCTGAAACATTTGGCTGCGCGCCGTTTTCGCGCATTTTCGCCCTTGGCAGTTTCAGTCTGCCATTTTGGCGAAACGTTTCTTGATTTTTTTCTGTCGCACGCTGTCGCGACATTCTTTGAGTGCGCAAAACCCCTTTTCGCGCAGATTGTGCCACTAAATGGCACCGGCGGATCGATTTTAGCCGCCCTATTTCTACTTTCAACGAGATTTCGCCATTGGCAGTCAGTTTTCGACCGATCCGGCGAAATTCAAGTCCCAGCGATTTGGCACTCGGCCAGCATATTTTCGCAGCCGCCCTATTTATTCTATGGACCCGGAAAAGGATCAGGGCCACGGAGACAGCGGGGCGGCATGATAAGCGAGGGTTTTGGCGTTTTGGGTTTGCGTGAAGAAGTGTGATGATTTTTAGGGGGAGGGAATTACGGGAGGGGGGGGGTAAGTTGGCGTCAGCGGAGTTGGGGTTTGAGGTTGGGGGTTTTGAGGGGGTTGTGGTGTAGGGTTGGGGGTGTTGTTTTGGGGTTGAATGTAGTGATTTTGCAGAGCCGACCCCTGCCAAAATTTTATTTGCGAAAGACTTTGTATTTTTTTCTGATTTTCGTGTTTGCAGTGGTTCTCAAACATATACGTAAATGTTTCAACATTGTCTGGAAAGCATTTGTGGGGTTGTCTTGGGGGGTTCAGGGGGTAGTTTGGGTTTGAATTTTCTGGGCTAGGATCTTTACCGAGTAAATTTCCGGCGACCGCCCTATTTTCACTTTGTAAGTATTTTCCCTTTTCACAGCCCAGAGAAATATGATTCGAGGAGCGATAGCTGAGGAAAAACAGCTGAGGCAGGGGGCTGACGCGGTGGGGTTGTGGGTTCCCCTTAGGGGCCGGCCATTTTTCCTTTCACATTCTGGCGAAATAAAAATTCAACTCGGTCGGCCCCTGGTTTTTTGGTTTGTTTGGGTTTGTGCTCCCGGGGGGTCTGGTGTAGGTGGAGGGGGGCCGCTCTATATGTGCGCGGTGCTCGTGTAAGAGCGTAGGGCCGGCGGTCCGCCGTGATGTTCACACGGCCAACTTTGAAAAATTCAAAAAAAAATTGTTCTGTCGAACATTTTACAATATTACACAGCCGGGTGAACATCATGGTTGATCTATTGATGTAGCCCCCCTCCTTTATCACTTTGCGACGCAGCTGTGTGGGGGGGGGGTAACTCATGTGGAAGCAGCTATGGGGGGGGGGTGTGGCCTATTCCGGCCGCTTGATTTCTATTTAATTTGTACATACATTTGTACAAATTGTCCCGGCTGATTTGAGTTTTTTCCAGCCATCTAGTCACTTCATTTTTCAATCTAGTCGAATTTTCTAATTTTTTTAATCAATATTCGATTTGTTTTTGTTGACAATACTCGATGAAAATTCATGTAAATGTTTCTTTTGTTATTATAAACTATTTTTATGTAGGAAATATTTTTCGCCGCGTCCACATAGGTTCGTGTCCCGCCACACCTACTGACTTCTGCCGCTGCTGACTCACAGTCAGCATTGCACTGCGGCCCTATACATGCTCGTGGCGGGCGCGAGGCGAGGGGAGACCGAGTGAATTTACGGGGGGGGGGGGGGCTTTATTAAGGTGCATGCAGCGCTTTTCTTGTCCCGCTTTATTTTCAACCATTTCCACAATATTTTCATAAATATTTGCGATCGTAAATATTTTCATAAACTTTTCAAAAACAAATATCTTTGCAATTTTCACGTCATTGAACAATTTTTCACCCCCGGCGGACATAATACTTTAAGAAACATTTTCAGGGCACTTTCTAGGACTTTTGACACATAGCATGACATTTTACATGTTACAGGGCCTTTTACTAGGTCTGGGACTGCCCCCTGGCGTCATTTATGAGGACTTACTTTTTTTTAAATGCTGAAATGTTTTTCACTATAAGTGTTCTACAGCCTTGCTCGGTAACACATTTATAGAGAATTCCATTTTGTTGTTTTATGTAGCATTTCATCAGGCGCTGACCCTTGATTGTTCAAGGTGAAGTTCAAGTTAACTGAATGTTGAGGAACTACTGTGGGCCCAGGTGCCACTCTCAGACCCTGTAAAATGTCAAATGTCATGCAAAGTGTCAAATGTCGTGGAAAATGCCCTGCAAAATGCCAACTATTCACAGTTCTGGTATTTACTGTAGCACTCCTAAATAAATACCAGTTGAGCATTTAATGGCACTTTAGCAGCTTTGTGTAATGAAACCTATATTTCGCGGGTTTGAAAAAACTTAGCTTTTTAGCAGGGCACTTCCTATAACTTTTCACAGTACCATTTACTATTTTCACTATAACATTTGACATTTTACGGGGCTTTTTGCTAGATCTGGGACTGCCCCCTGTGGTCATTTATCAAAACTCAAATGTCAAATGTCATGCAACGTTCAAAGTCTCATAAAGTGCTATGTACTTGCCATTTTGGCAGGCATTTTCCCATGACTTTTCACACTTTACATGACATTTGACATTTTACACGACTTTTGCCATTTATCAAAACTGAAATGTCATGCAGCATCAAAAGTCTCATAAAGTGTCTGGTAGTTGCCATTTTGCAGGCAAATTTTCCATGACATTTGACCGTTTACAGCCCTTTTTGTTAGATCTGGGAGTCTGGGACTGCCCCCTGACACCATTTATCAAAACTCAAATGTCATGCAGCGTCAAAAGTCTCATAAAGTGCCTGGTAGTTGCTATTTTGACATTTTACAGGCCTTTTTGCTAGATCTGGGAGTATGGCACTGCCCCCTGACACCATTTATCAAAACTCTAATGTCAAACGTCATGGAGTGTCAAAAAAGCCTGTAAAATGTCAAAATGGCAACTATACACGACTTTTGCCATTTATCAAAACTGAAATGTCATGCAGCATCAAAAGTCTCATAAAGTGTCTGGTAGTTGCCATTTTGCAGGCAAATTTTCCATGACATTTGACCGTTTACAGCCCTTTTTGTTAGATCTGGGATACGGGACTTTTGCCATTTATCAAAACTCAAATGTCAAATGTCATGCAGCGTCAAAAGTCTCATAAAGTGCCTGATAGTTTTCCATGACATTTGACATTTTACAGGCTTTTTTGCTAGATCTGGGACTGCCCCCTGACGCCATTTATCAAAACTCAAATGTCATGCAGCGTCAAAAGTCTCACAGAGTGCCCTGACATTCGACATTTTACAGCGCTTTTTGCTAGGTGAGTTGCCATTTTGCAGGCCATTTTCCATGACATTTGACACTTTGCATGACATTTGACATTTTACAGGACTTGATCTGGGATTGGCAGCTACTGATTGTGTGATTGCGTTTGTTCCATGTAGGTGATTGCAGGTGGTCCATGTCTACAGGTGCGTGAAGGGGTTGACAAACTGTCAAAGTCATCGAAAACGCCCTGCAAAACATTGACTCGCAATTTCCACGGCACTTTCTATGACGTTTGACACTGCATGACATTCGGCATTTTACAGGGCTTTTTACAGGATCTGGGATTGGCACCTGTTGATTGTGTCATTTCTCTTGTTTCATGTTGGTCCATTACACATTTATTCATCCTTGGATGTCTGCAGGTAGGTCGCCGTTTTCAGGGCACTTTCTAGGACTTTTGACACAGCATGACATTTTACATGTTACAGGGCCTTTTACTAGGTCTGGGACTGCCCCCTGGCGTCATTTATGAGGACTTACTTTTTTAAAAATGACTGAAATGTTTTACACTAAAAGTATTCTACTTGCTCGTTAACACATTTATAGAGAATTGCAATTTGTTGTTTTATGTAGCTTTTCATCAGGTGCTGAACCTTGATTGTTCAAGGTGAAGTTCAAGTTAGCTGAATGTTGAGGAACTACTGTGGGCCCAGGTGCCACTCCCAGACCCTGTAAAAAGCCCTGTAAAATGTCAAATGTCATGCAAAGTGTCAAAAGTCGTGGAAATCGCCCTGCAAAATGGCGACTGAATGTTGAGGAACTGCTTTGGGCCCAGTTGCCACTCCCAGACCCTGTAAAAAGCCCTGTAAAATGTCAAATGTCATGCAAAGTGTCAAAAGTCATGGAAATTGCCCTGCAAAATGGCGACTGAATGTTGAGGAATTGCTTTGGGCCCAGTTGCCACTCCCAGACCCTGTAAAATGTCAAATGTCATGCAAAGTGTCAAAAGTCATGGAAAATGCCCTGCAAAATGTTAACTATTCACAGTTCTGGTATTTACTGTAGCACTCCTAAATAAATACCAGTTGAGCATTTAATGGCACTTTATCAGCTTTGTAAAATGAAACCTATATTTCACGGGTTTAAAAAAACTTAGCTTTTTAGCAGGGCACTTCCTATAACTTCTCACAGTACATGACATTCGATGTCGAGCAAGGACGTATCCAGGGGGGGGCGGGGGGGGGCTGCAGCCCCCCCCCTTCCCGGGGTGAGACCTAAAAAGTACCGGAAAATGCAACTTTTCGGATATAGTTTTCGATATTTCTTAAAAATTTTGCGCGCGAGCGCGCAATTTCTTTCCCGTGCAGTGTATTTTCAGCGGATCGGCCCCTTTAAACCAAAATCCTTGGAAATGAAAACATTTTTCCGAATTTCACTGTATATGTATGCATATTTACATACATATAAAGAGGTTCCTGGCTAGGGCTCGAACTCGACTCGACTCGACTCGACTCGACTCGTGACTCGAGGGTAAAATGGGGTGCCGACTCGACTCGACTGACTCGACCGGAAAAATATGGCCCTGACTCGAGACTCAAGGTTTTTGCCCGACTCGACTCGAAAATTCAGCAAATTTCGAGTCGGGGTTTCCCATTGAATCATATCAAAAATATCAATTTTAATATGACTTTTGAACATATATTCAAAAATTTTGCGCGCAAGCGCGCATTTCCGCAGCGCATGCAGCATATATAATTGCTTGTCATATCTATTCAATGATGTCTAAAGTCAAGTTTCTCAACTCAAGTTGCTATACAATTCTACGGAATGAAACACACACACCACGTCAAATACATTCCACAATGTTGGCACTGACCCAAAAAGTTGTAATGTACCGTATTTCCTCAAAATACCACCCCCCTCGAATTACCCGTCGTCTCGAAATACCCCCTTCTCAAAATGGGCACTATGAACCTATAAACCCCCCCTCGAAATACCCCTCCCCCCAATTTACTGTATAGAGAACGTAATGTGGTTGTAAGTTCACTGAGTGTTATAAATGGCAGTTTTTGTTGCATTTTTCGACGTTTGTGTAAGTTGCAAACAACAATTTAGTACTGGGATTTCGAAAAATTTCTGGCGAAATGATAACCCCCCTCGAAATACACCCCTCAAAATTTCCACTCTGAAAAAATAAACCCCCCAGGGGGCAATTCGAGGAAATACAGTAGTGATATTTTTGCTTTATCTTGATATTAAAATCAACCATTGGCATTAGAGTGTGTGAAACATTGGTTGAAGAACCAGTATCTGAAATTTCTGCAAGATTCATGTGAAAAAGTAACGCATCCGACTCGACTCGAGACTCGAGATTTTTGCCTGACTCGACTCGACTTTTCACTGACTTGCCCGACTCGACTCGCCAGCTCGACCGGAAAATTTTTGGGGTTGAGACTCGAACTCGAGTTTGAAAAAAATCGAGTTTCGAGCCCTATTCCTGGCGCTGGCGCCAACGCCAATAGCGCCATGGCGTGGCGCTTTTGTATGGCGCTAGCGCCAAAACGCTTTTTCGTCCCTATATAGGGAAAAATTTTAGGGGGGGGGGGGGCTGAGCCCCCCCCGTTCGCCAGCCCCCGTAAACAAGCAGCCCCCCCCGCTCAAAAATCCTGGATACGTCCCTGATGTCAAGGAACTGCTTTGGGCCCAGTTGCTACTCCCAGACCCTGTAAAAAGCAGTGTAAAATGTCAAATGTCATGCAAAGTGTCAAAAGTCATGGAAAATGCCCTGCAAAATGCCAACTATTCACAGTTCTGGTATTTACTGTAGCACTCCTAAATAAATACCAGTTGAGCATTTAATGGTACTTTATCAGCTTTGTGTAATGAAACCTATATTTCGCGGGTTTAAAAAACTTAGCTTTTTAGCAGGGCACTTCCTATAACTTCTCACAGTACATGGCATTCGATGTCGAGGAACTGCTTTGGGCCCAGTTGCTACTCCCAGACCCTGTAAAAAGCAGTGTAAAATGTAAAATGTCATGCAAAGTGTCAAAAGTCATGGAAAATGCCCTGCAAAATGCCAACCATTCACAGGGTATTTACTGTAGCACTCCTTTAAATAAATACCGGTTAAGCATTTAATGCTAATGGCACTTTAGCAGCTATGTGTAATGAAACCTATATTTCGCGGGTTTGAAAAAACTTTTTAGCTTTTTAGCAGGGCACTTTCTATAACTTTTCACAGTACATGACATTTTACAGGGTCTTTTTGCTAGGTCTGGGACTGCCCCCTGTGGTCATTTATCAAAACTCAAATGTCAAATGTCATGCAACGTTCAAAGTCTCATAAAGTGCTATGTACTTGCCATTTTGGCAGGCATTTCCCATGACTTTTCACACTTTACATGACATTTGACATTTTACACGACTTTTGCCATTTATCAAAACTGAAATGTCATGCAGCATCAAACGTCTCATAAAGTGTCTGGTAGTTGCCATTTTGCAGGCAATTTTCCATGACATTTGACCGTTTACAGCCCTTTTTGTTAGATCTGGGAGTCTGGGACTGCCCCCTGACACCATTTATCAAAACTCAAATGTCATGCAGCGTCAAAAGTCTCATAAAGTGCCCTGTAGTTGCCATTATGCAGGCCATTTTCCATGACATTTGACATTTTACAGGCTTTTTTGCTAGGGCTGGGACTGCCCCCTATGGTCATTTATCAAAACTCTAAACACTTGACACTGTAGTTGCCATTTTGCAGGCCATTTTCCATGACATTTGACACTTTGCATGACATTTAACATTTTACAGGACTTGATCTGGGATTGGCAGCAGCAGCAAATGCAACAGCAACCAAGAATGACGGTACAACCGGGCGCCATAGTCACCAATCCCAATGCACAGGTGATTTCAAAAATTTTTTTGTTCGCGACCAGGTGCCATTTCCGCAAGTGGAGAAGTGAGAAGTTAAATGAAAAAAAAACTAAGTAAAATGGCAAGTAAATTGGCAAAGCGTAGTAAAAAGATAAAAATAAAACGTAATATCTCTTCGCTTTTGCTATTTTAATTTCTCAATTCAATTCGGTTTTGCCATTTTACTTCTCAATTCACTTCGTTTGCCATTTTAGATCTCCACTTGCGGAACTGGCCCCAGCTTTGTGTGGCTTTGAGGTTTTGTCACACGCCCAAATGGGATTTCATTTGGTTCATTTGTCATCCACTCCCAGACCCCGTAAAATGTCAAATGTGATGCAAAGTGTCAAAAGTCATACAAAGTGCCCTGTCGCGGATCGCCCGCTGGGCAAACATGACCAATGGCTCAGAGACTGGCAGCGCCGCCCTGGACGCCTCCAACGGGTCCGGTGTTTACATTGTTTCTTTTGTTGAAAATATTGGGCGGGATTGATACTCTGTGCTGGCACTGATTTATGTCTTGGTTTGGAAGCATGTCAATGATAGCTATTTCGAATTACCCCCCCTTCAAATTTTGCTGGTTAAATAATACATCCCCTGGCGGTATTTCAAGGTAATTTCATACGTCTGGGTTTGCCACCTGGCGTTCAAAACTCATGGAAAATGCCCTGCAAAATGCCAAATATTCACACAGGGGTCTCCTAGGGGGGGGCTGGGGGGGGGGCTGCCCCCCCCCCAAATCCGTCAGCTATCTATCTATCCCGGAGGCCGCTCAGCTATCTATCTATCCCGAGGCAAAAATTTTGGCTACTACCCCCTTAGCCTCCCCCCCAAATCGCTCAGCTACCTACCTATCTGGAGTGATTTTTGAGAAATTTTGTCCCAATTGTCGCTCAAAATCCCTACTTTTCATACCATTTTATAGTTTTTCACCTTCAAAATTGCGGCTTTCGCCTATGTACATGTTTAAATACCTTTTTTTAGCCATTTTTAGCCCGTTTTTACTGATTTTTCCCCCTTTTTGCCTTCTATGCACTGAAAAACCTCTATAATTTGCCCCCGCGAGCCACCCCCAAGCCCCCCCCCAGAAATTTTTTTCAGCTATCTATCCCTCCGGAGGAGCGATTTGCTATCTATCCAGCCCCCGCGAGGGTCAAAATCCTGGAGACCCCTGTATTCACAGTTCTGATATTTACTGTAGCACTCCTAAATAAATACTGGTTGAGCATTTAATGGCACTTTAGCAGCTATGTGTAATGAAACCTATATTTCACGGGTTTGAAAAAAACTTAGCTTTTTAGCAGGGCACTTTCTGTAACTTTTCACACTACATGACATTTGACACAGGGCCATATCCAGGGGGGTGGCCGGGGGGCTGCAGCCCCCCCCCCTTCCTGGGTGAGACCAGAAAGTGACCGGAAAATCTGACTTTTTCAACATCAGCAAATAAAATTTGCGCGCAATGCATTTATTACCAGAGATGAGGTATTATCATCATATTTGCTCCCTGTAGCCGCAAATCGTTAAAAAACGACTCGATGGTGTGCTTTTTGCTGTATTTGTATCCCTAGACCCCAATCCCGATCCCGAAAAAATGCCAATCCCGTGACCCCAATCCCGGGCAATCCCGATCCCGATCACGAAATCTCAAAATACCAATCCTGATCCCGAAACTCTAATCCCGATCCCGATCCCAATCCCGAAATCTCAAAAAGTGAATCCCGATCCCAAAAAGTCAAGCCCTGTAAAATGTCAAATGTCGTGCAAAGTGTCAAAAGTCATGGAAATTGCCCTGCAAAATGGCAACTGAATGTTGAGGAACTGCTTTGGGCCCAGTTGCCACTCCCAGACCCTGTAAAATGTCAAATGTCATGCAAAGTGTCAAAAGTCATGGAAAATGCCCTGCAAAATGTTAACTATTCACAGTTCTGGTATTTACTGTAGCACTCCTAAATAAATACCAGTTGAGCATTTAATGGCACTTTATCAGCTTTGTATAATGAAACCTATATTTCACGGGTTTAAAAAAACTTAGCTTTTTAGCAGGGCACTTCCTATAACTTCTCACAGTACATGACATTCGATGTCGAGCACGACGTATCCAGGGGGGGGCGGGGGGGGGGGCTGCAGCCCCCCCCCTTCCCGGGGTGAGACCTAAAAAGTACTGGAAAATGCAACTTTTCCGATATAGTTTTCGATATTTCTTAAAAATTTTGCGCGCGAGCGCGCAATTTCTTTCCCGTGCAGTGTATTTTCAGCGGATCGGCCCCTTTAAACCAAAATCCTTGGAAATGAATACATTTTTCCGAATTTCGCTGTATATGTATGCATATTTACATACATATAAAGCGGTTCCTGGCGCTGGCGCCAACGCCAATAGCGCCATGGCGTGGCGCTTTTGTATGGCGCTAGCGCCAAAACGCTTTTCTGTCCCTATATAGGGAAAAATTTTAGGGGGGGGGCTGAGCCCCCCCCGTTCGCCGGCCCCCGTAAACAAGCAGCCCCCCCCGCTCAAAAATCCTGGATACTACCCTGATGTCGAGGAACTGCTTTGGGCCCAGTTGCTACTCCCAGACCCTGTAAAAAGCAGTGTAAAATGTCAAATGTCATGCAAAGTGTCAAAAGTCATGGAAAATGCCCTGCAAAATGCCAACTATTCACAGTTCTGGTATTTACTGTAGCACTCCTCAATAAATACCAGTTGAGCATTTAATGGTACTTTATCAGCTTTGTGTAATGAAACCTATATTTCGCGGGTTTAAAAAACTTAGCTTTTTAGCAGGGCACTTCCTATAACTTCTCACAGTACATGGCATTCGATGTCGAGGAACTGCTTTGGGCCCAGTTGCTACTCCCAGACCCTGTAAAAAGCAGTGTAAAATGTCAAATGTCATGCAAAGTGTCAAAAGTCATGGAAAATGCCCTGCAAAATGCCAACCATTCACAGGGTATTTACTGTAGCACTCCTTTAAATAAATACCGGTTAAGCATTTTAAATGGCACTTTAGCAGCTATGTGTAATGAAACCTATATTTCGCGGGTTTGAAAAAACTTTTTAGCTTTTTAGCAGGGCACTTTCTATAACTTTTCACAGTACATGACATTTTACAGGGTCTTTTTGCTAGGTCTGGGACTGCCCCCTGTGGTCATTTATCAAAACTCAAATGTCAAATGTC
This sequence comes from Sphaerolaimus hirsutus, assembly GCA_964036195.1. Classification (NCBI taxonomy): domain Eukaryota; kingdom Metazoa; phylum Nematoda; class Chromadorea; order Monhysterida; family Sphaerolaimidae; genus Sphaerolaimus; species Sphaerolaimus hirsutus. The sequence goes on from OZ038459.1 coordinate 12,376,289, forward strand.
ATGCAACGTTCAAAGTCTCATAAAGTGCTATGTACTTGCCATTTTGGCAGGCATTTCCCATGACTTTTCACACTTTACATGACATTTGACATTTTACACGACTTTTGCCATTTATCAAAACTGAAATGTCATGCAGCATCAAAAGTCTCATAAAGTGTCTGGTAGTTGCCATTTTGCAGGCAATTTTCCATGACATTTGACCGTTTACAGCCCTTTTTGTTAGATCTGGGAGTCTGGGACTGCCCCCTGACACCATTTATCAAAACTCAAATGTCATGCAGCGTCAAAAGTCTCATAAAGTGCCCTGTAGTTGCCATTATGCAGGCCATTTTCCATGACATTTGACATTTTACAGGCTTTTTTGCTAGGTCTGGGACTGCCCCCTATGGTCATTTATCAAAACTCTAAACACTTGACACTGTAGTTGCCATTTTGCAGGCCATTTTCCATGACATTTGACACTTTGCATGACATTTGACATTTTACAGGACTTGATCTGGGATTGGCAGCAGCAGCAAATGCAACAGCAACCAAGAATGACGGTACAACCGGGCGCCATAGTCACCAATCCCAATGCACAGGTGATTTCATAAATTTTTTTGTTCCCGACCAGGTGCCATTTCCGCAAGTGGAGAAGTGAGAAGTTAAATGAAAAAAAAACGAAGTAAAATGGCAAGTAAATTGGCAAAGCGTAGTAAAAAGATAAAAATAAAAACGTAATATCTCTTCGCTTTTGCTATTTTAATTTCTCAATTCAATTCGGTTTTGCCATTTTACTTCTCAATTCACTTTGTTTGCCATTTTAGATCTCCACTTGCGGAACTGGCCCCAGCTTTGTGTGGCTTTGAGGTTTTGTCACACGCCCAAATGGGATTTCATTTGGTTCATTTGTCATCCACTCCCAGACCCCGTAAAATGTCAAATGTGATGCAAAGTGTCAAAAGTCATACAAAGTGCCCTGTCGCGGATCGCCCGCTGGGCAAACATGACCAATGGCTCAGAGACTGGCAGCGCCGCCCTGGACGCCTCCAACGGGTCCGGTGTTTACATTGTTTCTTTTGTTGAAAATATTGGGCGGGATTGATACTCTGTGCTGGCACTGATTTATGTCTTGGTTTGGAAGCATGTCAATGATAGCTATTTCGAATTACCCCCCCCCCCTTCAAATTTTGCTGGTTAAATAATACATCCCCTGGCGGTATTTCAAGGTAATTTCATACGTCTGGGTTTGCCACCTGGCGTTCAAAACTCATGGAAAATGCCCTGCAAAATGCCAACTATTCACACAGGGGTCTCCTAGGGGGGGGGGCTGCCCCCCCCCCCAAATCCGTCAGCTATCTATCTATCCCGGAGGCCGCTCAGCTATCTATCTATCCCGAGGCAAAATTTTTGGCTACTACCCCCTTAGCCTCCCCCCCCAAATCGCTCAGCTACCTACCTATCTGGAGTGATTTTTGAGAAATTTTGTCCCAATTTTCGCTCAAAATCCCTACTTTTCATACCATTTTATAGTTTTTCACCTTCAAAATTGCGGCTTTCGCCTATGTACATGTTTAAATACCTATTTTTAACCATTTTTAGCCCGTTTTTACTGATTTTTCCCCCTTTTTGCCTTCTATGCACTGAAAAAACCTCTATAATTTGCCCCCGCGAGCCACCCCCAAGCCCCCCCCCAGAAATTTTTTTCAGCTATCTATCCCACCGGAGGAGCGATTTGCTATCTATCCAGCCCCCGCGAGGGCCAAAATCCTGGAGACCCCTGTATTCACAGTTCTGATATTTACTGTAGCACTCCTAAATAAATACTGGTTGAGCATTTAATGGCACTTTAGCAGCTATGTGTAATGAAACCTATATTTCACGGGTTTGAAAAAAACTTGGCTTTTTAGCAGGGCACTTTCTATAACTTTTCACACTACATGACATTTGACACAGGGCCGTATCCAGGGGGGTGGCCGGGGGGGGCTGCAGCCCCCCCCCCTTCCCGGGTGAGACCAGAAAGTGACCGGAAAATCTGACTTTTTCAACATCAGCAAAAAAAAATTTGCGCGCAATGCATTTATTACCAGAGATGAGGTATTATCATCATATTTGCTCCCTGTAGCCGCAAATCGTTAAAAAACGACTCGATCGTGTGCTATTTGCTGTATTTGTATCCCTAGACCCCAATCCCGATCCCGAAAAAATGCCAATCCCGATCCCGTGACCCCAATCCCGGCCAATCCCGATCCCGATCACGAAATCTCAAAATACCAATCCCGATCCCGAAACTCTAGTCCCGATCCCGATCCCAATCCCAAAATCTCAAAAAGTGAATCCCGATCCCAAAAAGTTGATCCCGTTTGAACCCTGAGCCCCCCCCCCCCGCTCGCCGGCCTCCGTAAACAAGCAGCCCCCCCCGGTCAAACATCCTGGATACGCCCCTGATTTGACATTTTACAGGGCTTTTTACAAAATCTAGGATCTAGGGCACTTTCTATAACTTTTCACACTACATGACATTTTACAGGGCTTTTTGCTAGGTTAGTTGCCATTTTGCAGGCCATTTTCCATGACTTTTGACACTTTGCATGACATTTGACATGTTACAGGGCTTTTTACAGGATCTGAGATTGGCAGCTGTTGATTGTGTGATTGCGTTTGTTCCACGTATGTGATTGCTGGCTGAGCATTTAATGGCACTTTAACAGATATAAATTTGAAATGTCAAATGTCGTGCAACGTTAAAAGCTTCATAAAGTGTCATGTACTTGCCATTTGGCAGGCATTTCCCATAACTTTTCATACTTTACATGAGATTTGACATTTTACGGGACTTTTGCCATTTATCAAAACTCAAATGTCAAATGTCATGCAGCGTCAAAAGTCTCATAAAGTGCCCTGACATTCGACATTTTACAGGGCTTTTTGCTAGGTTAGTTGTCATTTTGCAGGCCATTTTCCATGACTTTTGACTCTTTGCATGACATTCGACATTTTTCAGGGCTTTTTACAGGATCTGGGATTGGCACCTGTTTCAAACGCTTTGGCAAACGTTGTCAAAACTCCTTCAGGTGCACACGACGCAAAGCGGCAACGCCGGGGCCCCATTCAATTTGTTGGGCTTGAATGCGAACGAGCTGCTCGCCCAGCTGCACCAGCAGCAGAACATTTTCAACGCCGTTAGCGCTGCCGCTGCAGCCGCCGCCGCGTCGCAGTCAAGCCATTTTCTCAATTTACCAGACATATGTAACTGTTTTTTTTGTTTTTTGGTCACATTTGCGTCTATTTTCACTGTTATTACATCCATGTGCCGGAAAGTTCACCATTCTCCCGTGTCATTTTTTAATTGCCCATCACCGCGGTTCAGATAAATATTTATTTACATAATTACATTTTATGGCAACAATAACTTTTAATAAGCTGTAAAAGCCTACGTAGATTAGATGTCATGCGGGACTGAAAAACATCAGGTAGTATACGATTTGTCTAAGTAAATATTTCCTCAGACTTTTTATGGGGCTCGCAAGTGTGTTCAGTTCAAGCAAGAGGGGTCGCGCCCACAAAACACAGCCAGCGACTGCACAAACATTTGCCCTTCCCATCACACTTTTGTCACCGCTATCAATCATTATTCGTCAGCGCGTTGGAAATGCGTTTTTCACCACTGATTTATTTGGCTACCAGCGTGATAGTGGGGATGAATAAGCTACTTACATTGTGCGGCTTACACTGATAATTCTGATTATTTTAAGTGTTCACGGGTCAAAATCGGCTAAGAAATGGCCGAGATATGAGCAGACAAAAATGTACAAGAAAGCGTTTTTCCCCTTGAAAAAAAAAATTAAATCGGCACACGGAATCAATGCAGCTTTTATCCGACCACAAAACTAGAAAATTCAGGTTCTCGTTATTATTTTCAGCCTTCAATGAAGCAAATCCGCCGAGAAATGGTGCAGTTATTAATTTTCAAAGTCGCTAAAAATCTACAATGTCTCCCTATCAAAGAAAACTGGGTCATGTCAAACCCGCAAAAGTGATGTTTCGAGTGACATCTATATGAAATGGCTTTTCTTGCCTGGGCGGTTTTTACCCAAGCGTGCCAAGGTAAATAGCCTATCCAAAACCAATATTGGGTCCGGGGAAACTTTATGCCCGCCTCTATTGGTTGTATTCTTTTGGCGTAGCTGTAGCCGGTAGGCCGAACCGCGGGGGCGGGCAGCGCGTGGGGGGGAGTTCGTAGGGTAGAAATCTCTCCTTCGGGAGAGTCGATTCGCCCCTACAGAATTGGGACCGCACGCTGGTTACAATTCTGAAGCGGGGTGAATCGTAAACGGTCCACATTGCAAAAAGCAACGTTGGAATACGTAGAAATTTAAGTCAGGAACCAATTTCAACAAGCTGCTAGGGTCCAATTCCCGTATTTCCTTTCGGTTGTCAAAAACAAGACAACTTGTAGATGGTTGCTCCCTTGGACGAGGAAGCAATCCTTTTGTACTTGGACCCAATAAATCTTTCACCCACCAAGCCGACTCGCCATTTCGTGACGTCAGCTTGTGTGTGTTGGATTTTTTGGCAGCTGCCCAACCCTCCCGCCCCTATATAATGTAAGATGTGTTCAAACGCTGAACACAGAAACCTTTTTGTTTGTTTGTGGACCCTTGCGTCTATAAATTTTTTTTGATGAATACCGACGACGCCACTTGCAACAACTGTGAGTAACATTTTTGAAATGTTTTGAAACTGGCAGGGCGAGTGCAAGCTCTGGTGCCACTCCCAGACCATGTAAAAAAGCCCTGTAAAATGTCAAACATCATGCAAAGTGTCAAAAGTCATGGAAAATGGCCAGCAAAATGGCAAAGATTTGCCACCTTCCAGGGCATGTTGCATGACTTTAGACACTTTGCATGCTATTTGACATTTTACAAGGCATTTTACAGGGTCTGGGACTCCCCCAGAATCACCAGCGTATAGTTGAATTTTGCCACACTTACAACAGAAAGTGGTGCAGATGGAGCGATTGACCCATCTAAAGGTGAAAATAATGGTATTTTCCAAAGCTCAAGTATTTTTACGTTTACGTTTTTTTTATACGTATTCCTTGGTATTTTTAAAATACCTTACGTTTTAGTATTTATACTTTTGATTTGGAAAAGGTATTTACGTTTACGTTTTCCAAAAATACCAGTATTTGCACAACTCTGGTTGGCTGGCCGCCATACGAGTAGCAAAGGACAGAGCAGCACAACCTAAATGAACACAACCGACATTATTAGTAGCATTTCCAGTTGCACGTTCTCCCAGCGCGTACGCCTCTTCCACGGTGTGCACGCCGACTCCGCCCACTCCGGGACACTGGCCTCTGGAGCCTCTGTTACTAACCAGACCCAACCGCTCTTTGGCCTGGGTGCGCGGAAATGCAAAGTGATGTTCGATTGCACGTGTCGATGTATTTAAATGCAAATTGATCGATTGAAGTCTATCGATTGTAAATTTATTATCCTATATGCAAACTGCATTTTGATCAAGATTTCAAATAAGTGCAACTACTTGAGATTATTTCACCCCATTTATAAAGTAGATGAATTGAACACGCATTTTTTGAAAAATTACGACGTAAAAATAACTCCTCCCTCGAATAACTCCCCAGTCTAAAATATCTGACGAAAAAATAACTCCCCTGGGGTACGAAATAGGGTGTATTTCGACGATTACGGTATATATATATATATATATATATATATATATATATATATAAATTTTAGGCTGAAATTCCAGTTGGTTGAAAACGCTTATCATTTGCATCACATTCTGAAAATGTGCATACTGACAACATATAAAGTGTGTCTGTTGTGTTATAACTTAGGTATATGTTCACTCGCGACAAAACGTAGGCCCCACAAAACGCGATAAAGAACCTCAAAACCTCCAACCAACAGTCAGTAGTCCCAAATAGGCGAATTTAAAGCTGTTATACAGCGCCGAGTCTCTCTTGAGAAGGCCTTCATCGTCGAGTTTGTGCATCATCGCAATTACGCAGTCGCGGCAGGAACGATTCTCACCGCACGAACCCCGTCGTCGGTTGAAGCCACCTGACTAAAAGTATGATCACCGGGTGGATGTTTAAGTTACTGGGAAAACACGATCGAACTTGGGAGCCATGGATGATGGAGTGACGTTCTGTTTTTTCAAGGTAGTGATGTAGAGTCGGTGCCAGGCTTAGGGCATAAGATTTACGACAATTTTTGACAAATCACATGCAACGGACCCTGTGGCTGTGTCTCTTGTCATGTAAACCACAGTTGTTCAAATGTACCTACATGTAAATAATCGAACAATACGCGTATGCGAGTACTCGGTGAATACATTTACATACACCGTATTACCTCGAAATACCCCCGGGGATTAATTATTTCGCCAGCAAAATTTGAGGAGGGTTAATTCGAGGGGGGGGGGTTTATTATTTCCCCAGCCCATTTTGAGGGTGGTTTAATTCGAGGGGGGTTAATTCAAGGGGGGGATAATTAGAGGTAATACGGTACTTAAAAAAGTAATGTACTCAAGTTTTGTACATACACATTTTAAAAGTACACGCATATTGAGAAAATGTATTTTTTGTTGCTAAAACACATTTTTTGTTGGTAAAATCAAGAAGAAATGAATTTGAAGAAATCATATCATTTTTCTAATTTTTATTTATAAAAAATACTAAATAATCACTAAAAACGACATCTATTATGTCTTCTGGTGTAAAAGTCACTCTCACATCTGTAAAAGTAGTAGCTTTTACTTTTTCTAGGGGAAAAGTACTCCCTTTTACATTTTCCTGGGAAAAAAGTATTTTACTCACATTTATGCATGAGTACAAGTAAAAAAGTATTTTACATTTTCTATACTTGTGCTGAGTAAAAATTACTTCACATTTACATATACTTTTAAAAAGTTCAGTAATTCTAACAACTCTGATGTAAACCCGGTCATTATGCACTTTCACCTACCAGTCATGTAGACCTGTTAATTATGTATGGAGGACATAAATACATGACTAGCGGGTTGGGGATTAGCAGACATAACCAATGACCAATGACCATATAGTTTTGTGTGACATGCAGTCATGTGAATTTACTGACACTAATCCACAGGTAGTCAGCTACTTCCCTCCACCCTGCTCTTCCCTGCAGCTGACAGCGATTGCGAATGGCCCTGCGCCTTTAGACATGTAAACCCACTTGGCATCTAGGTAAAATATAGGTATGAAACTATGTGTATATCCAAAAAGAGTTATTTTAAGGTGAAAATTGACCAAAAAGAACAGGAATTAAAACTTCTGAGTTAAAATTTGGGAAAAATCACTCAAAATCCTGTTTTACATGAGTAGATCGATACACAGCAAAAAATGGGGGTGTGATGCGTCGTGAAGCGGCCTCTGTGAAGACACTTCTACACGCTTCAACACGCTTCACGAGATTTTTGGTGAAGTGTCTTCCACACACTCCACCTAGCTTCACGATGGCCAAAATTTCGTGAAGCGCACTTCCCGATGCTGACGCAGTGAAGACACTTCACAAAGATTGTGCAGCATTGTTGACGCACATCTGTGATGTGAAGTGTCATCACATTCAACTTCGTGAAGCGCCGGGAAGCGCCGACCAGCTTCGTGAAGCGTCGGGAAGTGTAGCCGTGAAGACACTTCAAGACGCTTCACGACGCATCAACCCCCTATTTTTTGCTGTGATAGCTGAATGATTGGGGGGGGGGGGTCAGCGGAAAGTAGCCCAAAAATTTGCCATGGGATAGATAGATAGCTGAGTTGCTCAGAGATAGATAGATGACTGGCCGATTTGGAGGGGAGCAGCCCCCTCCCCATTGGAGACCCCCACAGTGGGTGTACATGCCAAGTGGGTTTACATGTCTAGGGAGCCTAAATCATAGATGCATAGATTATAAATATGATTAATTAGTGGCAGCGCGTTCACATGCCCCCCAAGCAGCGAACAGCAATTTCGACTCTGGCACGTCTCATTGATGCATGCCGCTACATGACTCAGAGGCATGCAATCATTCTCAGCTGCTGGGGGAGGTTGCCATGTGAACGTGCTGCCACTAGGTAAAGTACCCATAAGACACATATGCTCCCAATTAGCAATTGTTCTCAGCTGCAGGGGAGGGTGTCATATAAACCAGCTGTCTACATGACAGGCGGGTAGAATTACATGACAGCTGGGTCTGATGAGCATGATGACAGGGTTTACATGACTAGCAGGCCTACGTCATGCAAAGCAGTTCGGTTCAGAGGATATGGTCTAACTCTAACCTTTTTACCCACCTAACGCGTAAGTAACCTACCGATGACTGTCCATTTTTCGATCCCGAAATGCCGCCACCTTCTGCACACACATCAGGGAAAAGGGGCTTGGTATCTGGCTGACCCGGTGAAGGGTCTACGAAATTGGTCAGCGCTTCATAAAGGCTGGCTGCTTGAATTCGTTTGTCATATGATACGCAGGTTCCCGAGTCGGGGTGCGGCGTGCATTCCAACTAAACGGGGGGGGGGGTGTTTACGTTGCAAACGTAGCGATTGTAAGTGATAGTTAATGCGTCCAAAGAATGGGTGAAAATTCAGTCCGCGCGATCGTACGCGCCTAAGTTCATGTGTCCGGATATTTTCTAACACTGGAATACACAACGCTGTAGGTTGCTTCAGGACTTTCGCCATGCGACGCTAACCTTCATTCCATTCACTTCTCCTGGTGGCTCGGGGCAGAATAAAAAATTGTTTTCACTATTCCTTGATGCTGTTGATGCACTAGCGGATGCGGACCCGACACCCTGCCCACCGGAGGCAGTGGACATGCCTGTGTTGGGCATCGTTTCAAATGAGTTCGCAAACTCAGGGATGGGCCGCATTTCCATGTGTAAAATCAGCTGTGCAAATAGATAAACCCGAAACGTTGCCACAAAACTTTTTTTGGCCGTCATTCAAGTCGCAGTCGCCGGTTTTTGGTTGTCTTCCATCACTAGATTTTGAAAAGAAAGAAAAAAACTGAAGAAATTTACCTCCACCATTGCTATTCTCGTTTGAGGCTGGGTTATCAGGATCCGATTGTTCACTGCTGTCTTTCTCACCACTTGTTTGACCATTTCGATTTCTGTTACGTGTTGCGGATTGCGGAGGACCTGCATTTTTTGCACAGACAGTTTTGTAGTTACCCCGCTGCCGCCTTCACTAGTTATACACGATAGTTCATCATCGAGATTTTACAAATTTAGTGAAGTGATTTCATTAATCATTCCGGAACGCATTTGAGTTTACTAGAACGAGTTATTTTACTCCCAGTCAACTGTTGTGAACGAACAGATAATTCTTGTAATCCCAAATGTTAATTTACTGTTTATAAACCATTGAGTTCACTGACAGTGAACTATAGTATGTGCAGCGTCGTTCGAAACAGTGTGTAATGATCATTCTCTATTTCTGTATTGTTTAATATATACAGAGGGTTCAGATTATTTTTGAAATACTTTTTCATATTGAAAAAAATCCTAAATAACAAATTTCGAAAAAAAACTTCATTTTGAAATTTTATTTTTAAACTTTCTTTATTCCGTCGCTTTTCTTCAGACTCTAACAATGATCAATTTTCGTCAAAAAAAAACCCAGCCCACCAACTGTCAATGGATGAGCCCACATTCGGCAGCACGAAGTTGGCCACCTGCGAGCCAAAATTTATCAACTCGGTTGCATCTGGCTCAGCACTCTGATCATTTCCACTAGTATCTTCTGATGAAGTTTCACTTGATTTTTCACCGCTGTGCTCTGAGTCGGTGCTCGATCATGGAGCTAATGCTTTGTTTGCAGTTTACAACTGGCTTATGCGGGCTTTCTTTTGCATCAAATTTCGATGAAATAACGCCGGAAAAAATAGCGGCCGTGGATAGGCCGTAACAGTTATTGTGACCAAAAGAAAGAGCAATTCGAAGCCACGTGTTTCCATCTTCAGAATTATCGCGCAAATCCATTTTAGGACACTACCTAATTAGGCGAAACACGCAACATATTGGCGCGGCACACACTAGTTTACTGCCAGGATTTGGTAAACTCATAAATCGGCTTTGAACGCATTTGAATTTACCAGAATGAGGTGTCTGTCAACTTCAGTTCTTCATTCATTCTTCGTCATTCTCGCTTTCTTTGACAATTTAGCCGCTAACTAAACCCTCAAAACCGAAGGCTCGCGTAGAGCAGCGAAGGTGCTATTTGGGGGACAACATTTGGCTCTTTCCTGTCAGGAGAAGTAACACATCGTTTTGGTAACTCGAACCACTGGACATATGATACTGATAAATCATGATCTCTTGAAAAATTTATTCCTGTCACCCGATCTATCTACATAAACTAACCGTGAAAAACGCTACCTCGGCATAACTTTGGTACTCTGTTTGTTTCTTCACTTCAATAGTAACTAGATAGCACTTTTACACTGTATTGTGTATTCGGTTTCCAAATGTGACACTAAGACTGCTTACTTCACAGTCTTTTGTGTCACAAGTGATGGGATGAACAGTTTTTCAATGCGCTGCAGTAAAGTTTCTGTTTTCACATTGACTGTCACATGTACTCTCACGTTGTATTTGTTTTACTACATTCGCATTTTTATTTGTGCGTTATGTTACATACTTCTTGACTGTTATTTTGTACCCTTTCTGCCTCGCGAAGACTGAGTGGTATATGAAGAATTTGAAATTTGAATTTGCAGTTGATTAAGGGATTAAGAATAACTCATTCCAGTAAACACAAATTCATCCCAAGCCGATTTATGAGTTTACCAAAATCTGGCCGCAAACTAGTGTTCACGCGCGCAATGAAAACACAGGAAACTGATGTTCAAAAGAAAAGCCGAGCAGCAGGTAACAGCGAAACAAAGCATGGCTCACACCTGCCCAACTGAGAAAGTCGTCTACATCAATCAGCCCAGGATTTCTCCGCAAAAGTCTATTCGATCGATCGAAAGAACCTTTATCGTCTTCACTGCTCTCAGCACTTCCATCTGCATGTATGCGGATTGTGATTCTCAAAAGTGAAATGACATATGAATATGACCGGTAGCAACATACATACCGGGGCTGGCGTCGGACTCGCGCGAAGTGACCATGTCGGATGTGAGCACGGTGGCCGGTTTGGACCGGGGCCCGTCTGCGGCGCGCGACATTGGCCGTGGCGCGTTGTTGAACGAACGAATCAGTAATTTGAGACGTTCCGCTGGCGCCTGAAATGATTCCGATGAACGCCATTTGCGCCGCCACTGTGTAGTTAACATATACCGTATTTCTCGCAATACCCCCCCCCTCCGAAATACCCCCTCAAAATGATCACTATGAATTAATAGACCCCCCTCGAAATACCCCCCCCCCCTAAATTGAGTGTACCTAAACGTAAATGACAAAAGCTGCGGTTTGTTATCCAGGCAATGCAGAATAAATACTCGTTAAAACAATCACTGTGTTACTTTAGAACAGGGTTTATACCATCTACACACTTATACATATAAGTCTATAGACTCTTATACACTAGCGGCCAGAATAGTTGAGACTTTTCACCATAGAGGAATGCGAAGGCTGGGGGTCCACCACACTTTTGTTGCTTCTCAGTCGCTTGTCCCTGGCCCAATTTTGATGCTGTTTGAGTATGTTGGGTTTTCAGGTCGGGACTATGAGAAAAAAAATTGTTTGCTTGAATAATCCCCCAGTGACTAGATAAGGGGGTCTATAAAAAGGTGATCATAAAAATATAAAAAATCTGGCCAATCTGGGTGATTGACTGTGAAGCTTAATAACTTGGCCATTTCTGGGCCGATTTGGATCATTCAACTCTTACAATGATCGGGACAACCTGAAGATTCCATTTTTGACGTCAGATCAGATGTATAAATTGACCCGATTTGACCCATTTTTTAACACAAAAAATAAAAAAATTTCTGAACATGCTATTGTATACTCTTGATTGAGAGAAACACAACACCGAAAAAATTAGATCGATATCACTCCCCTATCAAAAGTAATAGCACTTCAAATTTCTGCCTTTCATCTGTATCAATAACCGCAGGCTCAAATCGATATATGACATAAAATTACATTATATTTAAATATCAACTATTTTCACTCAGCGGTTGAGGAGTGACGTGCATGCAAACACAGTCGTACCTCGCCTGAACAAATTTCCCTTATAAGACAACAGTGGAGGGTCTCAACTATTCTGGCCACTAGTGTATATGGCGGTTAATGTTCCATTTTTCTACGTCTGCATGCGTTACACACACCAAATTAGTACTGCGAGTTCAAGAAATTTCTGGCGAAATGGAAACCCCGCTCGAAATACCCCCTCAAAATTTCAACTATGAAAAAATAAACCCCCAGGGGGTATTTCGACGAAATCCGGTAAATGCATGATCATTTGACAATAACACAAAAATGTGCATGCAAAAAACGGGTACGCTCGGCAGAGACACGCCAAAAACAAACTTGAGTACGCCGAAAAAAATCGAAACGGCCTACACCTCACCGCATCTCGTAATTTAGCGACAGCTCCCACCCACGCAAAAAAACTGACCAAATCTGTGCGCTGCACTCCAATGCCATTGGTGGGCCAGCGCTGCTCAGCAGACTCAGCACTTTCAGCACTTTTGTCACCGCCATTCTCCGACGACGAATGTGCACTATTCTGACAGGCGACAGCCACAAAAACGGCTAGAATCGACAGTAACAGAATCACGCGGCAGGTGGTCGACATGATAGACAGGCCTGGGGCCGATCCCAATTCTAAAGAATGTCAAGTGTTTAATGTTTGGCTTTTTTAAGGTCAATTGCAAAGGGACACCGAAAAATTAAAGTGGTGAAAATTGTGGTTAGGCTTACACTTGATCCGATGCGGGATTACTTCCAGCTCGCTGGTGGCTGTAATCACAGCGCCAGTATAAGTGCAACCACAAAGCACCAAAGTGATTGCCTTTCGACAAGTAGATGTGTTAGTGAAAGTGTGTATTATTGATTTGATTTTGAGTATAGGTAGAAGAAAATTATTGATGGTTTTCAGCCGTTTTCGAAGTATGCAGAAATATTTTACACGATCAAAACAAATGCCATTATATTTTGAGAAACCTATCTGTTGAAACAACATGTGCGCAATTCTGAGACTATAAAAGCCCTCTGTTAGTTTTTACGGTTTACCAGTAGTGCTGGAAAAGAACAGGCAAAAATGGGTGTTGGACACTTCTTTTTCGTTTCCCTACAGTTCTGTTCAGCAGCACAAAATTCCATACAGTTCTGTACAATTACCTCAGACAATGATGTTCCCGCAAAAAGCGACAACAAGTTTACGGAAGCGTCGTAAGTCTTTTTTGTGCCCGCGCACACCAGTTTTCAACCGAATTTTCGAAAACTCATAAACGAGCTTTGAATGCATTTGAATTTTCAAGAATGACGGCTCTGTCAACTACAGTTGACGGAGATTAAAAAGACTCGTTCTAGAAAACTCAAATGCATTCAGAGTTCATTTATCAGTTATCAAAATTTCGGTTGAAAACTAGTGTGTGTGTGGGCACTTAGTGTGGAGGCGGAAGTTCTAAGATTGTAAAGTTTTGTGAAAAGGTTGGATTTAATTTCCATTGCCATTGTCAAAGCGTGATAAAATTTGCACATGTACCCGCAACAATGGGTGTGAAAATCGATTATATCCACGAGACTCAACGCATGCACATTGCACAACTGTTTACGTCTATACTGGCAGCGTGCCAATGATAACTCATACCAGGGGGCACTCCCGGACCCTGTAAGAGGCCCTGTTAAATGTCAAATGTCATGCAAAGTGTCAAAGATTATGTAAAATGCCCTGCAAAAAGGCAAGCCATTTTGCAGGGCATTTCACATGATTTTTGGCAATTGCATGACATTTGACATTTTACAAGGGCTCGGAGTGGCACCAGTCAAATAATGAGAGAAATCATATGCTCTGCTATACACACTACGGCGCGATGTTATTTGACATCAAGCATATCTCACTGTATATGTTTCGCATATGTTTTCATATAAACTTTCAAGAGATGCGGCCTGATAACAATAGATCTTAACAACTTCGAAGTCAGAACAGCGCCAAGGACCATGGCACAAATTCCATTTCTATTCCATGCAGAAAACTTGAGTAGAGTGCAGCGTGCGCGTTGAAAATTTTAAAATAACCTAATGCGTGAAATGAACATGGTGGACCGGACAGAATCGCTGAATACGAATCAAACGTCTTATTTTGACAATTACACATTTATGGCGATAAAAATCGGGTTTCTGTAAGCCACACGGCAAGATCTGTTTACGTATTTACAGTAATTTCGCTAATGGAAAGTCCCTGGGGCCCAAATAGGTATATAAAAACTTAGACCTATTTACCATTTAAATACTTTATGATAATGCAGAGGTGCACATAGTTTCATATTGTATTTGCATGGCTTGATTCTCATCACATTAAAGAAATACATAGGCGGGTATAGTGTTGTGTGACAAGAAGGCTGAGATACTCACACAATAAAACATGAATTCGCTTCTCTCTGATTTTGGTTAATGAAACATGCATATCTGGCCCAGGGGCCAATTGATATTATCACTATGAATATGCTATGTAAATACATAAATATTACCGCATTTCCTCAAATAATTTCCCCGTCGGAGTGAGCTTGAGTAAAAAACAAACCCCCTCCACAAAATACCCCCCCCCCATCTGGAATGCATACACCAATGAAAACGGCATTTACGGACCGAGTATTTCGAAAGTGGTATTTCGTTAAAGACAAAGATCAAATTTGAAGCGAAGTGTACACAATGAATTTCTGGCTGCCAATTTGCGTGTCAGTAATGCAATAAATCAATTATAAATTTCAGTAAAAAGCTGATGAAATAATAATCCCCGATTGACGTGGCGGAAGTTTAAATATCATCGTTTTTTTACAGCAACATATTTTCATGGCGGCTGAAATTTTCATGATGATTCCCCAGGTATTTTGCTCGAATTATTTATTTTGCAAGTGCGCTTTATTTCGCATAAATATTGGGGGTTATTTTCATTGACTTTGTTTCATTGTTTTGTGGTAAACTATTCATTTCAACTATTTACCTAAAAAACTGGCATGTTGATTCATACAGTTCGAAGAATTTAGTAATCTACCGTATTTCCTCGAATTACCCCCCGGGGGGTTATTTTTTCAGAGTGAAAATTTTGAGAGAAAAACGTGAAAAATGCAACAGTAACCACCATTTATAAGTTTTTACAGCCTTATATAAGGATGTAGATGGTATAAACGATGTTCTAACGTAACACAGTAAGTGTTTTGAACGTCTGTTATGCATTTCCCGGATCACACATTCATAGTGCCCATTTTGAGGGGTGTATTTCGAGGGGGAGTATTTCCAGGAAATACGGTAGTATTCATGATTGACCGTGATAAGGTCTCTTAAATTTGTCCCCAAATTTTTGCGAAATGGCAGGAAACAATGTGCGTAACACAGGGGGCACTATAACGTTGACAGATCGCTGACAGCTTGCTTGCCAACCACGAAAAAATGGTGCATTTTGCAGCATATGCAATTGAGGCGTCTACTTCTAAAAGTTGACAAGTCCAAAATATGAAAATTTCGAGTTAGGCCGGGAAAAGGCATCTGGGGCTACTTCCACACATTTTTTCTCATTTTCCATAAAAACTTTGACCTCACATACCCATATGGCAAAGTGCCAAATTTGACTTTTTTGGGGAAAAATGCAAAAATTTCGGGCAAGAAGTCGACAAGTCCACCTAGTTTAGTGCAAGAAGTCGACAAGTTCAATTCCCTCCCAAAAACAGTTTTGCTCTGACCGAATGGAAATTTATGGACCCCCAATTTTTCACATAAAGGTTGAGAGCAGGGGCTGAAAATTTGACACTTGATTGTCAACATATGGAACTTAATGGAAACCATGAGAGAGCCAAATTGGACACGCACCACGGGCCTCGAATTGGGTCCAAAACTTAAAATGTGATTTACTCAAAATCACATTTTGTGGTCTTGTCGACTTTTAGAAGTAGAGGCCTCAATTGTATATAGTGCACACAAACAGTCAACAAGCTGACAGCTCGCTGACAACTATGATGTGGCTTTTCAAAGCTGCTGCAGCTCGTTGACAAATGCTGACAGCTCCTGGAAAATAGGCTGACAAACGCTGACAACTCGCTGACAATAGAGCAGGGGTTCAGTAGTGGGGGGGGGGGGGGTTGGGGGTTACCCCCCCCCCCCAAACGCTTCAGCAATCTATCTATCCCGGAGGCCGCTCAGCTATCTATCTATTCCGAGGTGAAAATTTTGGATACTATCCCCTAAACCCCCCCCCCCAAATCAGTCAGCTATCTATCTATCCGAAGTAGGGTGTCAAAAAATTTTTTTTACGGAAAACGGAAAACGGAAAGGTAAAATTTTTTCACTTTACGGAAAACGGAAAACGGAAAGGTAAAAAAAAAATTTATGCCGGAAAACGGAAAACGGAAAGGTAAAAAAATTTCACTCAGCGGAAAACGGAAAACGGAAAGGTAAAAAAAAATTGTCGGCCGGAAAACGGAAAAATGAAATGCCGGAAAACGGAAAACGGAAAGCAAAATTTTCACGGAAACAGAAAAAAATAAAGTGAAATTAGCACGGGAATAGACAAATTTGCAGAAGGAAAACCTGCATGCAGGTTTGCCTGTTTGGCTTTGATTGTGGTAGCTGTACATTCTGCAACTATGGATCATGCCTGTAACTTAACTCATAGTTCAAGCTTAACTGAACCAACAAAAAATCATCAAAAAGTAGCCATAGTGGCCATAGGAAAGGAAACACTACGACAATTTCAAAGTCTAGAAGCAGTGGGAATCACTGATGACTCCTATGCAATTGATGACAACATTGCAGAGGAGATGATAATAAATAGCATAAAATTCAACGACAACAACAAACAATACTATATTGACTGGCCGTATAAAGAGTATCAGTGACCTGCCCACGGGAAAAGCAGAAGCCTTGGTGCAGTTTAAATCACTGATAAGAAGATTCAACAAAGATCCAAACTTATACGAACAATACCAGAAAGTTATGGATAACCAACTAGAAAAGGGAATAATTGAGATCTGTGATGACAAAACAGACAACAAGGGGATTCATTACCTGCCACACCAGCCAGTAATCACACCGGGCAAATCAACATCATGCAGAATCGTGTACAATGGGTCGGCAGGTAAGCCCAGTTTCAACGAGTGCCTTTTTAGAGGACCAATTACCACACCATTAGCACTGGGCCTACTCCTGAGGTTCAGGGCAGGCAATCTAGCATTAATTGCTGATATTGAAAAGGCATTTTTGCAAAAAGGATTGCATGACCAAGCTAGAGACTACACACGATTTTTCTGGCTGAAAGATGCCTCAAAACCAGTAACTGAAAATAATATAATAGTACTTCATTTTAAACGCGTACTGTTTGGACTTGTCTGCAGCCCAGCAATTTTGGGAGCAGTCATAAAATACCATTTAAATGTGACAATAAACAACATGAATGAATATGAAGAAAATGAAGGGGAACGAAACCAGTTGGCGATGATAATAAACAACATTTATGTTGATAACTTCATCATGAGTGTCACGAATGAAGTTGAAGCTTTAGAACTATATTACAAAGTCAAAGCTTTATTTAACCAATGTTCTATGAACATGAGGGAATGGCTGTCAAACTCCAGATCAGTCATGAATGAAATAGCAGAAAACAACAGGAGTCCAAAGGTGAATAAAATTGTCGCAGTAATGGGCATGAAAAAAAATCACCAAACGGACATGCTGGCAATATCAACACCAAAATTGCAAATTGACAGCATCACAACACCAACCAGACGAAACTTGAATATATTATTGGTGTCAGCATATGACCCAATTGGGTTCACAGCACCTGTTTCACTGACCCTGAAATCCCAGTTGTCAATGCTGCTCCAAGAGACAAAAACAACACAATGGGATGAGCCAATTGAAGATGAATACAGATTGGAAAAACAATGGAAAAATGCCAGAAAACTGAAAATTGAGCCAGAAAATGGAAAAATGGCATGGTAAAACGGAAACGGAAAGGTAAAAAATTTTTCAGCCAGAAAATGTAAAAATGGGCCAGAAAAACGGAAACGGAAAGGTAAAAAATTTTCAGCTGCCGGAAAACGGAAAACGGAAAGGTAAAAATTTTTTGGCTGCCGGAAAACGGAAAACGGAAAGGTAAAAAATTTTCAGCTGCCGGAAAACGGAAAACGGAAAGGTAAAAAATTTTCCTGCGGAAAGGCGGAAACGGAAAACGGAAACGGAAATTTGACACCCTAATCCGAAGTGATTTTCAAGAAATTTCGCCCCAATTTTTGCTCAAAATCGCTAATTTTTGTACCATTTTATAGTTTTTCACCTTCAAAATTCTAATTCCTGTTCCGTATTGCCTATTTTCAGTTATTTTTTGTACTATATGTACTTATATACCTATTTTTAGCAGTTTTTCTCCTACTTATGGCGATTTTTTCTCTTTTCTTCCTGCTATACCTGGCTGTGGCCTATATATTGAACCCCCGCGAACACCCCCCCCCCCCCAAAAAAAAAAATTTGTTTCAGCTATCTATCCCTCCGGAGGAGCATTTTACTATCTATATGAACCCCCGCGGGGGTCCAAATCCACTAAACCCCTGCAACAGAGACAGATGGTTGTCAATTTACTGTCAACAAGCTGTCAGCGTTTTGGTGTAATTCGATAGTGAAGTATAAAAATTTGACACGATTGCATAAAAAACTTTAAGGTGCAAAAAAGGAGTCAATCATCAAACACTAGCAATTTTGCTTTTGTTTTTAAAAACAAACAAACTGAACATGATATTTTTAAAAATCATTTGAAATTAACGTGCCATACCCAGTTTCATTCATATAGGTAAATAATCTGTGACAATTTGTCTTAACAACTGAATAACTCCATGCAGACATATGTTGACCAGTATTCTTTCAGCATTTATGATCAGATAGTGGTGCAAACAATGAATTTTTGTATAGAACAAAAATAACAAACTTGCACAAATCACACTAAGAAGGAATTTGGTCATGCTAGAACAAAGCTATCATGTAGTAGGCTGTAAAAACTCATTTTGAAGCTGAAAATTTCTGACTTTACAAATGCAATAGCTTGCACTATCCAACTGGTGCCACTGCTTTGGTCATTCCTGGCTGTGGCTTTTTCTTGTAAAAGGAATGTCCCCCCTCAGTCTTTGTGACTTCCCACTTTCCCCTTCAAAAGGATATCACAATGTTGCAAATGAGGTTCAATGCTTCACTTGAAAATCACGAACCTGTCATCCCTCAAAAATCTCTCAGCTGGGCATATATCAACAGACTTTTTTGTAAAATCTGCATGATTTGTTGTGTGTCCTTGAAATTTCCCTTGTGGTGAATACCTGCCAATTGGCTTGAAGCTCTCTGATCTGGCACCCTCTTTTGGTGTGTAATCCAGTTTGTTGATTGTATTTGGATCAAATTGGCCACCCAACTAGAATACAACAGATACAACTAATATTTGAAGTAGGAAAAAATCATGAAGTGTCGATAAAAACCTGTGCATTTGAAACAGGTCTATACAATGCAGCTCTTGGGCCCTGCTTCTTTGTGTAGTCAACCATGTTTGTGGTATCACCATGAAATTCACCACCATGCTAAAAGGTATCACAAAACATCATTTATGTTGCATCACGATTGCATCACAAGACAAGTTGCAGATGATTCTAATACCTCAATGCCTATTTTCTGCTAGATATGCATCTCCCACCTAGTTCTAACAATTTTTTTCACTTTTCCTCAGCTATAACTAGAAAAAGACTGCACATTCAACACCGGCAACCCTGGAAACCCCCTCAAAGAAAAATGTTTCAGTTATCTATCCCTCTGGAGGAGAAATTTGCTCTCTATCAAAGCCCCACACCATGATGGAAAATATTCTGAACACTCATGATCGACAAGCACAGTACCTGTGCACTTCTTGGTCTCTGCAGCTCTGCCCTTTTACCATGTTTTTCTGTGTAGTCACCATGATTTGTGGTTGAACCATCAAAGTCACCATCATTATTCATGGAGCTTGCTGGCCTGCATGATTTGCAATGGAAACAGCGGTGCAGTGATGTGGTTGAGCAATGAGTTGAGTATAGTTGTGTAGTAAAATCAAACAGAAATAAAAAATTGAATCAAATCTGGAACAGACTTGAATGCCCCAACTCTCTGAGAATCCTTTTTGGTATACTCCAACCTGTTCTGAGTGGAGTGGTCAAACTCCCCAGATGGCTTCATTCCCACTGGCCTAAAATGTGAGGATCACACTGGCAACAAAATGCAGAACAACATTCATCACTAAAGTTCAAATGCTCTCAAAGACAGTGAACATATAACTGGACATTTTAGAACCAGATCAACAGCAACCAACAGTGAGTAGAAAATAGACAAAAAAATTTCAGTAGTTCAAACATACCATATGAAAAGAAGCTCATTATTAAGCAACCAGGTGTTTTAACAATTGAAACCAACTGCAACCCACTTATAATGTTGTGGTCTATCAGCTTGTTTTGGAGGATAGTGAACTTTATGGGTTGTGTTTGAATCAAATGCACCTTCAAGTGCAGTGCCATCAACAGGCTTGAAAGCACCCATTCTTTCTCCATTCTTTTTGGTGTAATCCACTTGGTTTGTTGTGTTTGTATCAATATCACCAGTGAGTGGCTCATGCACAGGCCTTTTTAGTTGAAGAATTTTTTTTGAAAATTATTGTTCTGAAGTATTTGTTTGAAAAAGCACACAGGGCAGTCATGTGTCACAAAAAAATCTAAAGGGGTTCTAAAACTCACAAACATCAAAACTACATAACTACAAACCACTTTCAAATGTGATAAGGGGCATATAAATTTTTTACTCCTTGATTACCTAGATAAACATTGGAGTAAATAGACATCACCAGCTTTAACAGTATACCTAAAATTTCTCCCTTTTTGAGCAGTTTTCTTTGTAAATTCCATCTTGTTTGTTGTATCTCCATCAAAATCTCCACCCATCTTAATCTCATCATCAGGGTGGATACCCTGTTCCCTCTTTGTGTTCTTTTTTGTGTACTCCATTCTATTTGTTGTTTCACTGTCAATCTGACCCTCCAAGCCAGTATTCTGAGTGGGTTTATAGGGATCTTGTCTTAAAACTGATTTCTTGGTGTACTCCATTTTGTTTGTAGTGTTTTTATCAAACTCTCCTTGATTGGCCAGATTCTGGGATGGCCTGGAAATGATTTCCACACATTTTTGGACTGTGCAGTGATAAAGCCATGAAGTTTAGTTAATTACTAGACATACTTGAAACCTTTCTCTTTAACTGCAGTCTTCTTTGTAAATTCTGTAGTATTTGTTGTATTGCTATCAAAATCACCATCATTCTTTATCTGATCCTGAGGATGTTTTCCTTGAAGTCTTTCTGTCTGTTTCTTTGTGTATTCCATTCTGTTTGTAGTGTGTGTGTCTAACTCTCCATGTAAACCAGTTCCATCTTGTGGTTGGTATGCACTTTGTTTCTGGCTGTTTTTCTTGGTGTATTCCAGCTTGTTTGTTGTATTTGTGTCAAAATTTCCATCACTGGCGAGATTGTGTGTTGGCCTGAGAAGTGGAATTCATGTGGGACAAACAATTCTGAATGCATAAGAAAAGAAGTTGAGTTAAACAAACTGAATTGCTTTCTGCCTGTCTACATTTTTTTTGGTATATTGTTGCTTGTTGACTGTACCACCATCAAACTCACCATCATTGTACAATTTATCTTTTGGTCTAGTTCCTGAAACAAGGCTAAATTTAAAATAAAATTTCCAGAGGTGAATAAACAAAATAGTGACCTTTCTCGCGGTCCACCCACTTCCTGGTGTATACATTATTGTGCGTTGTTTCACTGTCAAAATCACCACCAAATTCTGTTTTGTCAATTGGTTTATAGGGGCCACTCCTATCAGCATTCTTTCTTGTATACTCTGATGTATTAGTTGTGTGGTGGTCAAACTCTCCCGATGGCAAACTAGTTGAAGTTGGCCTAAATGAGGATCAATAGAATAGTTCTACACTCTTCTGTGGTTATACATTACCATCCTAACTCTATCACCAAGGTAGACTGCATGGCAGTTTCTAGAACATTTGATGAGAACTCAATTTGCATGCAACAGATGCAAGTCTACAAAGGGAACGAAGGGTTCAAACCAAAGCACTTCACATGAGCTCAATTAAAGGCACACAAATAATATGATAGATATTTGGTGACATAGAATATAAATAAGGCTTTTTGGAACTCAAACTTGTCTTAATATTGCAAACTGTTCAGCACCAAGGAAATGGTTGAGGTGCCTGTCTAAAACTAACAGGATGATCCTCATTCTGCCAGTATACTTCATGAATAGAACAAACAGTTTACTTACAGACTATGGGCAAATCTAAGAACATGATACTCACACATGCTCTTTCACAAAAAAAGAATATATAGGAAAATATTCTAAAAAGAAAAATCAGGAGGCATGTACAAGCAAAAGGCACGAAATATTTCTTGGTTTTTGGAACAATTATCATTTTACGTTGTGACAGAATGTTTTGTTCAGAAAAATCAATAGCTTGCAGTTAATGGAGTAAATGGCCTTCATAATAACCATTCATACCAGCATAATATCATGGCATGACCCCACCACTATTAGAAAATCAAACAAACTTGTAATTATGTTGCCTGTCTACTTGTTTTTTTGTGTACTCATTTTTATTTGTTGTACCACTTTCAAATGCACCCCCACCAGGTGTTTGATCCATGGGTTTGTATATCATTGTTCTTTTCCCTCCTTTTTTAGTATACACAAGCTGATTTGTTGTACCAGATGTGAAGTCACCAGAACTTTCAATGTTTTGAGCTGGTTTAAAGCCTAAATGAACATAAGAACACACAGACATTGAAAATGCTTCTTTTGCATGCAGTTTATCTTGACATCTTTCATGTTACTGACCCTTCTGTCTTTGTGTAGGATGACCAGGGTAGTCACCCTGCATCGTGGTTTCCCCTTGAAAAGGCCCACTCTCACTCATGTGGTCCTGTGGCTTAAATGGTGCCTGTTTTTTGGCATTGTAACCTGGATAATGAGATCTAATCGTTGTATCATCTTCAAATGGCCCACTCTCACTCATGTGGTCCTGTGGCTTAAATGGTGCTTGTTTTTTGGCATTGTAACCTGGATAATGAGATCTAATTGTTGTATCATCTTCAAATGGCTGAGCAGATGTGCTGTTTTCGTGTTGTGGTCTGAAAAACAAAAGGACAAAACTCAAAAGGGAACACAACAACAACACAAAAGTACATAACTTAGTATAAGGGGAATACAATGCATAATAGGGATGAATATAAAAATTGCCATGCACACTTATAGTCAACTGATGAAGTGGTGAAACATAAGAAAGCTTGCTTGCAGGCACCAGCATCTAACAGGAGACACTTCATATGCATAGTACAGAAATCTTGGATAAAAAGCAAGACAAATGCTATCAAACCATTAATTTGTAACCAACTTGTAATTCTGCTGCCTTTCCACTTGCTTTCTTGTGTAATCACTTTTGTTTGTTGTACCACTCTCAAATTCACCACCACCTTGTGTTTGATTTTGAGGCCTCTGTGACCTTGTCCTTTCCACATCTTTCTTAGTGTATTCCATTTGGTTTGTTGTGTCAGATGTGAAGTCCCCAGCACTTCCATAATTCTGTGCTGGTTTATATCCTGCATAGACCAAAACAGAATTCCATCAACAATATAAATACTAAAATCTTAATCCAAAAAATTAATACAACAAAATTGAACTATGTAAACTTGTAACTTGTAAACTTAAAATTGTAAACAAACCCTTCTGTCTCTGAGCTGCATATCCAGGATAATCTTGGCGTGTTGTGGTTTGACCCTCAAATGGCTCAGTTCCACTTGGTTGTTGCTGTGGCTTGAATGATTGCTGCTTTTTGACACTGTACCCAGGGTAATCAGATTTAGTGGTTGTGTCTCCCTCAAATGGTTCACTTGATCCATTTCTCAATTCCTGTGGTCTGGAAATGGACAGGACAGGACAATAACATGGACAATTTTGAACAGTTAGACATGTTATGTGAAATGCGACCAAACATGCACTGGATAGACAAAAATAAACATAATTAGTCCCATGAGTGGAGGGGTGTAATGCTGCTGGTGTAATCATGCTGCTGACAGCATGCGGTCAGTACACATACAGATGAACAAAATTGACCTGTAGTGAAGGAATGAAGGATGTTTCCAGGGAGTGGGCTGACTGACTGCCCTCACTGAGACATTAAAAATGCAGGGATTTATAATTTTTAGTGTCAACATTCACTATAATGTGAAAGTTTGTCATTTCAGAATAGCTATTTTCACCTGCCTCAAATCCCTGTGCAAATATATGCAATGAAATGCAATTTGCTGTGTATGTATACATACACATGCTTATACAGAGGCCTTTGGCATCAATGCCAATGACATCATGCATTTGAATGATGCCAGCACCATGCCATCATTTTATCACTATGTAGGTACCATTTCAGGGGGTGGAGACCGTGCAGACATGTTTGAAAACAATTTCAAGAGTTTTTTTACCAAAGATCACCAGGTCTGCATAAACACCACATTAATGACACTGTATAGATGATTACACCAAATGTTAGCAAAATAATGGAACAAAAATTGAACAAATAACAATAACATTGTGACATAAATGACGCTATCTACAGATTATTACAAACCTATATGACTTCATTCTTTCAGCTTGCTTCCCAGTATACTCTGCCTTATTTGTCGTTGTTGTGTCAAGATCACCTTGTCCACCAACAGAGCCATCTTGTGGCTTGAATGATGGTTGTTTTTTTGCTTCATAACCAGGGTAATCAGATTTTGTTGTGCTTTGCCCTTCAAATGGTACACTCTGTGCTTGTGCAGTGGTGGACTCTGGTCTGCATATCATGAGCTTTTATCAGAGTTCCAGAATACAGAATGTACAGACCACTTTTCTCTGTAGCACTTATGATGGGACAGGGACTTATGATGGGACTGTAGTGATGGGACAGTATCAGATCAGTGCTTTTTAAAATGCAACTGGACAAGAACACACAGTCATAATGTCAGTATCATCTGATGGACATTTTCTTGCACCATGGTTTCTAGCACCAGAAAATTGGTACTGAAATGATGAGTTGCCATCACTGTTATTACCACTCTAATTACCTGTATCTGGTTGGCCTTTCAGCTTCTTTTGGAGCAAAATCACTCCTGGATGTTGTTTCACCATAAAATGGTAGGCTGTTATATTTTGATACATCTTGTTCAGCATCTGGTTTGTAGATGGGTTCCCTAGGAACTTCCTTCTGAACAAAGTCTGAACGGTTGGTGGTTTCACCATAAAATGGCACATCAGCATATTGGTATGTTGTCTGGATTTGGAAAATTACTATTGTTAGCAGTTTTTCAGTACCTCATACCTCAACAAATTTGAATTTTTGTCTAACTAACATTGGGTCTATATGATTGGGTGCGCTCTTGTTGTCCAACAACACCATACTCGCTATTGCTTGTATATGCTGTAACACACAGGTTTAAACTTATTTATACATTTGACTAATTCAAAATGAACAAGAGAACACTACAGCCACACAAAAATATTTAGCTTTATTTGGCTTTATTTGGCTATTTAAAAATTCAGCTATAAATTTGTGTAGCTTTTTGGCAAGGTGCCCAGCATTACACTCATTTCACATTGTTATGTTGCTTCAGTATACATGACATAAATACATCGATGTAGGCAAATATAAACTGAACAAACCATTGAAGTCACCGCCACCAGTGTAGGTGTTGTCTGGTGCAAAACTTGTTTCTCGCGCTGGGGTCACACCCCTGAACGTTGACTGTAAATGGATAGATATTTCTAAGTTGACATCTTCTATTTCTGGTTGAACACCTACTCTTAGGAATGAATATTTTTAAAATAAATCACTGCTTATAAGTCCATGACTCAACAGACATAATATGACCACAATAGACAAAACAATGTGAATCTTACCCTACTTTCCATATTTTCCAATTACCATCTTTTAAAAAATCAATTAAATTTTTTTTTTAATGCAGCATTTGAAAAAGTTAATTATTTACAACCCTACCAAGGACCTATCCATGCTGAGTGCGGGAGACTAGAGCCTTCCCTCAACACAAAAATTAGATGGCAAATAGAACTCCATTCAAGTTTACCTACATCATCCATCTATTGGTCTGTCAGGAAAGTCTCCCATTGGATTGTCCTGGACGATCTGTGGGCATTCAGCCGGCGTATATAAGCTGGAATTTATCCAAGCATAAATTTTACCACAAATTTGATTTTTTTAAAGTCGATGCAGTACTAATTTATCTCTTCATAATGTTCAAAACTCAACGTGCACGATCCAGCGTTTCCGGGGTTATCGATTTTTCGATGAAATTTCAATGTAAAATCGATTGGAAACATAAAGTTGGAGATATGTATTATTATCCACTTTTATGTTATCAATTTCGCCGTAAACTTTTTTTTTGAATTTTACGTTGAGCGGTAATTCCAGCTTATATACACCGACTCGAAACTCACAATCCCCGACCATCCAAGGGAAGACGGAACGAACTTTCCCGACAGCCCAATATATTTACATTGGCTGTTATGGGGTATCTGTGCACAAAATTCCCTTGGTGCATTTGTTACTTTGAGAATGGATGGACACTGCAATGACAGTACAGAGTGGCCATGCCACAGTCATGGACTCACACTCACTCCATATACCCCCAGAGAAGAGTTTGAATATGATTTAAAAAAAACATTCTATTTACACGCACCCTATTTGTCGTCTCCCCATAAAACGGCACTTGTTCAGAAGTTGGTGTGGACTGTGCGTACTGTGGCGCAAAACTTTGCTCCCTCTGTGGTAGTTTGGCAGGGTATGATGCGCGGCTTGTCGTAGTATAGGGATCATTATCATTAGTCGGTTGCGTGTTCGTGCCATAATCAGCGGGATAAGGGTCTGCGACGTTGCCGCTTACCAATTTAAAGAAAAGCCGAGAAAGCACGCAACTTGAATTACCGTATTTACTCAAATAATTCCCCTGGGGAATTATTTTTTCGTCAGACATTTTTGAGGGGGGAACTATTCAGGGGGGAATTATTAAAGTGGGGGAATTATTATTTCCTCAAAATTTTCAAGTATGTTTCCGTCACACAACATATTTACACATGTACATCCGATTTCCATTCATAGTGCACATTCCTTTGCATCCTTACACACCGAATGTGCTGCATTTGTATTCGATTAATGAAACGAGGCACTGCTATTTTGCTTGGTTTGATTTCATCGATTGTCTTTTTAGTAAATGTGCATTATTTATTCTCCATCATTGTGGGGGGGATTATTCAAGTGGGGGAACTATTTTTTCCTCACTCGTCTAGCAGGGGGGGAATTATTTGAGGGGGGGAATTATTCAAGTGGGGGGAATTATTCGAGTAAATACGGTATTTAAATTTCATGTCCTAATGCCGCAGCTAAACGAGACGAATCACATCACATGCTACACAGTACCAACACTCCGTTCATCTGGGATATCCGCAGTTGTGAATGCGTATTTACTTTTACTCAAAAAGTACGCATACTCGAGTACCGAGTAAATACGCATATGCATACTTTGAAAAAGTGTCTGTACCTGCCTGTACGCTTACTTTTTGAGAGTACTCGAGTACAGTAGAGTAATTTTTTTATGAGTACAGAAAGAGTATTGTGCCATTCGAGACCCCGTTTTTCAAAAGTTTACTTAGTAATAGAAAGAAAACACCTTTTTGTTGTCTACGGTAATCATTCATGTTTTTCCAGAAAGAAACGTTAAATTTAGTCGCTTTTACATTTCCTGATAAGAAATACTCACATTTACGCTTTCTGGTGAAAAAAGTATTTTACTCTCATTTACTCGCGAGTAAAAGTAAATAATTTTTACTTTATGCTTTCTGTACTCGGAGGGCGAGTAAAAACAAAATACTTTACGCATACGCATACTTGAAAAATGTTCGGTACATTTAACAACGGTACATACACGATCCATCCTCGCGGAGGTTCTAGCTAAAATTATGGCTACTATCCCGAGCCCCACCCCCAATTGGCTCAGCTATCTGTACAGTAACCTTCCCTTTATTTTCACTCAAAATCGCTATTTTTGCTCATTTTAACAATTTTCACCTTAAAAATAGCTATTTTGGGCGATCTACAAAAATAATTATAGGTGTACCATTCTTTAAACTATTTTCTTTCCATTTTCTGCCTTCCATGCCTTGAAAAAGCCTATATACACTACCGTGCAAAATAGTTGAGACTTTTTGTGCAGCGTGATTAATGTTGCCAGAATTTCGAAATGGTTGATATGTAAAACATTTGGATGCTATACATGGGTACCCTGGGGGGTTGACTACACATGCCTGGGATGACCACTCCTCGAGTTCAAATCTGCGTGTATTCCTAGTGTACAAACATATTAACTCAGTTTGTTCATGTTTCAGAATAGTTGAGACTTTTCTTGTTTTGGGCAGTAGCCACCCAGTATCTCACTTTAAAGTCTATATCCAATTCCTATGTTCATTTTTTAACAAAATTTTCATTATGGCAACTGCTTGCCTGCATCACTGAGCTCTGTGTGCAGCAAGAAACAGTCTAAGCATGAACAGCATATGGCAATGCATATATGGAAATGTGGCATTTATTTATTTTTGCTGCAGTTTTGCATCCATTGCCAGCAAGTCAGAAATGGGAGTAGGCATACTACTGAGTGGGGCTATTTGGTGTGTAAATTTGAGGTTTTGGCTTTGCTCTATTAGGGAGAAAAGTCGGCCCAACTGTGAATGAGTAATGTGCAATTATTTTGGATGGAATGAAGATGGAAGTTTGTAAGTGCTATAACTTTTGATTGGAAAGAGATATTGAAAAAGACATTTTTGTCATATTTATTATCTCTGTCTAAAGTATGTTATAGACTGTTCAATAACAAAATGGGTCCATAACTTTTGATTGGAAAGAAATATTGAACTCATTTTTGTTTTAAATGAATCCTCGTTGTCTAAAGTATATGATAGCATGTTCAAAAAAAAAAATTTCATGTTCAAGAACTGGGCCAAATTGACATACGGAATTTAGACATCACTAAACTGACAACAGAAATAGAATCTGCAGGTTGTCCCGATCATTTTAAGCGGTGAATGATTCAAATCAGCCCAGAAATGGTTGAGTTATTAAGCTTCAAAACACTCACCCAGATTGCCCAATTTTTGTATATTTATTGACCATCTTTTTATAAACCCCCCTACTCTTGGGCCTGGGGGATTTTTTGAGCAAACAAATTTTTTTTGTGGTAGCCCCAGCATCAAACCCCAACATACTCAAACAGCATCAAAATTGGGCAAGGGACAAGAAATTGGGAAGCAAAAAAGTGCAGGGGACCCCCAGCCCACTGTTTCTCTATGTGTGAAAAGTCTCAACTATTCTGCATGGTAGTGTATTGCGCCCTGAAAATATTTTCTCACG
Organism: Sphaerolaimus hirsutus; assembly: GCA_964036195.1. Taxonomy (NCBI): domain Eukaryota; kingdom Metazoa; phylum Nematoda; class Chromadorea; order Monhysterida; family Sphaerolaimidae; genus Sphaerolaimus; species Sphaerolaimus hirsutus. Next base: position 12,405,988 of record OZ038459.1, read on the forward strand.
CAACCCTCCAGGTGCCAGTTCTGCAAGTGGAAAAGTTAAGAGTTGAGTAAAATGTCAAATGGCAAGTTAAGAGTAAAGTTAAATGATAAATGATGAGTTAAGAGACAAGAGTAAAGTTAAATGACAAATGATTAGTTAAGATATAAAAGTAAAGTTAAGAGTCAAGCAAGTGTAACCAAATCTTATTTTTCCGGATCCAGATTTTATGTTTTTTGTATCCAAATCTTATGAGGGAACATAAGATTTGGATACAAAAAACATGATCTGGATATGACAAAATTAGATTTGGATACACTTGCTTGACTCTTAACTTTACTTTTATCTCTTAACCAATCATTTAACTTTACTCTTGTCTCTTAACTCATCATTTATCATCTAACTTTACTCTTAACTTGCCATTTGACATTTTACTCAACTCTTAACTTTTCCACTTGCGGAACTGGCTCCAGGAGCGTGAAGTGCCATCTATACAGCCACCGCGAGGGTCAAACCCCTGCCTGGTGGCAGTCCCAAGCCCTGTAAAGTATCAAATGTAAAGTCAAATGTAAAGTCAAATGCAAAGTAAACTGTCAATTGTCATGCAAAGTTCAGTAATAAAATCTTTTCTTTTTTGTTGATTGACACTTTACTCTTCATTGGACTACATTTGACACTTTACAGGGCTTGGGACTGCCCCCTGAACACATTGACCAAAAAAACCACCCTGCCCACCATAACTATTTGGACTATCCGTGCTGCCATAGGCGCCAGTCAACCCCCCGGAATAGTCGAGCGAGCTCAAGCCCGGATACGCGCCCAGCGTGGAGCCCGACGAAACCGGCCGCACGAGATCATAGCCGTAGTCTGGGGGATTATTTTTGGGATAATGATGTGTTGATTTGGTTTTTGGAGTGGGCAGAAATGGGGACAAGGACGTATTAAGAAGTTTCACATGGGGGTGGTCGTTCTACTGGTGTGCCATTTTTACGCCAGCTTATTGTGCTATCGCAGGCTTGCGAAATGTCTTGTTTAATTTACAGAAATATGTATCTTAAATAAAGAATCTTACTTTCAGTTACGTTTTGTCTAGCTCGGGAAGGGGTTGGAAATCGAATACGTCCTAAATCGACGTCGACTTTCATTCGAATTAGACTCACCCTGGTATCCAAACCCGTCATCATCATACAGCGACATTAAAAAGGCCAGTAATTGCCACAAATATTTGAGTTGAAAACCCAGTTGACAGTTCACAGTACACTCTCAAAACCACAAAAACAAGCAAAATGTTACAAAAGCGAGCTTTCAGATGGCACCTACTTCAGTGGTGTACAAGCGGGCTTACCTACAAGCAATTCTAACAATGCACGCAGCCAGGCAACAAGCGAACACATCGGCCTTTAACATCGACAGCTGACAGTGAAAATGAATAACAAAAAGATGGGTAGGTATGTAAATCGCGTGTGGTTATCAACGATTCATGAATAAGCATCAATAGTGGAAGTGGAGTAAAACGTTTGAGTAAATGTGGAGCTCTTTATCAGTTGATGTCAAGCGTTTTTAAGCGTTACTTTTACATGAGGTGCATATTGGTGTCACACACACTGGATGTCAACTGTTTCGGTGTCAACTCGATTTTAGTTCGATTTAGGACAATTTTCAAGTGCTCGTGCGGCAAAGTCGAAGAGAAATTTATATTGCGATTATTTAGTCGAAGAGAAAAAGGTGGTCATTTTAAATGGCCGATCTGGACGTTGACTTTGAAGCTCCATAAATCGGCCATTTCTGGGCCGATTTGGATCGATCAACACTTAAAATGATCGGCACGACCTGTAGATTCCATGTTTAGATATGGAGTGGTCGAAATGGTCGAGATATGGAAATTTTAAGTTGCATGCATAGCTTCTCATGCGGTTATTTATGTGGATGGGAGGGAAAAGTTTGAAGCGCCATAACATTTGATTGGACAGAGATATTGAACTCATTTTTGTCTTTTTAATGAATTCTCGGTGTCTAAAGTAGATGATGGCATATTCAGAAACACTTTTTTTCGTGTTAAAAACCGGGTCAAATCGATATAAGAACTTTAGACATCACTAATCCGACCTCAAAAATGGAATCTACAGGTCGTGCCGATCATTTTAAGTGTTGGAACGGTGCAAATCGGCCCAGAAATGGCCGAGTTATTTGCCTTCAAACTCGATCGACCGGATCGGCCATGTAAAATAACCATGTTTTTATAGACCCCCCCCTTATCTCGGGACTGGGGGATTATTCGAGGAAACATAATGATTTCGTCATAGCCCCAACCCCAAACCCCAACATACTCGAACGTCATTAATATCCGCCAATGTACAACAGAATGGGACGCATGAATCTTAAATCGCAAAAAAAATAAGATTTTTTAGTTGGCAAGCTAATACTAGGGATGTCTGGGATTTTTTCAAAGGTTTAAAAAACGTTTTATTAAAAAAACGCAACCAACGAAACAGTTTTTTAAACCCTCAGTCAATATTTTTAGTACTTTGTATGCACCAGGTATTATGCAGTTTTTTAATATCTTATAAAAACCGGGACTTTGAAAAATGTTTTTTTTCCAACCCAAGTATGTATTTACACGCTGGACCTCGCCTCAGCTATCAAGTTCTGCTTTCCGCACGTTGAACAACTATTAGCGAGCCCTCGCCAACCGCGTCAAGAAACTTTCCAGACAATCCAGAAACTTTCCAGACAATCTATACCTCTAGCGACCTGCTTTTTATATCAACCCACACTTAAATAGTTCCAATAAAAAACACTGTAAAACAATTCCGCCGGACTCAATTTTATTTATTTATCAATGTCAGTAATTTTATTTGGACACGAGAAAACGCTCGGCAATGTATACAGGACAGCCGCACAAAATACGAACATAAATAAATACAAAAACGCATGTGCCGCCATCAAAAACAAACGCAAACCGCCAACACACTTTAAAAAATCGCACAAATTTATTTCTGCTCGACATCGGGAGCGGCCCAAAGTTTCAACGTGCGGTCGTACCCGCCGCTGGCGATCCACTTGGTGTCGGGCGACACGTCGCAGCACATCACCTTGCTGTCGTGGCCGCGGAGAACTTTGAGCTGCTGCCAGCCCGGGTTGGACCAGACCTGCATGGTGGAGGGAATGGGGTCGGTAGATGCTTGTTTGAAAACTTGAATGTCCATGTTGTTCATGAGCTTTTTCAATACGCGTGGTGTTATTGTGCCCACACACTAGGTAGTTGACAATCGTTTTTTCTAGTGAAAATGTCATCTTGATGTCGACTAGTGCGTGTGGCCCTATCCTAAACCATTTACCGTATTACCTCGAAATACCCCCAGGGGCAGGGGGTATATTATTTCGCCAGCAAAATTTTAGGGGGGGGGGGGTATTTCGAGGGGGGTTTATTCGAGAGGGGGTCTATTATTTCGCCAGAAATTTTTCGAACTTCCCCATACTCAGACGTTGAAAAATCAAACAATTACGTAGATGTATAGGCGTATATATCTGTATATAAACATAAACCCTTCCCTAACGTGACTTAATCAGCGGTTTTAACGTGTGTTCTGCATTGTACAGATCACAAACTGCGGTATTTGTCATGTACGTTCTCTTTACACTAAAATTTAGTGGGGGTATTTCGAGGGGGGTTGTTATTTCCTCAGCCAAATTTTAGGGGGGTATTTCGAGGGGGGTTAATTCAAGGGGGTTTAATTCGAGATAATACGGTAACAAGAAAGCTGTTAAGTTTGATAACAGTGGGCACAAAATAAGCTACAACAGTTAAACCACAAAAATCACACTAACCTTTATGGTGTTGTCATAGGAAGATGAGATCAAAAATTCACCTCCATTCGCCACTTCATAACACACTCTGAAAGTGAGGGAATTTGAAAATTCACTTTCGAAATGTCAATATAAAAAAATCACGCATACCTGGAAACAGAGCTGCCGTGCGACGGAATAGTGTAAATATCCCGACGCACTCTCAAATCCCAAATTTTGATAACATTATCCTGTCCCCCAGTAGCCATATCGTGCCCATTGGGTGCCCAACAACACGACAAAATGTCCCGCGAATGTCCCTCCAAAAACATGATGCATCGACCAGAACGCAGATCCCACACGCGGGCGTAGCCGTCCAGACCTGCGGTAGAATATGGCAGCGACAGGAATCAATTTGGGAGAGATTGATTTAGGATAGCAGGGGTTTAGTAGGGGGGGTTGGGGGGGGGAACCCCCCAAATGCGCCAGCTATCTATCTATCCCGGAGGCTCGCTCAGCTATCTATCCCGGAGGCAAAATTTTTGGCTACTATCCCCTAAACCCCCCCCCCCCAAATCGTCCAGCTATCTATCTAAAGCGATTTTTGACAAATGTTCGCTCAAAATCGCTAATTTTCGTACCTTTTTACAGTTTTTCACCTCCAAAATCGCTAGTTCATGTTCATTATAGCCTATTTTGGCTATATATGTGCTTATATACTTATTTTTAGCCATTTTTCACCTACTTTTAGCGATTTTTCCCCGTTTTCTTCCTTCTATACCTCGGAAAACCCTATATATTGAACCCCCGCGGGGGTCCAAATCTACAAAACCCCTGGGATAAATATTTATATAGAAACCGACATGGGGTCGGCCTAGGGTCAAACGGGATTGACTTTTCGGGATCGGGATCGTTTTTTTAGTTTTCGGGATCAGGACGTGATAAAATAGCTCAACCTTTTTAACTCGACTGTTTTTAACCTATTATTTTTATACGCGTGCACGTCACCACCCAAAACAGGGACCAGTAGTAAGCACCAATTCAGTTCTAAAACTGACAACATAAAGCATCAAAAAACAAACCGGCAGTCAAAGCTAGTGATCCATCACACTGGAAATCGATATCGTAAACTGGCTTTGAATGACCCTCCTGGCATAGAATTTCATCGTTCACTTCTAGATCAAACAGCCGCCACGTTTTATCCCAACTGTATGTAACGAATGAAACTTTACTGGAATCCTTACACTCCAAAACAAAACATAAACGCAACAAACCAAGTAGTGCCTAAAAATCTGCCGGACGGGTGAAAACTGATCCTATTCACTCGATCATCGTGCCCCGACAGCTCCGATAACGGCTCGTCACTGAAAATGCGGAAAAAATCGATCAAAAAAAGCAGGATTGGGCCCCACACACTAGTTGACATCAAAATACGTGTCAACTAAAATTTGGTAATGTGATTTCAACTTTTATATGTGATAGAGCATGGTTAATTTTATATGATGACTAGGGTGTCAACAAAAACTTTTTGGCGGAAAACGGAAACGGAAACGGAAAAAAATTTGCACTTGCCGGAAAACGGAAACGGAAACGGAAAAAAATTTGCACCTGCCGGAAAACGGAAAACGGAAAAATGAAAGGCCAGAAAACGGAAACGGAAACAGAAAAATTTGCTGAAATTTTGCCGGAAACAGAAAAAATTTGCTGAAATTTTGCCGGAAACGGAAAAAAAATTGCAGAAATTTATCCTGAAATCAAAAAATTTGCAGAAATCTTACTAGAAATAGAAACAATTCACATAATTGAGAATCTGCATGCATTGTTTACCAGTTTGGCTGAAACTGAAAACAGAGAATTGAGCCAGAAAATGAAAAAAAGTTGGAAAAACAGACAATTGAGCCGGAAAACGGAAAAAAGGCGGAAAAACTGAAATTTTAGCCGGAAAACGGAACTTCAGCCGGAAAAACGGAAACGGAAACGGAAAAAAAATTTGCAGCCGGAAAACGGAAACGGAAAAAAATTTGCCTGCGGAAAGCGGAAACGGAAAACGGAAAGTTGACACCCTAATGATGACACTAATTCACATTATTTCTGTTTAGTGTCACACTTGAAAAAATTCTTTCATTTAGTTGACATTCAATTGACCCCAATTTGTGTGTCAACTAGTGTGTGTGTGTGTGGCCCAAAGTGACAAAAGTTTTCAACCGAACTCATCCAAACTCCACAAAAACACGTTGCCATCGAAGCCGGAGCTGGCGGCGTGCAGCAAATCGGGACTCATGCTGGCTGAGTGCGGATGAAAACGGATACAGGACGCACTGCCCACGTGGCCGCGGTACGACCGCAACACTTCGCAGTTGCCGCCCACGTTGAACACTTTGCACATGCCCGACCTGGGTGTGATGGAAATGTTGCTGGGCTTTAATTGGTTGAATGAAAGCCCAGAGAAAACCGGAGATAATTATTCAGTTAACTATCTCTCAGGAGAAGCTAGTTACTATCTATCAAACCCCTGCGTGGGTAACAATCTACAAAAGTCCCCGGATACTATATGAATTTGATTGGAAACGTACGTTGAAGCAGTACGGATCTACGAACATCGTCAAGTTGTCAAGAATACCCACAAAATGACAAACGTGACGATTGAAATGCAATTCGCGAATATAAATTAGATGGCCGTTGACAAACTTGACAAAATTGACAAACAGACAATCAAGAAACCCCACAAAACCGACCAACACGCCACAGCGATCTTTTTTGAATCTGGGCTAAAATGGCAATAAGCCACGGGTCTGGTGTCGGCCACCTGGCTGCCGTAAATGCCCATGGACCGGACAGATTTGTGGGCTTCCTGCAGTCGGACTGCGCGTTCGGTGGGCGTGGCGCGCGCCTGCCGCTCTCTCGCGGCTGCCAAACGTCGCTGTGATCTGTGGGGGGGTATTTTTCAGCGGTGACACTGCTAGAGGTGTCAGGCGTCTCGAATGGGGGTTGAGCGGGGGTGGTAACCCCGCCCCCAAACCGCCCAGCTATCTATCCAACCCGCGGCGAGTCAAAATTCAAGAGACCCCTGAAAAAATTTGTGCCCGACTAGTAACACCAAGTGAACAGTGACAAAACCATGACAAAAATCATTTCAAGGTTAAAAATAACTTTTCCAACTACTTCACATGTCAAGGTATCGTCACATGGACATGACAAACAGTAGTCAAAATATGAACCTGACGAGGCTGTACTTTGCGGTGAAAATTCTCGCATCATACAGCTGCGTAGAGCCCTCGTGATACCAGGTTTCTTCTTCCGTTTTCTGTCGATGAGACGCTGGCTCCTCTTTGTGTAGAATCTGTGCAAGATTGCAAAAAAAATGAATAAGGAAATAGTGCAAAATTTGCGCTGCCATTAGTGGGAATTGAACCCGCGCCTCTCGCACAGAACATGAGCGTCGTGACAGCTAGGCCACAATGGCGGCTAGTAAGTTAAGCTGCAATGCCCACAATAATAAAATCGCTAATATTGCTCGAAACAGACCGCATGTGCATCGTCCGGGTCCATTTTCGACAATGCAGCACGCAGACGCTCCCTTCTGTCCGGCTTATCCTCTCCAAATAGACCTGCATTTTCACTGACCGTTTTTTATGTTTCAAAAAGTAACGCTGATTGTTGGGTAGGTCACCAGCGAAACTATAAATAAACTGTACACAAGTCCATTTTAATAATCCTTAGGCGGTGTTTACACGGATTCTTTGTGACGACAAAAATTGTGATTTTGTCAACCATATTTTGGGATGAAAACCAATAAGTAGATAGATCGGACGCCTCAATTGATCATTATTTGATCGACCCCATCACATGGAACAATAATTAATTTTTAAAGATTACACAATAATGCACAGTAGATAATGAATTGTTCTTGTTGTCGTGGGTTTGTCGGAGGGTTTGTTCTACGCGGGCTCGCTAGCGAGGTCGCGTAGAACAAACCCTCCGACAAACCCACAACAACATGCAAAAAGTGTGATCTAGTGTGCGTGATTAGGGAAATTCTGGAATTTGATGTTTGCCCCAGGCAGTGAAGCTGGCACAATCACAATCAATTGAGGTATCACACATGTAATATATTTCACGTTGATTCCACAAGAACAGTTGAAAAATTGCATTTTTTGTTGTCACAGAAAATCCGTGTAAACGCCGCCTTAAGAAAAAATTTGTTGCTTCTATTTAGTACGAGACAATCTATCAGTAATATCGATATTCCCCACCCGCAATGGACATATACATGCAGAAAAGTATTGTTGGGAAAGACGTCTGTACTTTTGGAAGGGGTACAACAGCCATGGCCCAAAGGTGGTAGCATTTTAGGAGGAGAGCTGCATTGATAGTTTTTATACTACACCTACATATCATGGCATATTATTGCACACTATGATGCAAATATGGTAGCTTTAACACTAACAATGTCACAATTACATTGAAAACAACCATCAATGTCAATTTTTATTGCTGAACCCCTGCCGTTTCTCACAAAATCAAATTTATCAAAAATATCCCAAATCACAACCAAAACCAACAAATGGGCTCTCCCAACTGCCTGAGTAACAACTTTACTTCCAGTTCGTCAGTGGGCAGTGTGAGCGCGCGAGCGCGTTTGCGCCGCTCAAATTCAGCCATCATGGCCTCCTGCGTCGGGTCGGCGATCCTCTCCAACGGCATCGTGTCTGCGTCGAAACGCACGGTGACCAGAGTGGAGTGTAAAAAAAGGTTGATTTTTGGGGGTAACTGACCGGCCGTTGTGAAAACGTTCGCCTCGCCATCGCCCGCGATCGTAGTTTTCTTTTCGGTGTCCATGTTGAACCAAACCTTCGACCCTGACAATTTCTTTTTTCGAAAACTTGTTCGGCACATTGCCAAAGGATCGGGTAACGTATATTGACTTGGCCCAGGTCCAAGTTATTGATTGCGTATTATACGAACGAAAGTGAAAGCTCAAAATCGCTTAAATATGCGTTATTTTGCCAATTTTCACCCTCATATTTGCGCTTTTCGTCTATATAAACGGTTATATCCATATCTTCAGGCTACTTTTGTCCTATTTTATTAATATTTATCGCAATTTCAAAATTTTGGCCGGCTGCCAAGTTCCGGGATCTGTTCCTTACCAAAGGCATTATTTGGATACACGTCATTGGTTCAAAATTATCTGCAATCATTTATTTCACAAAGCGTGCGTAAGAATGTGCCTGCGCACACTAGTTTTCACACAAAATTTTGAAAACTCACAGATCAGCTTAGAACACATTTCAGTTTTCTACAATAAGTTGGCCGTCAACTACAGTTGACAGAGATAATATCGAATAGGTCTGACGTCATTCTCGAATGTCGCAACTTATGTCGAGAATTTGAGAAAAATAGATTTTGTAGGCCACGCCTACAAAAGGTACTAAATAGAGTATTTATGTCCTTCCCTGTTTTAACCTTCCCGCTGGGTGTCATGGACTACCAATCAGCTCGCAAATTGACTTCTCAGATACTAAATTACTAGAAACTTATGTCTGTAAATAAAAAAGAAAATAGGAAATTTGCTTTGTGTTGTGTTCTATGCTATTTATTTGGATTTTAACTCTATTTTCACCAAAATTTCGCACAGGTATATTCATTTTGCTACCTCAGCTATCAAATTACTGCGACGCAAAGCCATTTGTCGTGTTTTGGCCCGCCGCTGCTGGAAAAATGCCAGGTGCTGGCAAGAATGGAAAATCGGATGGGAAGCAAAGGAAACGTAAGCGTGTGGTGAGCAAATTGGTTCTTTTGGTTTTATTTTTCGGTGTAAAAAGCTCGGTTATATAAAAGAGTGGCACCCTACTATCCTACTGAAGAAACTGGGTAGGGTGCTAGCCCGTGTATAGGATCACAGTTGAAACACGGCACTCTTTTTTATAATGAGTTTTCCGAGTCAATGAATGACAGGTGTGGCGATGCCTACCACTTTCATCACTCTGGAGTTTCTCGTGGTTGTTTATGAACAAAAAATTCCTGTGCGTTTTTTGCTCCGCGCTGTTATTTTTGGTGTTTGGTTTGGGGCGTTCCCTGCGAACCTGCCGGTGTGGGGTCCGCTGCGCATATGCCGCGATCCTGTTGGAGCGGTGCGCATTTTTTGGTGGCTGGTCAGTGGCAAACGCGTGATCCTGTACGGAGCGTGTACTGATAGGCCCCAAATTTCCCTTACCTGCCTTAGAGTTCTCTCCCGTTTTTACAGAACAACTCGAAAAACGCGTCAGAGCAATCGGGTCAAGAATCGGACGTAAAACCGAAATTGGACACTCGCCACCTGCTGACAAAGGCAGAATTCGAGCAGTGGCAGAAGAAACGTTTTGAACCGGTGGAAGCGTTTGTGAAAAAACACAGCATTCTGATTCAAAACTTCCCGCATTTCGGTGTTGGCGGTAGTAAGTTGATTGACGTGATTAAAGGTTTTTTGTTTGAACAGTGTGGAATGCCTCGGGATGAGGTGGCGTGTGTTACAGAGGCGCGCCGTTTGTCTGCAAAAACGGTGCGCGTAGAATTTTCACGTTCGGACGTTTCGGAAAAATGTGTTAAATTTTATCGCTTGGAACTGCGAAAGCGAGACCTAAAGTTTCGCGGGTCGAACGGCGAATTGTTGGGCTTCGTGTCCATCATGGCTGATCGGACCGAGCAACAAGTGAAAATTAACGTCGAGTTGCAAAAAGTGTTGGTGCGGCTTAGGTCGGCCGACGGGTTTAGAAAGGTGTGGCAACATGACATGAATCAAATCGGTGTTACGTTTTCAGGAAAGCCGGAAGGTGCGCAGCCGTTGATTCGCTCCTGGCGCAAAATCATGGCCGATATTGAGGAGCTGCGCGTGAAAAATCCGGAATTTTTCGTCTCTGGCGCGTTGGCGGTGGCACCCCCTAGTGCGAGCCCCATTCAGGGGCCCGCAAAGGGGGGTGGCAATGTCGACGTTACAGCCATGGACGAAACTACAGTGGCCGGCAGCTCCACAAACGTTGGCGTGATGGGCGCTGGGAGAGACGCAACGATGCCATTTGGGGGCGTCGGTAGGCAGGTTGGACCGCTGGCGACATCATCTCCGGATGGTGCCGCCAGCGGCCTCAAGTTGCTAGCCACCCAGAAAAATGGTTTAGTGCGCTTGCCGACGGTGAATGTTGCAAAATCGCAGGGATTTAGCGGCCAGTAAAAATGGTTTGTTTTTAATTTGTGCTTCGGTAAAACCGGGTGTTTTTCCATCGCTCCTTTGGGTAAACCTTTTTTGTTGAGTTTTTGTTTTGTTATTCAGTGAGACGTTATCGAGATCTTAATTGTAGTTATTTACTGTGTGATCCTACCATTTCGCATAGACAGAAGTTTGTGGATGGTAACGCTGCGTGAAATAAAATTAAAAAATGGTTTTCGTCTCTATTCCATACTGGCAGCCCCAGTAAATATACTTCTGGCTCACAGCATGGGTCCGGGCTGGTCCCACCTGTGGGTGACAAAAATTAAGCAGCCAACAATTACCCTACTGAAAATTTGTGTGTGGATAGGTCGTTTTTGGCTCTAAAATTCAATTCTCAGGATTCTGCTTTCAGCTGGGGCGATGTCAGATCGTGTGAAAAATTTGAAAACTGTGATAGACTCGATTGCACAACATGCAGTAGGGTCCCCCAGGTGAACACCTACAAAAGTAGTGTCACAGGTAAACGCTTCGTGTCCAACTTTTCAACGCAATTAGACTGTAGTGTAAAAGGTGTGATTTACCTAATCACGTGCTTAAAATGCCGAATGCAGTATGTCGGTGAGACCAAAAGAAGTTTTTGTGTTAGGATGAAGGAACACTTGGCTGCTGCTAAAAAAGGAACCGGTTCGCTGGTTTATCAGCACTTCAAATTTTGTGGTGTCAATAACCTTAGCTGGCAAATTATTGATCAGGTGGAGCACGTGTCAGGGAGTAATTTCAAAAATTTGCTCACTGATCGTGAATCACACTGGATCAGGGTTCTTAATACAGCCTGGCCCTTAGGGCTCAATCACAAAGTTAAGGGGGTTGGACTTGTGCACCGAAAAACTTTTTCGGTTCTACTGCGTGGGGAAAAATTCCCATATTTCTCCAAACCGGTTCCTAGGTTAGCGCGCCCTCATGGCAATAAAAGTGTTGGTTATTATGGTCGAATATCTTCGGAATTTGACATAGATATGTACATTTCAGGGCTGCGCCGACTGACAAAATGGAACTGTGCCAATCGCTTCAGAACATGGTATGCTGAGCTATCGCAGCTCAGTAGTAAACACTTAAAGTTAGTTATTGATGCGATAGGAACCTATTTTACAATGGGTGTGGAGTGTGAATTTTTCAAGTTTGTGAGGTGCTTCTATTTTTCGAAAGTAATTAAAAAGGAGAAAACGGAAAAAGTTAAGGTAGAAATTACGGCGTCTTTTGAGTATCCGAATAAAGGCATGGACTTTTTGAATGTTAGAAGAATTTTGCGCTCCAGTGGGTGTTTGGGTACACTAAGCACTGAGCAAAAACTTCTGCTAAAAAACGCAAGAATTTGTTATAAATATGGGCCACCATTTTCCAGGAAGGTATTTAATTACAACACATTCCTACGCAGTTTACTGCCTGGTGAGGTGTGCAGACTTTTGGAGAGTGATTGTGCCTGCGGTGGGTCGACTTTTGTGTACCCACCAGCTGGGCACATTGTCACTGGTGATTTGGCATTTTTCCAGGATGATGGGTTAGTTTCTATTCTAAAGTGTGGTAGTAAATTTCGTCTACCTAAGGTAATTAACTGGGGCCATTGTAAGGCTAGTCTTATGGCTGGCTATCGCAAATTAGGGGATCAGCTAAATAGAAAAACTGGTGGTACTCTAACTCATGAGGGGTGGGTACCGCCATTGGAGGTTGCAATAGATAAGGCTGTAAAACGTCTGTCAAATGTAGTAGAAAAAACCCCCAAATATTGCTACAATGTTAAGAGTTTGCGCAATATACATAAAGACTTCATTATTGCGCCAGCTGACAAAGCTGCGGGCAACTATGTGGTCATGTGTAAAAAATGGTATACACTCCAGATGTGTGCAGAATTGGGTGTCACAGCAGTAGGGGGTACCTTACAAGTAAGCGGAAATGATACCTATCAGCCGCTTGGTAAAATTGAGGAAGCTCAGGATAAGCTTTTTGAACAGCACAGACATTTGGTTGGTAGTTTTAAATACAAAGTTTCAAATGCATCAGATGTGATACCGGTGATTTTTGCCAATCCAAAGCTACACAAAAATCCGTACAAAATGAGGTTTATCGCAGGTGCTTCGAAATCGAGTACAAAGCCGATTTGTCAACTTGTCCACAGGGTGCTAGACTTTCTAATCAGGAGATTAGAGGGTTATTGTGAAACTGCCCGGGAACAGACAGGTTTGTCTCATTACTGGGTGGTTAAAAACTCGAGTGAAATAGTGGACCAGTTGAAAAATCTGAGTGATCCGGTATACTCAATTGTGACAGCTGATTTTTCCAATCTCTTTCCCAGTTTACCTTTTTCGGACATTTTTAACATGCTTGACAAGTTGGTCGATCTCTGTATGAATAAAAAGTTTTTGTGCATTTCGCACAAATTTGTTTCGCTTAAGCAAACTGTAAAAAATTCTGAGTCTTTTATTTATCTTGAAAAAGATGAAATTAAGACACTTATATGCGATAGCATTTTGGAAACTTATGTTTGCTTTGGAGGTTATGTGTTTAGTCAAGTAAAAGGTGTTCCACAAGGTGGCGCTCACTCTAGTAGTGTAGCCATAGCAGTTTTGGCAATGTTAGAATACCATTTTGTCAAGCGAGAAGGTAGAAACTGCGACGGTCAGAGTTTTGATGGTGTTTTTAGGTATGTAGATGACCTTTTGGCCGTCAACTGTGACAATTTTTTGGATCTAGCAAAAAGCATCTATCCAGCAGAGTTAACGCTGAATAAAACCAGCGTAGACAGTAGCTCGTGTGTACAATTTTTGGATTTGAATATCATCAAAGGTAACCCAGTTACCTTTGGTCTGTATGATAAAAGAAAAGATTTCAATTTTAAGGTAAACAGGGCACTGCATGCCGACTCTTGTGTATCGCACAATTTAGGCTATGCTGTGTTTTTTGGTCAAATACTCAGATATCTGCGCATAATATCGAATAGGTCTGACGTCATTCTCAAATGTCGCAACTTATGTCGAGAATTTGAGAAAAATAGATTTTGTAGGCCACGCCTACAAAAGGTACTAAATAGAGTATTTATGTCCTTCCCTGTTTTAACCTTCCCGCTGGGTGTCATGGACTACCAATCAGCTCGCAAATTGACTTCTCAGATACTAAATTACTAGAAACTTATGTCTGTAAATAAAAAAGAAAATAGGAAATTTGCTTTGTGTTGTGTTCTATGCTATTTATTTGGATTTTAACTCTATTTTCACCAAAATTTCGCACAGGTATATTCATTTTGCTACCTCAGCTATCAAATTACTGCGACGCAAAGCCATTTGTCGTGTTTTGGCCCGCCGCTGCTGGAAAAATGCCAGGTGCTGGCAAGAATGGAAAATCGGATGGGAAGCAAAGGAAACGTAAGCGTGTGGTGAGCAAATTGGTTCTTTTGGTTTTATTTTTCGGTGTAAAAAGCTCGGTTATATAAAAGAGTGGCACCCTACTATCCTACTGAAGAAACTGGGTAGGGTGCTAGCCCGTGTATAGGATCACAGTTGAAACACGGCACTCTTTTTTATAATTAAATATGACTCATTATGGAAAACTCAAACACGTTCAAAGCTCATTTATGGGCTTTCTAAATTTCGTGTGAAAACTAGTGTGTGCAGGGCCAATACGACATATAATACGACCAATTGACACTAGAATTAGGCGATAAGTAAATATGTATGTAGCGCTACTTCAATAATATGGGGAACACACCTTGCTGCAAAAAGCGTGTAAGGATAAAAAAATCACGGCGTCATAAACTCGGTGCCGTCGCGGCGCGGTAATCAACCATTTTACGGAAAACTTGTTTTAACATACCTAGGTAATTGAATTTCAAACCTACCTGTTTCAAGTGGCCCTTGCCACCAACTGATCTTGGTTCAATCCAATTCAGCTCTATCAAGTCAAATCACAGGACAGTATAGCGATATTTAACCTACCCGAAATTTAACCCATCGATTGTAAAGCCAAAGTGTGTCGATAGGTAAGCCAAAACATACCCATGACAAAGCCACATTAACATTACAAAAGTATACCATTACCTTTCCATCACTACTTGCATCTGAAAATGGTGCAGCAAAACAAAACATACAATAATGTGGCATATTTTGTATCATCAAAATTTACTTTTTGTCATTGAAAATACTTTTATATTTACTGTACTTCCTCGAAATACCCCCTCAAAATACCCAGGGATGCACTGATACACACATCTGCCCATTACGCACATTTGCCCGTTTTTTTCACTTGACACTTTTTTAAGTGATTTTCAGATATGAGTAAAGTGAAAAAAAGTTGTGCAATGACATTAGTTAACTTTTTTCACTTCACTCATATCTGAAAATCACTTGAAAATGTGTCATGTGAAAAACAGTGAAAAATGGTCATTTTTCACTGTTTTTTTTCACTTGACACATTTTCAAGTGATTTTCAGATATGAGTGAAGTGAAAAAAGTTCACTAATGTCATTGCACTACTTTTTTCACTTGACTCATATCTGAAAATCACTTGAAAAAGTGTCAAGTGAAAAAAATGGGCAAATGTGCATAACGGGCAGATGTGTGTATCAGGCCTGCCCGGAAATACCCCCCCCCCCCTCAAAATGGACACTATGAATTTATTAACCCCCCAAATTTACTGATAGAGAATGTAATGCAGTTTGTGATCCAGCAAACGCAGAACACACATTAAAACAATGACTGTGTTACATTAGAACAAGGTTTATACCTTCTACTTAAATATATAGGTAAGTCTATAAATGTTTTTTGTTCCATTTTTCAATGTCTGTGTATGTTACAAACAACAATTTAGTACTGGGATTTTGAAAACTTTCTGGCAAAATAATAAACCCCCTCGAAATACCCCCCTTGTTTAACCCCCCCCCCCCCCTCAAAATTAAACCCCAGGGGGTAATTTGTGGACCCCCTCAAATGACCCCCCTTGAATAACTTCCCCTGCTGGTGAGGTGAGGAATTGATAACTAAAAAATTGACTGTAGACAAACATATTCAGGTATTTCAGATGTTTACCGTAAATACTCTATTATTACAACCCCCCTCCAATAAAGCGACCCCCCCCAATGACTTGACTTTTCAAAAACAAGATACTTGCTTGGGTTTAATAATGGCACACATGGTCTTGCGAATCGAAGGCTTACAAACCGCTGTGGTTAAATAACGGGTTTCCTTCAAACTACAGCCGCACTTATGTGGAGTAATCAGCTGAGTCCGTTGTTGATGCTCGGCCGTTCACCCAGTTTCAGGATTAGCGTATGTTCGACTTTGATTTGATGAGCAGTGAAGGTTTGTCTGGGAAATATTTATCATATAAGTGTCACTGTACTGGTTCGATTGATATTCACACTATTTATTGTAAAAATGTGTGGTATTCGTTTGTCTGTGGTACTCTTACATTCATTCATAAGGCAGCATTCTTAACACTGAACACATGTTTAGATAGACTTGCCTGCAAAAACTCATATAAAATACCTAAATATGTATGGCAAAAACGACACATTGTCTTCACCTCGCAGTGGATCATACACATATTGTATCGCACTGAGTTATTTTGTGGCAATGCATTCAGTCCGCAATGATAGTATTCATCGAATATGTTTGTATAGTCGCTTGTCTTTTCGCAGAAAAATTCCCCATCTATTTTTTTATACCTAGGTAGATGTAAATAACAAGAACTGCAAACATTCTGGCACTGCACATTTTTCAGATAAATAGAGTTTGACACATGCCAAAGCGCTGCATGCGATCAGCTTTTTGGATTATACAAAAGACCGCAGAGTACGCGTCCAAAATTACTTATGTCTTAGTGCGATAATGCACGAGCAGGATACTTATGTGCGCACTTTGATAAAAAAGAAAAATATTTCAAAAAGAAAACAAAACAACAGAATTCCATACAAGTGAAGAGTTGGCATGACTCCAAAAGATTTTTGCCAGCCAATAAAAGCTGCTGATACAAAAATGAAGACAAATGTATAGTCTTGCAGATGTAACACTCTACAAACAGTCGCATGACGTCATATCATGCACGCTGTATCCAACCTGTGGAACTCTGTTTTAGTGACTGGTGCTTATGCATATCCGGAATGAAACTATTCAATTGTGCCCACACAATTCAAACCCCCCATCAAAGTGTAATTGAGTTTTTTGGCATGATGCCATCCATGCGTCGTCTGGATGGACAGCATCTGAATAAATACAAAGTGGGAACGTTTTCCAAATTCAAAATTTTGAACAAATTCTCTTCAAAATGAATCGATAGCATGTAAGTTTTCTGAACATGAATTAGATTAAACATAGGTAAACATATAATCAAAAATTGCAGCACCAATCAGCACAAAAATTGGAGTAAAGGGGTGTGTAAAGAACAGCACATTTTTATTTTCCTTTTTATTATATTTCTATTTTCTTTTTTACTATTTTCATTTCTCATTTGCTGTGTACAAGAACTAAATCTAACTTTCCGATTCTGTAGAATGATATGTCTGTCAACTATACTTGAAAACAGTAGGGTCGGCCAGCATATAGGCAAATTTTTTATTTACTTAATTCTGTTGTGAAAAATCGGTACTGAAAATTTTCAGTTTGATACAGATATTATTAGACTTTGAAAAAAAGGTACGTAACTCCTAACTGTTTATAGAGTATCATGTCTGCCAAGTATACAAGGTATCTGAAAAGTGCAGGGCAAGTTTATCCCTGAAGCATGATGCTGTCAGGTCAGTGTCAAAACTTTAAATGTGGTTTTGATAAATTGACATACATGAACATATTTAGGCACTTTGGAATGAAACACTTCAAGTGATGTGTTATTTTCTGAAACCTTTTATGTTTTTGGAACAATTTTTGTTATTTATGATGGCGTCATGATGGAGTGTTTCTTTAATAAAATACATAGTATGCGTGCCGCGGAGTATATCAACTTTGTATACCACAAGCCATAATCCATGAGTTTGAACCAGTTTGCATGCACGAGTTACATAGCGCCCAAAAGAGACTGAATACAGGGTGGTTATTTTTAATGCTCAATGCATTGTTTCGTGGCCATAAAATTGCTATTGATCTTCATCAATTCCGCGCATTCAGGCACGTAGCTATGGCCTATGAAAGTTGTTTAAAATTTTTTTGAATGAATACATTATTTACCTAGGTTCAATATACCTACCATTATATCACTATCAGGTTCACTATTTAAAAAAACAAATCTATCGAAAAGGATTCCTTGCGTATTGTATTTTTCTGATGCTTTAAGATGAAGAAATGTAGCTGCTAGAATTAACTACATATCACAGAGAGAATTTCTCCACCCTGTAGGAATACCATTGCAGAACCCGCAGGCTGGTAAAGATCACATATGTATTTAGGTAGTATAAAAAGTAAATAAAATATACATACCTACCCATACATTAAGTGCATTTTATATCTGAATTCATATACTTCCTCTATTGAATTTCTATCTGTATATTAATTCTGAGCCGAGATTGACACAAGAGCATGCACTTCAATTGAAGGACCACCCAATTTAATGAAAAAATACATTAATTATTTTCTGCCTTTATTTTCGTTCAATACTTCCGTGATTCTTATATTCTAGTTTAGCCTTGAATTTTCTGGTAAAAAAATAAAAGAGATGTCTCGATAGAAACTTTGAATATGTTTACAAATATTTGTGTCGACGGTAAAAAACGACTTCGTGGCCGATTTTTTGGCACCAATCTAAATAGGTAACTAAATTTGGTTTTAAAACTGCATCGGAATGGGGCATTTCCGCTATCTGGAGCATTTTGGCAATACAAAAATATGGCATCACATGAAAATGTTTTTTTCCGTGATCGGGCAAAATCCCACCATTAAAAAGCCTGACCCATATTAATTATCTACACGTGAAGAGACCAAGAAATGAATATCACTAGAATTGCTTCATTTTCTACTGTCGATGCTATGAGGACTTTTTTCCTTCATTTTCTCTCGTTTCATCAGCACAATTGTCCCAGCTCAGTGCTATGCGCAAAGTAATTCAAATTCTAATGTTGAAAACAGAACAGTGCAGCGCGGCGTATAAAAGTGCTTTTCCGGCCATGTTTAGTTCACAGTTGGCGCTCACATGACAAGCTGGCTACTTATATATTTTACTCTGGATCGTCCCGGAATCAGTGGGACACTTTTGGTTTTCAAAACACGCTTGATTCGATTATTTGCACACTGTTTTTTTTACTACTGTATTTCTTCTAATAGAAGGGCGCCCTTCTATTTTTTCGTCTACTTTTATACCTGCTCTTCTATCGGAGTCGCCCTTCTTTTGGAAGCCATCCTTCAATTTTTTTTGTCATTTTTTCAGCCAAAGTTTTCAGGTTCTGCCAACGTTTTTCAAAGTAATTTCAATTTGTGGAGTTCATTCAACATTTGAGCTTAAAATAGCACCAAATCAATGAACCAAAGCCACCAAATAACAGCATCCAATGACATTTTCTATTTATCAATGCATTTGGCAAAAGTCCAGCAGGTTTTGAACCTTCTATTAGAACTATTATTCTACTATTGGAGACTGCTTCCTATTTATTTTGTACTCAGAAAAAGTCAATATATTGTACCTTCTATTGGGGATGCCTTTCTATTGGAAACCTGCACTTCTATTGGACACCTGGGGCCAGATTCAATTCTCGCGTAATGCGCCCTACACGCCCGAAATCGGGCAGCCTCCCTACAGATTGTTTACAGTTGCCCGACACGCACGCTCCTCCCGACAACACAATTCAATTGCGTGTCGGGAGACGCAATTTGGGTGTAGGGCAACCGTAATCAATTTGTCGGGAGGCTGCCCGATTTCGGGCACATTATTCACCGAAATGTTTAGGACAGGAAAAGAAAATGTCCAAAATGTTCAAAATAGAAAAAAAAGATGAGCGACAACAAGTGCGTCCCGCCGCTGGCACCCACTTTTTGCATGCCGTGCAGATCGAGTATAAAATGCGTGTGCAGTGCATTTCATCGTTAATCTGAATACTCTACCTTGCTAATAGAAGAGGAGTTTTATTTATTGGCTGCCATTCTAAAGGTACGCCCTTCTATTAGAAGAAATTGTGGTAAGAAACTGAATGTTTGGTCGATCAGCTGAATAACATCTGAATAAAAATGCAATATTGAAAAAGAATGACATGTTGGCACTGACAAAAAAAGAGATTGCTCTTCTTACTATAGGGTGATAATAGTGAATGAAATCAACTGTGAACGGAACGGAATCCGTCCATTCAATTTTGAATTTGAGACATGAGTAATTTAAAACGTAAGTACCTAAATGGAGCAAAATTGTACAGTCAAAAGTCCGTCATCTTTACTAACGTTTACCGCTCCCAACAGCATTTTTGTGGAGGGCAGATTTTTATTTCTTTTTATATTTTGTCGGCCACGCGCCCGACAAAACGCGCGAATTGAATTAGAAATTGATGTGTCGGGTGCCTTTCACGCATAACTCGGCTATCAATTGTACACAGGTTTGTCGGGCGTGTAGGGAGACGCGTGTAGGGTGTAGTGCATAACTTAGGTAAATTTGTAGGGAGAATTAAATCTGGCCCCTGCTCTCTTTTGGAAATCTGCCCTTCTATCAGAAGAAATATGGTAGTGGGACTGACTAGGCATTTCAGCACAACTTTACTGCACAAAATAACTGTGTAGTTGAAACACTATTGATGTGTGAAACACTGTGATAAATCAAATCAAAAAATAATAATTTATCCTTGTGTGCTCTACCATACTTGGAGGACTGCTAAGTATGCACCCAAAATTACTTATGTCTTAGTCAATAATGTGCGAGCAGGGTACTTTCACACTTGTACACTTTCACAAAAAAATCTGGCATTCAAAAAAGGAAAAGGCGCAAGCAGGATACTTATGTATGCACTTTCATTAAAAAAAATATTTCAAAAATAAAAAGTTGGAGTCGCATAGAAATTGAGATTTTTTCCTGGATTGTGATTTTCTTTTTCTTGAACAATGTTTTTGATAAATGATGACATCATGATGGAGTGCTTCCTTCAACAAAATGCATAGCATGCGGTCTGCTGATTATAGCTAAAATATCAAACGTGTTTAACAGAGTACTGTCTCATTACATTTGAAATAGCCGAACTGGGTATGTATAGTCCGTAGTCTAGTTTGAGGCGATTTCCCGCACGCCGCCCTCTCTCTGTGAACGTGCACGGAAGCTTAAGTTAAGTCATCCCCGAAATGCCTTTCAAATTGTGTTTGTCCCTTCGATCACATAGCTTTAGATCACATGCGACGTTTTTTTCTCTGTAGTTTTTGATGCTCTGCCGCTCACAATGCAAATGGCACCGCCGCGCTTGCAACTGAACGAAGTTATAAAACAACACGGTCGTCAAATGAAAGTGTCCTCAAAATGATTGGAATTTTAATGACCAATGGTAAAGATCGAAACAAAAGTGCAATGTCTGCTTTGTATTGATTTAGAAAAAAAGTTTGGTTGGATAAACGCGTACCTAAATAGGTAGAATGATATTCATTTTGCAACACAGCGTACCCGCATGCTCTCTGTTGCTCCCTTTAATCTACTGGTAAAATATTTAAATTTACATGAAATTGTTTACTCTTACTTTAACCTTTTGTCCATGACAATGTTCTAAGTATACGTTCCGTGTTCTAGCAATTCTGCAAGTTCCGAAATTGTGCTCCACTGAGCAGTTATAACCCTTTTTGAGCAGCAGCTTTATATATCTAGGTATGCATATTATTGATGTATTTTTCAGCAGTGCACTGTTATGTATTTATTTATGTCTCCCGGCGCCCCGCATATTGGAAAGAAAAATGCGTTTCAACGAGGGTTTGAAACTTTTTGACCCGTACCTAGCGCCGGTTGCACAGGTAGAGCGATCAAACCGTTTGTGCACATAAAATAACTTTTAGTTCACTTAGGTTTAAGTACTAGGTACATATTTATGTATTTTTACGTTTTCTGTATCTGTATTCGTTTAAGTGTGCGTAGACAGTTCACCGGTATTCCCTAATTTCGTGCGAAACTGTCTGGCGGGTCATTTCTTCATTTTCGTGGCTTTCTCTGGTTATAAATAGAAGAAATGTAGCGTGCATTAAACTGCTTACCGTATATCCTTGAATAAGACCCCAGGGGCGTTATTATTTCGTCAGAGGTTTTGGAGGGGGGAGTTATTCAAGGGGGGGGGGGTACTATTCAAGGGGGGGGAGTTATTTTTTCCTCAGAACTTCCAGGAAAACTTTCACTTTATTCATTGTTTGTATGCATTCCGTCACCACATCTAATGCAGAAAATGACCAGTTCAACACTAACAAAACAACGTATCCATTCTAAAATTCGTGTTCAATCATCTAAACCTAAAAATATCATAGGCTAACATTCTTTTGTATTTTTCGTTTCACACACCAAACCCCATTCGATGAATCAGCCCAGACATAGCTTTATTTTTATGTTTGTCTCGTTTTCATTTTCGTGTGTTGCTCATCGATCGTCTTACCCAGAGGGGGGACTTATTCAAGAGGGGGGAGTTATTCAAGGGGGGGGCGTTATTTTTTCCTCACCTGGCCAACAGGGGGGGTGTTATTAAAGGGGGGGTATTATTCAAGGGGGGGTCTTATTCAAGGATATACGGTAGATTGTTTAGTTTCAAGCTAGGCGCAGTTTAGTTTGAAGTAAGAGGACCGCTCAACCCAGCTGAGTTCATTTCATTACCTTCCAAATGTCAAGTCATATTTTTGTCAAAAGATTTGGCGCAAAGTGCCGCCTTTTCACGATCATCCGGCTTACATTGCACATGACCGGTAATTAGTGCAGTGAAAGTAATGAACTTTTTAAAATTATAGCGAATTGCAAACTTCAAATTTGAAAGATCTCCAATCCAAACCCGCCGAATGCAATTTGTTGGAAACGAGTATTTTTTCGAGACGCGGGCGAACATTCACGTTATTTCTAACTGTGAAATGGCCCTCCTCGGTGCGTTTTCTGCATGCAATTTTCAGCTTAGCTTGAGATATGTAAATACAAAAGCCACACATCTGTCTGAGATTGATGACTGTTCGGAATATACGCTGGATCAGCGTTATTTACCGTATTTCATCGAAATACCCCTCCCCTCTCGAAATTACCCCCCTCAAAATGACTACTTCTATTAATTTACATACCCCTCTCGAAAGGGTGTGCGTCATTAAGACAAAAGCGCTTTAAGACAACAGTAGCTTTAATAGAACAAAAATGCTCAATGAGACAAAAGTTCTGGGTCATGTCATGTTCCAATGAGAAAAATATAAATAGACGATAATTATGATAAAAAATATAAATAAATTTTGTAAAATTTTGGTGATGCAATTAGGCTGAAAGTATAGTAGTTAAAGTAGAATTGACACAATGAACTTTCACATAAACTTAACTATCTTCAAACACTACAGCGTTTTTGTAGCATTAAAGCTACTGTTGTCTTAAAGCGCTTTTGTCTTAATGGGATACCCCCCTCTCGAAATACCCCCCCACCAAATTGAGTGTAAACAGGACGTAAATGAAAAAAGCTGCGGTTTGTTATCCAGAGGCAAAGCAGAACACACGTTAAAACAATGAATGTGTTAGGTTAGAACAGTGTTTACTGTTTATACCACCTACATATTATACTTACCTATATATTTAGGTACCTGAGTCTATAGACTCTTATATATGACAGTTATTGTTGCATTTTTCTCAGTCGGCATTAGTTATTAAGATACACACAACAAATGAGTACTGCGAGTCCAATAAATTTCTGGCGAAATAATACCCCCCTCAAAATACCACCCCCCTAAAAATTTCAACTATGAAAAAATAAACCCACGGTGGGCATTTCGGGGAAACGTACGGTACTTAGATACTCAATGCCTGTTAGGTATGCTGATCATTAATCCATGCGTGGGTGTAGATAGAATTACAACGACCCGATAGTCTGAAGTTCTATACGATGTTGATATTTGTCGTAATTTAAGTAATTTTTAATGATAAATATTTCCCACAAGATTTGAGAGCTTGATTAACCTAGGTAGATTGCGCAAGATAAAATCAGTCGGACAGACGCGTTTTTTGAACGTCCAGAAAAATTCTAATTTGGTTTCTTCTAGTGACGTAAGAAGCGCCAACACTTTGGCGCCAAGCGCCAAAAGCGCCGCAGCGCTTTTTCATTTGACGCTGCATTTTTATGTAATGGCTAGTGATGGAACATGCGCCATTGCGTTTTTGGCGCTTGGCGCTATTGTCCTGTGGCGCGATGATGATGGGTGAATAAGGGGGGGGATTTGAGGAGACTCATTCAAGGATTTACGGCATATGCAATACTCACATATTTTATTTTTCTGCAGCTTTACGGATTTTTTTTCTTCAAAATATGATTACGTAAACAACGACAACTGCGACACAATGGCTTATTTATTTCTATGTGCTAATGAGTAAATGTTCACGCTTGGCTGAGTTGCGTCGCGTAGTAAGGTCTCTGAGGCTGACTCAGGCCCCGATGCCGGGTGAGTATTTTATATACATTTACATTTATTTCACAAGTAATTACATGGTCCGGCTGAAAAGTTCCCGGGCAGTGCTCGCCATTCGCGCTAGGGGTAAGCTACGGTCATAAAATTTCGACAGGTTGAGATATCAGGTGTTTTGAGTTACCACCCAAAATTTCACCCCTCTAGCTCCACCCACTGTGGAACTGTGGGGGTTACAATTTCGGTCATTTTGTACTGATGTACAAATGGATCTCAAGGTCAATGCTGCTTTAAGTTGTGATCATGAAACTTTGGCCAGTGTAAGCCACCAGTGTTGGTAATGTGCTGATAATATTCAACACTTTTATCAACATCATTGCTATAAAGCGGGAATTAGAGCTCAGCGTCGATTCGACGTGAAATGATGACGTGAAATGACGTCGTGAAATTAATTACACGAGTGTGGATCATGCTACGGGTCTACAATTTTCTAAGGATAATATATGAATCAATACCTTAATCGTGTCCAATACTGAGTGTTATCAGCCACAACTAGAGCGAATTGAAAAATTCAATTTTTATCATTTCACGTCATCATCATTTCACGTCACAGTGTCAGGGAACAACTTGACATTTCACGTCAGACTGCTGCTTGCATGATCCACACTCGTGTAATAAATTTCACGACGTCATTTCACGTCGTCATTTCACGTCGAATCGACGCTGAGCTCTAATTCCGGCTTTAAGGTAAATTAATATGCAGATCAGGGTGATGTGCAAGAAACGTGGGAACTGTGATGGATGTTTTTGGTGATCATCTGAGATCATGTTGTTGTAATGTAGTG
This sequence comes from Sphaerolaimus hirsutus, assembly GCA_964036195.1. Lineage (NCBI taxonomy): Eukaryota > Metazoa > Nematoda > Chromadorea > Monhysterida > Sphaerolaimidae > Sphaerolaimus > Sphaerolaimus hirsutus. Next base: position 12,431,328 of record OZ038459.1, read on the forward strand.
ATTTTAATGTTGTTTTGAAATGTGCAGTAAGTGAGTTCTGTGTTTAAAATTTCCCTATGTTTCATTACTAATCTGGAGTGGACACATTAAATGTGTTCAACAGCAGTGTGCATGCAAAATGCATACTGTATTATCCACTTTTTGAGAAGGAGAGACAGAATGATGAATTTGGTAGTGAGAGTAGTGACAGTAATGGCAATATGAACTACGCTTATGATATCATAGCTAATGTTGGTTAGGGCTGGCACATTGCCTCCACTGGTGGCTTACACTAACCAAAGTTTCATGATCACAACTTAAAGCCGCATTGAGCTAGAGCACCATTTGTACATCAATACAAAATGACCGAAATTGCAACCCCCACAGTTCCGTAGTGGGTGGAGCTAGAGGGATGAAATTTTGGGTGAAAACTCAAAACACCTGATATGTTAACCTGTCAAAACGTTATGACCGTAGCTTACCCCTAGCGCGAATGGCGAGCACTGCCCGGGGACTTTTCAGCCCGACCATGTACATGACCGTCTTTTACACAGATGAAAGTTTGTCCGATAAAAAATTTGAGAAGACTACATTGAAAACATATTTGTTATGCAAATCTACCTACCTAGATACCTTTGGTCGCTGGCAAAATAATTAGAACTTTATTTGCCGTAATTTTCCAAATACCATATTTGCTTCAATAATTTCTTCTCTAGAATACTCACTCTCCTCTCTTGAATAATTCCCCCAGTTAGGTGAGTGAGGAGAAAATAATCACTCTCCTTTAGTGATACCTATGATGAATTTGTTGTGTCCAATTTAGTGATAGAAAAGCGCCAGAAAAAATGGTGCTGGGCGCCATGGCGCCATCTGAATTTTGGTGATGCAATTAGGCTGAAAGTATAGTAGTTAAAGTAGAATTGACACAATGAACTTTCACATAAACTTAACTATCTTCAAACACTACAGCGTTTTTGTAGCATTAAAGCTACTGTTGTCTTAAAGCGCTTTTGTCTTAATGGGATACCCCCCTCTCGAAATACCCCCCCACCAAATTGAGTGTAAACAGGACGTAAATGAAAAAAGCTGCGGTTTGTTATCCAGAGGCAAAGCAGAACACACGTTAAAACAATGAATGTGTTAGGTTAGAACAGTGTTTACTGTTTATACCACCTACATATTATACTTACCTATATATTTAGGTACCTGAGTCTATAGACTCTTATATATGACAGTTATTGTTGCATTTTTCTCAGTCGGCATTAGTTATTAAGATACACACAACAAATGAGTACTGCGAGTCCAATAAATTTCTGGCGAAATAATACCCCCCTCAAAATACCACCCCCCTAAAAATTTCAACTATGAAAAAATAAACCCACGGTGGGCATTTCGGGGAAACGTACGGTACTTAGATACTCAATGCCTGTTAGGTATGCTGATCATTAATCCATGCGTGGGTGTAGATAGAATTACAACGACCCGATAGTCTGAAGTTCTATACGATGTTGATATTTGTCGTAATTTAAGTAATTTTTAATGATAAATATTTCCCACAAGATTTGAGAGCTTGATTAACCTAGGTAGATTGCGCAAGATAAAATCAGTCGGACAGACGCGTTTTTTGAACGTCCAGAAAAATTCTAATTTGGTTTCTTCTAGTGACGTAAGAAGCGCCAACACTTTGGCGCCAAGCGCCAAAAGCGCCGCAGCGCTTTTTCATTTGACGCTGCATTTTTATGTAATGGCTAGTGATGGAACATGCGCCATTGCGTTTTTGGCGCTTGGCGCTATTGTCCTGTGGCGCGATGATGATGGGTGAATAAGGGGGGGGATTTGAGGAGACTCATTCAAGGATTTACGGCATATGCAATACTCACATATTTTATTTTTCTGCAGCTTTACGGATTTTTTTTCTTCAAAATATGATTACGTAAACAACGACAACTGCGACACAATGGCTTATTTATTTCTATGTGCTAATGAGTAAATGTTCACGCTTGGCTGAGTTGCGTCGCGTAGTAAGGTCTCTGAGGCTGACTCAGGCCCCGATGCCGGGTGAGTATTTTATATACATTTACATTTATTTCACAAGTAATTACATGGTCCGGCTGAAAAGTTCCCGGGCAGTGCTCGCCATTCGCGCTAGGGGTAAGCTACGGTCATAAAATTTCGACAGGTTGAGATATCAGGTGTTTTGAGTTACCACCCAAAATTTCACCCCTCTAGCTCCACCCACTGTGGAACTGTGGGGGTTACAATTTCGGTCATTTTGTACTGATGTACAAATGGATCTCAAGGTCAATGCTGCTTTAAGTTGTGATCATGAAACTTTGGCCAGTGTAAGCCACCAGTGTTGGTAATGTGCTGATAATATTCAACACTTTTATCAACATCATTGCTATAAAGCGGGAATTAGAGCTCAGCGTCGATTCGACGTGAAATGATGACGTGAAATGACGTCGTGAAATTAATTACACGAGTGTGGATCATGCTACGGGTCTACAATTTTCTAAGGATAATATATGAATCAATACCTTAATCGTGTCCAATACTGAGTGTTATCAGCCACAACTAGAGCGAATTGAAAAATTCAATTTTTATCATTTCACGTCATCATCATTTCACGTCACAGTGTCAGGGAACAACTTGACATTTCACGTCAGACTGCTGCTTGCATGATCCACACTCGTGTAATAAATTTCACGACGTCATTTCACGTCGTCATTTCACGTCGAATCGACGCTGAGCTCTAATTCCGGCTTTAAGGTAAATTAATATGCAGATCAGGGTGATGTGCAAGAAACGTGGGAACTGTGATGGATGTTTTTGGTGATCATCTGAGATCATGTTGTTGTAATGTAGTGATTTTAATGTTGTTTTGAAATGTGCAGTAAGTGAGTTCTGTGTTTAAAATTTCCCTATGTTTCATTACTAATCTGGAGTGGACACATTAAATGTGTTCAACAGCAGTGTGCATGCAAAATGCATACTGTATTATCCACTTTTTGAGAAGGAGAGACAGAATGATGAATTTGGTAGTGAGAGTAGTGACAGTAATGGCAATATGAACTACGCTTATGATATCATAGCTAATGTTGGTTAGGGCTGGCACATTGCCTCCACTGGTGGCTTACACTAACCAAAGTTTCATGATCACAACTTAAAGCCGCATTGAGCTAGAGCACCATTTGTACATCAATACAAAATGACCGAAATTGCAACCCCCACAGTTCCGTAGTGGGTGGAGCTAGAGGGATGAAATTTTGGGTGAAAACTCAAAACACCTGATATGTTAACCTGTCAAAACGTTATGACCGTAGCTTACCCCTAGCGCGAATGGCGAGCACTGCCCGGGGACTTTTCAGCCCGACCATGTACATGACCGTCTTTTACACAGATGAAAGTTTGTCCGATAAAAAATTTGAGAAGACTACATTGAAAACATATTTGTTATGCAAATCTACCTACCTAGATACCTTTGGTCGCTGGCAAAATAATTAGAACTTTATTTGCCGTAATTTTCCAAATACCATATTTGCTTCAATAATTTCTTCTCTAGAATACTCACTCTCCTCTCTTGAATAATTCCCCCAGTTAGGTGAGTGAGGAGAAAATAATCACTCTCCTTTAGTGATACCTATGATGAATTTGTTGTGTCCAATTTAGTGATAGAAAAGCGCCAGAAAAAATGGTGCTGGGCGCCATGGCGCCATCTGAAAAAGTTGCGCCGGGCTCCAAAAAGCACCAGAGAAAATGGCGCCGACAAAAAATTCACTATTTCAACATGTATATAATCATAGAAGCATTTATAGAAGAGCAACGTGCTGTCCCATTTTTCTGATGGTCAATCAAGCAAGAAAACTAATCTTATCGTGAATATTACATACCATACTTCCCGCAAATACACCCATGGGTTTATTATTTCATCAGCAAATCTTGAGGGGATTTATTAAGGGGGTGTATTCGATGGTCTCTATTATTTCGCCAGAACTACCTAGATATAAATTTATATTTATTATTATTCATTGCTTAAGATCTATAGACATACAGTATTTGCTTTAATAATTACTTACCGTATTTCTTCTAATAGAAGGGCGGGTCTCCAATAGAAGGGCGTCTCCAATAGAAGGTACACTTTTTCGACTTTATTTGTGCCACGAAATACCGTATATGCTTGAATAATCCCTCTGGGCAAAGGGGCAAATGTCCCTGGTTCTTGAGATATCAATGAAAAACGAAAATTTCGGTATTTGTCGGCAGCATTTCTCGTTGAGATTGCTGACAAATAGCGAAATTTTTGTTTTTCATTGATATCTCAAGAACCACTGGAGCGTTTGGGATAATTTTTATGCACTATGTAGATATCGGCTAGTGCTTTCAACATGTCAATTTAGGGTTGAAAACCTTTAAGCGTTCTTGAGTAATCGAATTTGCCGCGACATGTATTTGTCGCTTCACCTTCTATTTATCGTGATGCTGTAACTCCGGCTTTATTCAAGCAAATACAGTAGTTGCCTTACAGGCTATAATAAATTCAGAATAGGTAGGCAGGCAGGTCATTATTAGACAAGAAACTATTTATAATCCACCGCACCAGTAAATGAACACCCTAAGGGTTTTAGAAAAATTATACTTTAAGTAGGCTGTGATAATTGAGTACCTATTTTGACATGCCTGTTTTACCATTACTTATTACTACAGGTGCATAAAGTAGTAAGATACACGCTGCCGATGGCACATTTTGCACAGTAATCCACCTGTAACCTATTTGAAAATAGAACAAAAATAAAATATTTGTCATCATATGATGCCAACTTTGCTTTCACTATGGAATGATTTAACACATATGTAATACACATATGTATAACGTAACTGTATTCATCTAGTTAAGGTATCATTCTGCGCAAAGCATGTTATCCACCCTATATACCTACCGTATTTGCTTACATAATCCCCCTGGGGCATTATTATTTCATCAGACTTTTTTGAGGGGGGGTTATTCAAGGGGGAATTATTCCAGGGGGGATTATTATTTCGTCAAAGTTTTAAAGCATGTTTCTAACAATTCGTTTTGCGAAGTATGCTTTATTAACAAGATAACATGACATTTTGGTTCAAATTGCACACAACAAATTTATCAAATGCCTAAAATTTAAATTCAACGGCATCAACGTCAGCGTACATTCATTGTGTGCAATGGGTACACACAACAAAAATGCACATGTTGCTGCACACCGGATGTATACTCGGCGAACTTGATACTCTGCACTCGGACTGATTTATGTCTCACGTTGGAAGCGTGCCAATAGTGATTAAGCATTCAATTTTTGTAAAAAGATGGAAAACGACATTGTTGCTAACACATAAAGATTATCATTAGCATAAATAAACTTTATTTATTTAATTAGCTGCGCTGAAGTATCGTTGGCACGCTTCCAGAATGAACCACGCGTGCAAGGTGTAAAGTCACTGGAGTATACTGCATTTCCATTCGATGAATCAAACCATATTTGTTTTGCTAGGTTTCATCGATTGTTTTTTTGAAGATGTTCAGTATTTTTACTCAATCCGTAGGGGGGGGGTTATTCAAGGGGGGAATTGTTTTTTCGTCACGCGTCTAACAGGGGGGGGGGGTTATTCGAGGGGGAATTATTCAAGGGGAATTATTCAAGCAAATACGGTATTTAACATTAACCAACTACTAGTCAAGTAAGGTTCCGATTCAGGTGCATAATGCAATCGGAAGCCATCCATCCAATGACAACGATCGCAGCAAAAACGACCCCGCCCTGCAGCCACTCACGCGGCAACTTACCATGAGCAGGGCCATTCAACAACATAATTGATCTACTGCCGCGGCCGCACGCAGCACATAGGAAAACATGGGCGGCGACAACAAAGACGATGACGCGGGCTGCGTGATCCACGTGCGCGAGTTTGCGGAACGCCAGTGCGCCCTGCCGGCGGTCAAGGGCATCGTGCAGGGCATGTTGCTGTTGGCGCTCGGCTTGGCCACGTTGTTCTTTGTGCTGTTCGCGCTGCCCAGGGAGGTGGTCGCGCCTACGCAGGTTCGTTTTTATTTATGTTGTGCTGGGGGCAGTCCCAGGCCCTTTATAGTGTAAAAAACCCCTGTAAAATGTCATGTGTGATGTAAAAGACCATGTTAAGTGTCAAATGTCATGTAACATACCTTGTAAAGTCTCATGTGTATCCAAATCTTATAGTAACGTGTACAATGGACAATGTACTTTGGGACATGATGTTTGGACACTAAAACATGAGATTTGGATACAATAAAATGAGATTTGGATACACATGACACTTTAAAGGTTTTTTTTACATGACATTTGTTATCTAGGAATGGCACCTAGTGGAAATCCCAAGCCATGTAAAGTGTGTGTAAAGTGTCAAATGTAAAGTCAAATGCAAAGTCAAATGTAAAGTCAAATGCAAAGTCAAATGTAAAGTTAAGTGTCAAATGTAAAGTAAAGTGTCAATTGTGTATCCAAATCCAATTTTTCATATCCAAACCTTATGTTTTTGTATCCAAATCTTATGTCGAAAAATGTGATTGGGATACAAAAACAAAAGATTTGGATTTGAAAAATAAGATTTGGATATACAATTGACACTTTACTTTACATTTGACTTTACATTTGACACTTTGCATGACAATTGACGTTCAACTTTGCATTTGATTTTACATTTGACACATTACAGGGCTTGGGACTGCCCCCTCCCTGGGGGGCACGGTTGCAATTTGAGAGTGCCGAAAAGCTGAGTAGTGTGACCGGCATGGTAGGTATATCATTCAAATGGCACGGGCGCATCGCAATAACTACCTATCAAGAATTCGATTGATAATTTTTTTTATTTTACAAGAATTTTTATAATTCCTACAATGTGTAGGTAAAAATTTAAGACACCTATACAAGTAAAATAGCAGCTAATATAAATATCCCCCCACACAGGCGCCAAATTTCGAGCGCCAGCTGCGAGAGACCCTGTTCGATCACGTCAAGAGTCAGCGTATCAGGCAACACGGGCGGCAATTGGCGCAGCTGCACAGCCAGGCGCTGGCCACTGGCAAGCCGGCGAACGTGGTCGATTTCGTGGAGAAAACGTGGAAGGACATGAGATTGCATGGTTGGTGTTTTTTGTAGGGGCATGAAACTTCCAGAAAGTGATATGTTCAGTTCAGTGCTTCAGTTCTGTCAGTGGTGATTTGCACAAGTCCCGCATACTGTACGCAACGATGCGTAAGTAAAAAAACATTTTCTGTCTTTCAAGTTTTTGAAAACTGGTCAAAAATAATAAAAACATGCAGGGAATTTCGATATAGATTTCACAAATCTGTTTGACATATCACAGTACGGGAATTGCACGTAGGAAATAAATTCATGTGGGACAAGATGAATGATTTGATCTTGTAAAAGTAAACCTAAATACCAATGAACTTTCAACGCAGAGGTGCACACCTTCTCAACTAGATCAACATCCAGCAACAGTGAATCCAAGAGTGTAATAGCCTACATACCCGGTCAATATGACCCAGACACGTATGTCATTCTGGGCGCTTCCCTTGGTCAGTTGAAACAGATAATTATAAAATTTTGGAAAAATGCCAAAAATTGCTTGAAAATTACAAAAAGTGCTATTTGTATTTTACAGATGCCCACGATCCATCAGTTGCGGCGCTGCTCGAATCGACTGCAGCAATTGCAGAGGTAATGGCTGCAAGTGAATGGCGCCCATGGAGAACTCTGGTTCTATGTGCCTGGGCGGAGCCGAATGAAGCACCCAGGGCTTGGCTCAATGCCAATAGACAGATTTTGGCAGGAAGGTTTGCTCGTCTATGATTTTAAACCGTGATGCGTTTTTATATTTTGAATTTGTGGTATTTACAATAGAGTGGTAGAAAGAGAACAAGGCAAATTTTATTACGTATATTTTTGGAGTAATCTGTTAGTGTCGAAGCTTCCGCCGGGAGGTGTACGGCAGAGGTTCGGGTCGTTTTGGCAGGCGACACGACGGCCCCAGTTGTTCCTGACCGGAGACTGAAGAAGTTTTCACCGGTCAAGAAAACCTGCGGCTGACAGTCGCACTGCAAAAGATTTTGCTCGGTTTTCGAACACAGGGCACGTCTCATGCCACTGAGCCAACTGAACACTTAACATTGATGCTGTTAAGTGTCAATAAATTGATATTTTTTTTCACCCGGTCACTGAATTCAGCGAGATTACCCCACCGACGGCATTATGACAATGTACGTTGCCCTGCACATGGCATTCAACAATGTACGTTGCCCCGCCAATGGCATTACACAATGTGCATTGCCCTTTTAATCTCTTTCAACGAATCCCAACGTGACTGAACCCGAAAAAAAAATCCGGGATTAGCTACGTGACACTGGTAAACATGAGTTTGCACCTCAGTTCGTCACGCCAAACAATTGCAAAATATTTGTTTCATTATTTTTGGCGACTGCCCAAATCCAAAAAGAAATAATTGGCAGCTGGCTGTTTTGGGAAAAGATATTTCAAATCTCTGCCGTATCAACCCCGCTTCCGCCCACACTACGGCGTCAGCGAAGCTGATTTCTGGTTTGGAAAGTTTTCTACGCCAGAAATTCTAGCACAAACTGCACCACAGCATGACAATGGAAAAATTGTCACAAATTTTTTTTTAACAAATTCCCACTATGCGTAAAAATTGTCACAAAACCACAACCCCCGCCCCCCTACAGAGCCGCAATCTACATGCACATCGACCGGCTATCAACCAAAACGGCCATCGGCCACATGGCCAGCTCAGATGCCAAAGAAACGGCCTGGCAAGCTGCTGGCTTTGTGCCAGACGCGCCGTACGATTCCGGCAGAACTCTGGCCATGACCTGGCAGGATGATGAGGACCTGGGCAAGTTGAATTTGCAGGTTCGCTGGGGGGGGGGTGGGGTTTGAGGGAGAGGGGGCGATATGGGGGTTTCAAACTGAAGGTTACTATCTTGGGGCAGTCCCAGACCCTGTAAAGTGTAAAAGACCCTGTAAAATGTCATGAATCATGTAAAAGATCCTGTAAAGTGTCATGTGTACATATCATTGTATCGTATCCTAATGTTATGTTTTATT
>OZ038459.1:12440637-12562637 GCA_964036195.1 Sphaerolaimus hirsutus
TTACACTCAAAATGGGGGGGGGGTATTTCGAGGGGGGCTAATAAATTCATAGGCTAATAAATTCATAGTTTTGAGGGGGCTATTTCGAGGGGGGTATTTCGAGGAAATGCGGTTGATAATATCGCAGGTTCGCCGGCTGACCGACCTTCAGTGAAACAACGTAAAATGTGTCCGCCCGGTGACGCAGCGCAGTCAATAAACGAAGAAACTTTTTCTCATCATCAGACAACAGTCGAGCATCGCGAATTGACAATCTGAATGGAAAACGATTATAGGTTTTTACACGAGAAACTTACAGGGAGATCAGTATTCCGCAAGAGAAATTGAGAAGTGAAAAAGGGTAACATTTTCAATTCCAAAGTTTGAAAGTGTTCCAATTCCAATGTAAAAAATCGGCAAGTTTCACACTAAATCATCCTTACCGTCTACAATCAATGCGTTCTACGTCAGAATTCAACCTTTACGTTTCCTTATTATTTTATTTATTTTTTACTTTTCACTTATCATTTCACTTCATATTTAACGTCACCTTTCAGTTCACTTTTGACTTCTCATTTCACATCATTTTCACTTAACTTCTCCTTTTGCGGCATTGGCCACAGGTACCGACTAATGAACAAAACTGAAAACTCACTCATCCCTTGTCGCATTTCCACGTTTCCCTATTCTTTTGGCTACTTTTTTCGTGTCTTCCTGCAGCGTCACATAAATTTTCTGAAACTTTTGAGCGCTATCCATGGTCAAAGAACCATTTTGAGCCATTTGATACAGTGTGGTCCACGTTGAATTTGCATTCGTTAAATTCAGCTTCTTAAACGTATCGCTCAAACGCAATCGACCAGTTGAACCGGCCATCCAGTTATTTAGATCTTCGATCATTCTGCGGCGAAAAACGTAATTTTAAAGGAAATAATTTTAGAAGGAAACTTTATAGAATTCATATCACAATAGTATGCATAATACTCGGCGGACCATGTGCGGATTCATATCAGGGCCGTATCCAGGGGGGGGGCGGGGGGGGGGGGCTGCAGCCCCCCCCCCTTCCCGGGGCGAGACCAGAAAGTGACCGGAAAATGCGACTTTTTCAACGTCAGCATGAAAAATTTTGCGCGCAAGCGCGCATTCTTCACCAAAGATAAGGTATTATCATCAGATTTGCTACATGTGGCCACAAATCATTATAAATACACTCAATTTTGTACTTTTTGCCGTTTTGTATGTATATTTACATACATATACAGCGTTCCATGGCGCTGGCGCCAACGCCAATGGCGCCATGGCGTGGCGCCTACTAATGGCGCCAGCGCCATGGCGCCATTCCGCCACTATGTAGCTAAAATTTTAGGGGGGGGGGCTGAGCCCCCCCCCCCTCGCCGGCCTCCGTAAACAAGCAGCCCCCCCCGCTCAAAAATCCTGGATACGTCCCTGATTCATATTAAAATTTGATGAATAAAATCTTGAGATAAATTTTGTAATAAATTATTACATAGTAAAAATGAAATATTATGATGAAAAAGTGTATAATTCATGTTCATTATTCAGATGGGTTATGGTAGGTTTCCATACTAAGTGTGATGTCCGCCGAGTATGGATAAGAAGATAAAAATATGGCGGTAATGATTCCCTGAGGAGGAATCAAATTCATACAGCGATATTCAAACAGTCGAGTGGGGAAAAATCCCTGGACACAGCAAAAATAAAAAACCTGAGCGACTCAGTCTCATTAATCGGCCTCCTATCAGCGCAGCCAGCCGTAAAGTTGCCATCTTGAATATCATCCTTTGCATTCCAAAAAGCATCGTCATATTCTGCTTCAAGAGCATTTACATCGGCACCGGGGGTCATTTCATAATCAATGGATGCCCGCATTAAAGGTAAAAACGTGTCAGGCTCAGGAACAAGAGCCTTGTATGAATTTTTTATCTGTGCACCTTTTTGCTGTGGAGCTGGGGTACGATGTTTCTGGTTGTTGGTAAATGGCTGCCAACTGAAACATGGGGGATTATTGAAAAATATAAAGCGGACCCTCAGGAACAAACATAATTGTTTTAAACACTCACTTAATTTTCAGGCCAAGATTAACCATAAATAGTAAGGTGAACGAACACATTATAACTTTTGGCAACGTTCCAGATGAAATTTGCTTGAAATTAGTACTTTTATCACAGTTTATACCACCCGCACGCCGCAGTAATGCATTCTGGAATGTAAAAAACGTTGGCAAAGTACAGGCACGAGCATAAAAAATATATGACGTCACCTCAGCTTGTAGACTGCTCAACTTGCACTTCAGAGATGCACACTCAGTTCTCAGTTGATAATTCTCCTTTTCCAATTCACCAACACGCTTTTTCAAGCAATCAACCCCCTGGAATATTTATGGATTTCATCATATAAGAAATGTGGAAAAATGAGCAAACAAAACCTTTTTCTGTCTCTCTCTGGATAACTGAGCATGCTCCCTGTTCTTTACACGGCGCTGGTTCATTTTTTCAGCAAATTCTTGGGTACTTTCAGCTTTGGTCTTTTCTGTGTTGTAAAAATATCAATGGATTAAGCAGCAGATGAACAGGGGTTTCCAAGATTTTGACTTGCAGAAAATAGCTATTTTGAAGGTGAAAATTGGCAAAATGGAATAAAAAGTGACGATTCTGTGTGAAAATTTGAGAAAATCGCTCAAAATTTGCTCCACATAGATGGATATCTGAGCGATATTGGGAATAGATAGCAAATTTTTTTGCCTCGGCATAGATAGATGGCTGGTCCATTTGGCCCCCACCCCCTCTCAGCACCCCCTTGGAGACCCCTGACTAGGGTTGGCCGATGTTTTTTTTTTTAAAAAACAACGTTTTTAAAAAAAAAAAAACATGACGTCCGAAATGTTTTTTTTTTAAAAAAACATCGACCGAAATTTTTAGCACCAAGCACTAGGTATTTTGCAAAATTTTTGCGCGCAAGCGCGCAATTTCACACACAAATTGACATTGGTGGTTGTTTTCATTGGTTTTGTGGCATTTTTTGTATCAAAGTATCCATTTCTATGTGCTACCATGGGTTAATAAGCCATCATATGCTGCTGTACTATATAATATTGAGGTAATATGCTTCCATGTACCTCCACAGTGTGTCACTTAACTCCCAAAGTAACAAGCTCCTTTTATAACCTTGTTTGATCACTATTCCGTGCCAAACTTTACCTGAAGTCACGAACATTCGACTATAAGGCGATATACGAACGATATGTCCACGAAAAATGGATATTTTTGACACAAATCACCACTTATAATGCTATCCCATGGCTCCACAGCCATTATATGGTCATATATAACATCACAGAGTATTGTCACTGTCTGATATACCTATATATGTTGACACAAGGTCATATCTGGGAGCTTTTAAAAAAAAACGTTTTTTATTATAAAAAAACATTTAAAAAAAAACAAAAACATCGAGTTAAAAAAAAACGTTTTTTTCCAACCCTACCCCTGACTCGAGATAATACAAGAGCACATGAAACTAACGTTTCGAAGGTTGCCTACTGGTGCCATTGGCAGTCTCTGATAAATTGTTAACAGCGTCTTGTACTCTCACACCCGGCTGTAATAGAAAGGAACAAACATTTCTTCAAACCACCAAGCGTCAAGAATTGGCACCAGAAGAAACACACCAGAAGCACAACAAGTGGCGCACTGGCACCGGAAGCAGGCAGCAACTTGGCCGCTTTAACAGCTGGCACAGTGCCAGCTGTGCCATTGCAGCCCATCGACTCAGCTGCAAATTGGTTGATTGAAGAATTAACGGACGGAGTGATATTGTTCACGTCAGGGGTATCTAGATTTACCCTCCGGGCGTGAGCATGAATTTTTTTTTGCAAAAATTTCAAAATACGTAGTACGTAATAACGAAATTTTTTGGCTGATGATTAAAAAACGGTTTATATGCTCGCATTTTTCTTAAAAACAACATGTTATAATAACCCATGAACACTTTATTAAATTCAACACCTTTAGCACGTTGTCGTTTCACAGCGTCACGCCCAGCGACTGGCGTCAGCGAGTCGCTCGCAGCGCCGCTACCGTAACCAGACGATGTAGAATTGGAGTCGCAGCTGTGAGTGCCGGGCGACCGCTGGCCGCTATAGTGCTGCTCGTGTGTGTAGTCGAATGTAGCCTGGGTGGAGATTGGAAGGGTTTTTTGACAGAATAAATGGGATTTGGAGAATGAGTTTGACAATTGATTGTTAAGACTTTTTTCCACGAGTGTAGACGGCTATCACCAGGAACTTGATGAACTACTTAGTTGCATAAAAGTGTGAAAACTGGCGAAGTATTTTAATCTGCTACAAGTTATTGAAATAAATATATGGTTATTCCAGCCACTACACTCGGCGGTCACAAAGTATGCGCAAAATCCTACCATAATTTAATGAATAATATCTTGTGATAAATTTCCTGATCAATTTTTCCATAGTAAAAAAGAAATAATATGATGAAAAACTATATAATTTTTGGTTCATTATTCAGATGGGTTATGGTATGTTACCATAATAACTGTGATGTCCGCCGAGCATATCTATGTACCGTATTACCTCGAAATACCCACATGGGGGTTTATTATTTCGTCAGCAAAATTTGAGGGGGATTAATTCGAGAGGGGGCTTATTCGAGGGGGGGTATTATTTCGTCAGAAATTTTCATAAGGATCGTAGTAAATAGCATGCATTTGCGTACCGAAAACAGGTAATAAATGTGTACAAACAGGATATATTTGGACATAAAAACGTAGATAGCTACATAGGGTTGGCAAGCGATTTTTTTAAAGCGATTTTTTTAAAAAAAATTCCGATTTTTTTTAAAAAAAATCGCAACCCCTGTACCGATTTTTAAAAAAAAAAATCGCTGGCAAAAATTTTGGTACTTAAGCATAGGGTTCAAACGGGATCCCGATCCCGATCCCGGATCCCGTGAAATTCCGGGATTTACCAGTCCCGATCCCGATCCCGATCCCGAAACCCCAATCCCGATCCCGATCCCGATCCCGAAATCTCAAAAATACCAATCCCGATCCCGATCCCGATCCCGAAAGTTTTCAAATCCCGATCCCGATCCCGAGAAACTCCCAAGTCCGGGATCCCGATCCCGGATAAATTAGTGGAAATTATAAAAAGTGAAATAATGATGTTTTTGCATGCAAAAAAGTGGGTGCAAACCCCCAGCGTCAATTTTATGCCACTTTTCTGGCATCCAACAGTGTTTTGAGACCTTTATGAACAACTGTGAATGCCAGAAAAATGGCCAAAATCTCTATCACTAGAACCCAATCCCGATCCCGGAAAAATGCCTATCCCAATCCCGATCCCGATCCCGTGACCCCAATACCGGCCAATCCCGATCCCGATCCCGATCCCGAAATCTCAAAAAACCAATCCCGATCCCGATCCCGATCCCGAAACCCCAATCCCGATCCCGATCCCGATCCCGAAATCTCAAAAAGTGAATCCCGATCCCGATCCCGATCCCGAAAAGTCAATCCCGTTTGAACCCTACTTAAGCACTAGGTAAAATGCAAAAATTTTGCGCGCAAGCGCGCAATTTCAGATAAAAAATAACTTAATTTCTTGTTTTCACTGCTTATGCAGCAAATTTGGTCATGTAGCATCTTTTTCTGTATGCTTTTATGTGTGTAGCATAAACTTTGAATCAGTAGGGGACGTATACACAGTTCTGTGATGTGATTTCATCTCAAAAATCAATGCAAAGCCATTCGTGTTCACTACCAAAATGTTTTAGGCAGTGTTCTCAGTAAGAACATGCATTTTCTACCAAGAAATTTGCAAATGGTCAATGAAATCTAATTCACACTGCAAATATAACAAATTATCTACCTCTAGAATTGAAAATAATTTTTTCAAGCTTTTCCAAAGCCTTACAGGAGTTATACTTACACATAGGACATAACAGTACACAGAATATGATTTTATATGGCTTTTTAAGTACATTTTTAGCCTCCTCAGGTTATTTAGACGAAAAATAGGGCTTATTTTGACTCCAGCGATTTTTTAAAAAAAATAATCGATTTTTATTAAAAAAAATCGATTTAAAAAAAAAAAATCGGGGTCGTTAAAAAAAATCGATTTTTTTCCAACCCTATAGCTACACAAACTAGTCTATGTGTAGCTGCAGTGCAAATTAGCAGTAATAAATACATCATGTACATTACATACAAGATGAACATCATTCCGAAGGGGGGCGGGTATTTCGAGGGGGGGGTTATTATTTTCCCAGCCCATTTTGAGGGGGTGGGTTAATTCGAGGTAGGGGTCAGGGACGTATCCAGGATTTTTGAGCGGGGGGGGGGGCTGCTTGTTTACGGAGGCCGGCGAGGGGGGGGGGCTCAGCCCCCCCCCCCTAAAATTTTAGCTACATAGTGGCGGAATGGCGCCATGGCGCTGGAGCCATTATTAGGTGCCACGCCATGGCGCCATTGGCGTTGGCGTTAGCGCCATGGAATGCTGTATATGTATGTAAATATACATACAAAACAGCAAAAAAACACAACATTGAGTGTATTTATAATGATTTGTGGCCACATGGAGCAAATCCGATGATAATACGTTATGTCTGGTGAAGAATGCGCGCTTGCGCGCAATATTTTTTTACGCTGACGTTGAAAAAGTCGCATTTTCCGGTCACTTTTTGGTCTCGTCCCGGGAGGGGGGGGGGCTGCAGCCCCCCCCCGCCCCCCCTGGATACGGCCCTGGTAGGGGTTAATTCAAGGGGGGATAATTCGAGGTAATACGGTATATAAAATCACGTCACTCTCCAAACTCTGGACACTTTTATCAATTCTCCCCCATCATACCTGCCAGGGCGAACCAATGTCACTGGCAGTGTCACTGTGCATCGGTGCGGGCTGCAGCGACGGTGGTGAAGTATAAGGAGACATGGTGTTAGCAAGTGGAGTTGTTGGCTGCTGCCCATCCTGCCAAGTGGCTGTTTGCTGGCTCGGCTGTGCTGACACTGAATTGGTCGGTTGGAAAGCTGCGTGCAAATGGTAGATTGGGAACAGTGAGGGCACAAACATGTTCAGTCCTTAGGTGCGGTGATGGCATAAAAACGCCCATTCACACAGAGGCCGACTTTGTGTCAATTTTCGTTCTGTAGCTTTCTGTCTTCACGATGCAAATCAGCCAAGTTCACATATTTTCCCCTTTTTCAAAAGTAATTACAATGGACCAACCAAAAGAAGTTGTGGCCATTTGCGAATCGAAACATGGCTCAGCACCATACTCTGGATTCATAAATGGAATGAAATTGAAAAAGTCACTCGTACTGCAAGCCTCCAATGGCTCGGGTAACTGTGAGTAAACGATCACGTGTTATAACATTACACATGCGAATAATTCCTTTATTTAAATTAACTCACAGCGAGGCAATCCTTATTAAAGTATTGGTCCAATTCAGATAGAGGTGGTATGGCGTCTATCTGACATTTTTGACCCGGTAGCATTTCCATGTCCAATGCCAAATGTAAAATTTATGTGCAGATGATAAATATGATTAGATTAATTTCGGGACAAGAAGCCGTCAGAAATCGTTAGATCTCTGTTGAATGACCTACTTGCGTTGTGTAGAAATTTTTACATTGTGTAGTAATCTCTGATCTACATTGTAGGCCGTTATACAACACCGAGCAGAAATCAATCGGACAAGAACGAATGGGGCAGTAACCCAATTTTTTCTTTTTCGAAAATCATACCTAACTTTGTCAAAAGTTAGAGCAATACTGACACCTTTCGTTTCGGAGATGAGATTTCAGCGGCAGCAGAAGATGATTCGATTTGTTCAGTCTGCAATAGAAAGTAAATGAAACCGATTCATTTATTTAAACACTTCTCTGTCGAAATTTTGATAAAGTTCTGGCCGAAAACACGAGGATTCATTGTCACCGAAACGGCGTCATACTGAAAACAAAAAATACCGTAACCCAACGCCGCTTTTTTTGCTTGCGTGCCAATATTTCCGCCCGAAATTCCTGCCAAATTCCGGCCCCATTTTTGCGGCGAATGGCTTTGAAGTCGGCGCCGCGTGCGCCGCGGATGTAATATGAAGTTCGCCCTGCCTTCGGTCGTAGTTCAGATAGAGAACGATATCTTGGAATCTCGCGCCGCCGGAACGAGTGTAGCCGACGGCCAGCCGATAAAGAACGGGTTGACGGAGCGTAAAACAGCCAGAAAGGGACCTATGCAGGTGCGCTGGCCGCCATTGAACTACTTTGGTAGCTTTTTTTAGGTGTTTTTAGGTTGGGGAAGTGGTTGTGGAGAGAAAGCTTTGATGCATTTTGCCGTTTTAGAAGAACTGAGGTTAATATGCGTCAGCGGTACTTACGTGATAGCTTGAGCGTTTGTGGGCTTGATAACCCCCACCCTGCTTGAAAGAATACGGTATCTATTGAAAGCATGAAAGGTACTATCGAGACAATAACTGCTCAGGGCTGTTACTCAACCCAGTCGTCTCTCATTAAACTATACATCGCATTGGCAACCTGCCAACACACGCCCCTTCTCAGATGAAGCGTTCATCATTGGACAAATCAGGCGCGGGCGCGTCGCCGCCAAAGCGCTGCGTCACGCCGCCGCAATCGCCCAAAAACGGCATCGTGCGCCCGCCGAGCATCCCGCCGAACAACAAGCCCACCAGGCACACCAACCAGCTCGACTACATGCACAAGGTGGTGCACAAGACGCTGGTGAAGCACAAACATGGGTGGCCGTTTATGGTGCCCGTGGACGCGGTCAAACTGAATTTACCTGTTAGTTGAGTTTTGAGATTGTATTTGAAATGTTTTAGTGGTTTGGGCGGGATGTCGCTCACTTTTCGTGTTGGGAAGCGAAAATAGGTTGCAAGAGCGTTTGAGGTTTTATTCCATAGCACACATTTCTGTCAAAAATAAATTTTTTAGTTGACATTTCACCACTACAGCTTAAATTGTAAACTCTATGGTGCATATCAGTTGACTACAGTGTTCTCTTTTAGGGTATTATGCGATCTGATTGTTTAATCGCCTGATAAATATTTATTTTATCATCGCAGACGTACCACAAAGTTGTCAAACGCCCAATGGATTTTGGCACGATCGAAAGACGCTTGAAAAACATGTATTACTATACCGCGAAGGAATGTATACATGTAAGTGAACATATAATTTGCAGTTTTTCACCACCGCAAAATTACGTGGTTGTCGATCAACAACATATTTTTACAGGATTTCGAGACAGTTTTCTCAAACTGCTATAAATTTAACAATCCCGAAGATGACGTATACTTGATGTGCAGAAATGTTGAGAATTGCTTTCGATCGAAGTTGGCTTCGATGCCGCAGCCAGTGAGTCGTTTGAATATTGTATTGGGAATATTTTCCCGGTACTTTTTTGTGATACCTTTGTTTTTTTTTAAAATTATTTAACCATGAGTAAACAATGAGTATTTGAATTTTTGACGTCATATAGCGTGTGTGTCTGTCGTCTTACGGTTTCTACACGTTAAGAAATTTGTCATTCTATTCCGACTTTACTTTATCGATGTAAAAAATTCCCAGCAGTACTTATTTGATAAAGACAATGTATCGTTCCAACTTCCGACAGGATTTTTTTCCCAAAATCGCAGGAGACTGAAATCCACCTTACTGGCAGCAAGTCGAGACCCGTGAATAGTGCCGGCCCACTGAGTTCGAAAAAAGCGTTTCCAATAAGCAGTAATGAAGTTCTGGACTTTTTTCATCGAGCGTCCACGCCTAATGCCGCTCCGAAAAAGGTGAGTGTTGAACTTTTGTTGGTCTGGTTTGATATTTTTGACGAGTATTTAGACTGCTATTCCGGGAGTGTATGAATATAAATATTTATATGATTGTACCGTTCCTGTTGTGTGCTTGGTGGTTTGCGTGGTATATCCCAGAGGCACCTTTTTGGCTACTATCCCCTGACCTCTCAAATCATCCAGGTGATTAACCCCCGCGAACCCCGCCCCAAACCCCCCCCTCCAAACCCATCCTCAAACACCCGCGCATTTCGCAGCCAGTACCGAAGCCCGGTGGTGCGGCGCCAGCCACTGCTGGTCCCGCTGCAGCTGTAATGGCCACTTTACTTGGCAATTCGCCAAAAACACAGGCATCACAGCCCAAGGGCAAACCGGTGGGCAGCCCAAACCGGAGGCAAGTCGGCACCTCAATGGCGCATATGATTGACTATTCTAAGGTGTGATGGATGTTTTTGACAACTGGTTTTGGGGTTTATAAGGACGAAAATTCGGAAGACTTTTGAGTTTTCATCTTTTTCTGATAACTTTCAATTTTTTTCGAATTTTTTTTTCTTCATTTTATCTCTGCGTCTCCAAATGTCCGTATAAATGGTCGCTTAACCCCTAAGTCATTTTTTACTTATCACTCCGCGCAGCTACCTGTCCGCGACAGCGCTATGTCTGTTTTCGAGCGGGAAAAGTGCCAAAACTTGCTGAATGAGCTATTCAGCAAAAAGTACAAGGCACAGGCGAATCTGTTCTATGAACCCGTTGATGTGGTGGGGTTGAGATTATCTGGTTTGTTTTGATGCTGTATTGGCAACTATTCGCTGACGAGTTTAGATATCAGTATTTTTAGATTTTTCAGTTTTGAATATCACGAATTTTGCAAAACCTTTTTCATAAATTTAATAGCTAAATTAAATAACGTGAAAATGGGCAAAAAGTATGAACATTAGCGAGTGAGCGAAAATTGGGCAAAACCATTCAAATAGAGTGGTAGTAGCCAAAAAATTGAGTCTTGGTAGATCGATAGATAGAATACAAAATCGAAGTTTAATAAAAAAAATGCCAAAAGCGCAGACTATTATGATGTCATAAAAAGGCCGATGGACTTATCTACTATCAGAAGGAAACTTACATTCAGACAGTACGCAAATATTGGCGAATTTCGCAGTGATTTAGATCTCGTTTTTGATAATGCAATGACTTACAATCCCGTCGGCGACCCGGTGCATGTGTGCGCTTCCAATCTGAAGGTGGGTGCATTTTCACTTATATTGTCAGCGACTGTGTCTGTCGCAGAAAGTAACACGTAACGGGCGTTATATTCACCCCCCGACTATTCTTAACACTTCAATATCGACATCATTATTCGATGGATCGTGTCTATGGATGAAAACCACTGTTTCTCAGGGACACGGTATCTCATGGCTCTACTGTTATTTTATCGCTATATGAAACACCACTAAGTATGGAGTCGTGTTACCGACGTGTTTCATATAAATAGCTGTTATGTTCACTCACAACCATATTTGGGAAGTTTTGAAAAAAAACCGTCTGGTTTAAAAAACGTTTTTTACAGACACGAGTCGTTTTTTAAACAACGTTTTACCTAGGGTTGGCCGATGTTTTTTTTAAACGTTTTTTTTTATAAAAAAAACATGACGTCCGAAATGTTTTTTTTAAATAAAAAACATCGACCGAAATTTTTAGTACTAAGCACTAGGTATTAGGGTTGGGACGATATGACTTTTCGATATCGATATTCGATATTTTTTTCTGAAACTCGACATTCGATATCGATACGATATAGACCCTCGATATTCGATATTGATATGAAAATATGCTCGATATTCGATATCGATATTTCGATATTTTCGATATTTTGATATTTTCATGCAGATGGGGCATATAGTATTTTCATTTGGTCACAAACATGGTTGATCATCATTTTAAATGAGTCACGCAACGCTCAAAATGAGAGGATGAAATGAGAACAGGATTAATTTAATTTTATCAGGTGGAAAATTATCCAGCAGACATTTACATTTCATACTTGTAACTAGGGGTGGCTGGCTTTTTACATTTGAAAGGTTGTTCTTTAAAAAGACTGCAAAAAAATTTTAGCCACATTTTGGCGCAATTGTTTCCTTGTGATGCAGTTTCCTTTGTTAATAGCTTGTATTTTGTTGGGGTGTGTATACATTACCCTTCATATCCTACTGTTGATAGCTCAATGAAAAATGGCATGCTACTTATATGAGATATTATTTTCTGCATTCAAAAGCGTAGACATATTATGGCTGCAGCAACCACTTTTTGTTGGCTTCACCCATTTTTATGGGATCAAAAATAGGTCAAAAAGAATATCAGAATATCGAAAAATATCGAAAAAATGGTCGATATTCGATATCGATATTCGATATTTTTTCAAAATTTTCGATATCGATATTCGATATTCGATATGAAAAAATGGTCGATATCTGATATTCGATACGATATATCGTCCCAACCCTACTAGGTATTTTGCAAAATTTTTGCGCGCAAGCGCGCAATTTCACACACAAATTGACATCTGATCAAAAATGGCTAAAGCCAACAAAAAGTGGACGCTGCACCTAAACACGTGTATGCTTTTGAATGCACAAAAGTAATATATCATATACCATGCCATTTTCTTATCGAGCTATCAAAAGATGTATATCAAGGGAAATGTATACAAATGCTAATAATATAGGCTATCAACACAGCAAACTGCATCACAAGAAACAATTTCACCAAACTTTTGCATGGCAGTGTGAGCTGTGTCAAAGTGCTGCAATCATTAAAAATACAAAAAGCTCACGCTGCCATGCAAAAGTTTGGTGAAATTGTTTCTTGAGATGCAGTTTGCTGTGTTGATAGCCTATATTATTAGCATTTGTATACATTTCCCTCGATATACATCTTTTGATAGCTCGATAAGAAAATGGCATGGTATATGATATATTACTTTTGTGCATTCAAAAGCATACACATGTTTAGGTGCAGCGTCCACTTTTTGTTGGCTTTAGCCATTTTTGATCAGATATACTTCTTTTTGAGGGCCACAGGCCCAAAAGTTTATAAGTTATTGCAAATCAAGCAAATGCCACATGTGGCACTGAGCAATACAATCTATAGTCAAGAAGAAGCCAAATACTAAGATTCAAAAGGTTTTCAACTTGACATTTAGAATCTGAAAATTATCACTTGACATGGATGACTTGAAATTACCCACTTGACAATGGCTTGACATAAAACACTTGACATTTATGACTGACTGGCATCACTTGACATTTATGACTGAATGGCATCACTTGACATTTATGACTTGACATGAACCGCTTGCCATTTTTTCACCTGATAGTTTTCACTTGACATAAACAACTTGACAGGTATCACCTGAAAATTGTTACTTGACATATTACTTGACATTTGACATGACATTTATCACTTGACATTAAACTTGACATTTCACATGAAATTTATCACTTGACATTAAACTTGACATTTGACATGACATTTATCACTTGACATTAAGCTTGACATTTAACTTGACATTTAATCTGACATTTAACTTGACATTTCACTTGAAATTTATTACTTGACATTTCACTTGAAATTTATCACTTGGCATTTGAATTGACATTTCAATTGAAAGTTATCACTTTATATTCACCTTGACATTTATCACTTGACATTTGACTTGACTTGACTTTTGACTTGACATTTATAACTTGACATTTGACTTGATATTTGATCATTTGACATTAAACTTGACATTTGACTTGACATTTCTCACTTGAAATTTGACTTGACATTTATCACTTGAAATTTGACTTGACATATGACTTGATATTTGACTTGACATTTATGAGTTGACATTAAACTTGATATTTCACTTGAAATTTGTCACTTGACATTTGACTTGGAATTTGTCACTTGATATTTGACTTGACATTTCACTTGAAATTTATCACTTGACATTTATCACTTGACATCTCTCACTTGAAATCTATCACTTGACATTTATCACTTGACATTTGGCCTGACATTTATTGCTTGACATTTATCACTTGACATTTCACTTGAAATCTACCACTTGACATTTATCACTTGATATTTGACTTGATATTTTATCACTTAATATTTTATCACTTGACATCTATCACTTGACATTTATCACTTGATATTTGACTTGATATTTTAGCACTTAATATTTTATCACTTGACATCTATCACTTGACATTTATCACTTGACATACCTGACATTTATTGCTTGACATTTATCACTTGACATTTGACTTGACATTTATAACTTGACATTTGACTTGACATTAACCACTAGACATTTATGACCTGATAGTAATCACCATGCAAGGTCACATGCTCAGTATCACATCAAGCAGTAGTTCAGGCACGTTTGCGCATTTTACACAAAATAAGCAAACTTGAATAACTTTTGTAAATCTGTACCAAAATTGCCAAAAATTGGCTTTGAAAGCTCTAGTCAATGCGCACGTCAACAAATATTTTTTTTGCTGCATTTGTATTCAAATTTTAAATTTATTGAGGTTTGAAAATTTCAAACAGATACCATCCCAAAGTGGGCGGAGCCTGTGAAAAAAATTTCCGAAAATAAGAAATGGCATCATATGCTCTTTCATATGAGCCATCAACCATGAAAATCGGCCGTGTTTCAAGGAAGTTATTGCAGTTTGAAGATTGTCGGAATGTGTAAAGTACACTGCCTAGAAAAGAAAATGTGTAATAACTTCCTCCCAACTCAACCATTTGATCTGAAAATTTGCATGGGGGTACTTTTCGACACGGGCTATTCAATGGTATAATGGGTTTTGCCGTAGCTTGTCGCGTTCCGAAGTTATTGCGATTTAAATTTTGCGATTTCCGCATTTTGGTGTGTCTGACCATATTATGGGTGGGTCGCTTGCGCCCTCCCTCGGCAGCGAGGGATGGCGCTGGCGCGCCCACCCGATTGGTGGTTGTTTTCATTAGTTTTGTGGCATTTTTAGTATCAAAGTATCTATTTATATATGCTACCATGGGTTAATAAGCCGTCATATGTCGGTGTAGTTTATAATATTGAGGTAATGTGCTTCCATGTACCTCCACAGTGTGTAACTTCACTCCCAAAGTAACAACCTCCTTTTATAACCTTGTTTCATCACTATTCCGTGCCAAACTTTACCTGAAGTCACGAACATTCGACTATAAGGCGATATACGAACGTATCGACAAAAAATGGATAATTTTGACAGAAATCACCACTTATAATGCTATCCCATTGCTCAACAGCCATTATATGGTCATATATAACATCACAGAGTATTGCCACTGTCTGATATACCTATATATGTTGACACAAGGTAATATCTGGGAGCTTTTAAAAAAAAACGTTTTTTATTTTAAAAAAACGTTTTTTTTAATAAAAAACATCGAGTTGAAAAAACGTTTTTTTTCCAACCCTAGTTTACCATCCAACTTTCGACCCCCCCCCCACAGCGCGCGGTGTCGCAGCGTTGGTTGGAGATGTTTCACCAGCGTCCTAATCAGAACAAGGCGGCAGCGCTGGCCAATCAGCGATCGCCCAATTTCAACAATCGCAACGTTAATTGCAGCGCAAAATCGAGCAGCAGTAGCGGCGATGATGACGATTTGCTGGATAAAAGACTCATGGAGTGGCAGGAGAGATCTCTGGAAATTAGCGAACAGGTAATTTGCCCTTTTACATCAAGGACGTATCCAGGGGGGGGGCGGGGGGGGGCCGCGACCCCCCCCCTTCCCGGGGTGAGACCAAAAAAGTCGCGAAAAATGCGACTTTTCCCATATAATTTTTGATGTTTCTTAAAAATTTTGCGCGCAAGCGCGCAATTTCTTCCCCATGCATTGTATTTTAAGCGGATCGGTCCCTTAAACCAATATCCTTGGAAATCAACACATTTTTGCGAGTTTTTGCTGTATATGTATGCATAATTACATACATATAAAGCGGTTCTCGGCGCTGGCGCCAACGCCAACAGCGCCATGGCATGGCGCCTATGTATGGCGCTAGCGCCAAAACGCCTTTTTGTACCTATATAGTGGAAAATTTTAGGGGGGGGGCTGAGCCCCCCCCCGTTCGCCGGCCCCCGTAAACAAGCAGCCCCCCCCCGCTCAAAAATCCTGGATACGTCCCTGTTTTACATGGAAGTACAAAGTATTTCGATTTTGAAACATGTAATATATTTATTACCGCTTCAATCTTGTATTTTTCGATACGGAACTCAACTGAGTTGAATCTTCATAAGTATCGTGAAGCCTGTCACTGGTAGGTCACTAGTACTGTCACGAATTTTCGTTTTCGTTTTCCGCAGGTAAAATTTCTCCGCTTTCCGGCCGCTGAATTTTTTCAAATTCGTTTTCCGGCCACTAAATTTTTTTTCTCCGTTTCCGTTTTTCCGGCATATTTACCGGTTCCTGGCTAAATTTTCTGTTTTTTTCCCCTCCTTTTTTTTCTGGCTCAACTGTCTGTTTTCTGTTTCAGCCAAACTGGTAAACATACACCCCCGTTCACCATGGTTGGCACCATTGAGATATTTTCAGAAAACAATTCATAACTTTGCTATACAGAATGGTATTTGGCCAAGTGGGGTATCCCCTTGTAGGGCAATTCAAGCCCTACAAGTGCATATAGGGCACAACTGATTATCTCTTCTCTAGGGCATTTCATGGGCCAGATAAATTCTTTTAGTCATTTAACGCTGATCACCATGGTTGGCACCCTAGTGTTTTTTGGTATTAAATCCTGATTTTCAAGGCTCCATTCTGCAACAAATGGCAGATTTGAAGAAGTATGGCACTCAGCCAGCTCTGAGTGTCAAGGCCCAGTTTGAAATGCATTTTGATGATTGTTTTCCTTCTATTTTCTGGAACATGGCAGCAGATGATAAAAATAGCTATTTTAGCCATTTGCATTGCTTTTCAGTTGCTGAAAATGCCTTGGCTGATGAATATGTCATCCACATCATGTGTTATGACTTTGTCATGGCTGCATATGTTTTGTCAATGTACTGGAGATGTCCAAGTACTGATGTTGATTTTTTTAATGGCTGTTTCTCCAGACATAAGGCCCCCATAAGACATATGTTCAAGCAGTTTGTAAAGGCAAAATAGCTGACTGTAAGAGGAATATTCAAGCTTTAAAATGAGTGCTTACATGCATTAATCTGTTCACACAAATATGAGATTGGCCATCTCAAAAATTATGTTATCACAAAAATTGTAAATTCAGTAGTAAATAGGCAAGATAATGGCAGTAACAATTTCGCTGTAGCATACCTCACATTTGTGTGAACAGATTTATGCATGAAAGCACTCATTTCAAAGCTTGAACATTCCTCTTACAGTCAGATATGTTGCCTTTACAAACTGCTTGAACATGAGGGCCATATGTCTGGAGAAACAGCCATTGATGAAATAAACATCAGTACTTGGGCATCTCCAGTACATTTACAAAACATATGCAGCCATGACAAAGTCATACCACAGCATGTGGATGACATATTCATCAGCCAAGGCATTTTCAGCAACTGAAAAGCAATGGAAATGGCTAAAATAGCTATTTTTATCATCTGCCGCCATGTTCCAGAAAATAGAATGAAAACAGTCATCAAAATGCATTTCAAGCTGGGCCTTGACACGCAGAGCTGGCTTGGTGCCAAACTTCTTCAAATCTGGCATTTGTTGCAGAATGCAGCCTTGGAAATCAGGATTTAAGACCAAAAAACACTAGGGTGCCAACCATGGTGATCAGCGTTAAATGACTAAAAGAATTTATCTGGCCCATGAAATGCCCTAGAGAAGAGATAATCAGTTGTGTCCTATATGCGCTTGTAGAGCTTGAATTGCCCTACAAGGGGATACCCCACTTGGCCAAATACAATCCTGTATAGTGAAGTTATGAATTGTTTTCTGAAAATATCTCAATGGTGCCAACCATGGTGAATGGGGGCGTACATGCAGGTTTTCAATTATGCGATTTTTTCCATTTTCCATCAAACTTCAGCAAATTTACCTTTTCCCCGCAAATTTCAGGATTTTTTTCCCATTTCCATGCTAATTTTCCATTTTCCGGTCTTGTTTTCCGTTTTCCGGCAAATAAATTTTTTCCGTTTCAGTTTTCCGCCGAGTGCCATAAAATTTCCGTTTCCGTTTTCCGGCAACTGCAAAATTTTTTCTGTAAATGCCCTTGTCACTAGCGAGTCACAATTTTCACAGTCATTTATTCGCCATCGTTTCAGCTGCGTAAAATCCAATCGGGCATCAAGGACATGCTGGATTTGAAGCGGGCGCGCAAGGCTGCACGAGCCGCCGGTCTGCCCATTCCACAAATACCTAGTCATTTGAGATTGCCACTTGCCGCCGCGGGTTTGTCGATTTTGAATTTACGTGGATAGTGGATGGCGGTCTTTTTTCGACCGTATCGAATGGTAAAAAATGTTTTGAACAGCGTCGGAACTGAACGTGTCAACGAAATATTGATAGGTATTGTAGATTTTTATCCCCTGGGAACTAGTGATTTTGAAGGTGAAAATTATGAAAATGTAAGAGAAAATTGGGGTTTTTAGCGAAAGTTTGGGTAAAGTAAGTTTCTGAAAAAATCGCTCCAAATAGCTGGATAGCTGGGTGATTGGGAGGGGGTTCAGGCAGGGGTCTCGAATGGCGGGGGGTTACCCCCCCCAAACCGCCCAGTTATCTATCTATCCCGGAAGCAAAATTTTGGGCTACTACCCCCTAAACCCCCCCCCCCAAATCTCCCAGCTATCTACCTATCTGGAGCGATTTTTGAGAAACTAGACCCCAATTTTCGCTCAAAATCGCTATTTGCCTCAGGGATAGATATCTGAGCGGCTACCGAAATGATAGATAAATAGCTGGGCGGTTTGCTGGGGGAGGGGGGTTACCCCCCTTCCTACCCCTGTAATTATTTGTTATCACTAATCACTATTTTTTCAGCGCCAATGACGTCATCTTGGGAAGTCAGTTCGAATGCGGCCACATCTGCAACCGATGCTAAACCGCCGACTGTGAAAACGTCGCCGCCTCCGATCAGCCCTAGGTCTGCTTACGCATCTCCGAGAGAGAAAGTCAACGCTTTGCAGCCGCCCAGAAAACGCGGCCGGCCGGCCAAATGTATGTGTTGGCTATTTTTCGTGGTGTTCTTCGTGGTATATTTTGTATTATCGGCCGTCTTTTTGTATTTTTGTATGTGTTAGCCGTAGGGTTCAAACGATATGACTTTTCGATATCGATATTCGATATTCGATATTTTTTCAAAATTTTCGATATCGATATTCGATATTCGATATTTTTTTCTGAAACTCGATATTCGATATCGATACGATATGGAACCTCGATATCGATATTCGATATTCGATATTGAAAAATGGTCGATATTCGATATTCGATATTTCGATATTTTCGATATTCGATATTGCGATATGCTTTTGGTATAGCAAGGCATATTTCAAGTAACATATTGTATTTTCATGTAGTTGCACACATGTTTAATCATCTCTTTACTAAAATTTGAATGGTTCAAGTGATTTTAACAAGCTTTACATCACTCAATGGTAGAAAATAGAAGATAAACATGATGAATCAAAGTGTATCAGACAAATAACAATTGGTAGATATTACAGTTCATCCGAACCTAATTGCTTAAGGGCATGTTGCCAAAAAAGTATATCGGCGTTTTCTGGCTTCAAATTTAGCACTCCAACAACAATGACATTATAAATACTGTA
Organism: Sphaerolaimus hirsutus; assembly: GCA_964036195.1. Classification (NCBI taxonomy): domain Eukaryota; kingdom Metazoa; phylum Nematoda; class Chromadorea; order Monhysterida; family Sphaerolaimidae; genus Sphaerolaimus; species Sphaerolaimus hirsutus. The sequence continues at coordinate 12,460,262 of OZ038459.1, forward strand.
CTTTTACTCATCAAATACAATACTATAAGCACATCAGATCAACCATAAACACCTCAAAGTGAAAATGAAAAGTAAATTTGGGGACACGATACAGGTTCGATATATCGAAAAAATGGTCGATATTCGATATCGATATTCGATATTTTTTCAAAATTTTCGATATCGATATTCGATATTTTTTCAAAATTTTCGATATCGATATTCGATATTCGATATTAAAAAATGGTCGATATCCGATATTCGATATTCGATACGATATATCGTTTGAACCCTAGTTAGCCGTCACTATTCGAAGTAAGCAGGGGTGCAAAACTACAAAACCCCTGATAAGAAGGTATATGTGGTAACAAAATAGCTGAAAATAGGCGTGTTTTGTAGGTGAAAATATTTTTGTGGTATGAAAATTAGCGACTTTGAGCAAAAATTCCCAAAAATCGCTCCTAAAGATTGGGGTGGGAGGGGTTCAGGGACGCGTACTTAAAAAAATTGCGTCCCGGGTAGAGGGTAGCTGAGCTACCTCCGAAATAGATGCATAGTTTGGCCGTTTTTGGGGATACCCTCCCCGCCCCAACTCCCTATTGGAGACTCCTGCTTCATGATAGTAAATACTGCTCTTTCTGGTCTTAGCGGCGAACACCAGCGGTGAATGCGAGCCGAGCGCAAGCACGAGCACGAGCAGCGCTGGCGCCGGTGCCATTCCCACGCCCACGGCTGGCGCTGGCGCCAACGTGCAGCAGCACAATTCGCACACCAGCGCCAGCGACGCCGTTGGCTCGACGCCGGGAAAACAGGCTAACAGCGTGTCGCCCGTGGATCCTGTTAAGGTGGCCCAGGTTAGCTTGGTGTTGTTTTCAATTTTGTTTGTTTTTGGGGGGATTGTCCACCTGTGTAGTGGTTTTCACTAGGTTCCAAACGGGACTAAAATTCTGATTTCAAAATTTGAAAATGCAATTCCTACTCCGAAAAAGGTGCCCAATACTGATCCCGAAAAATGTAAAATTCCCAAGCAAATGGTAAATGTGGATGGAAATCTACAGTGTCTATCTAATGCCACTTCTCTGGCATACAAGTGCATTTCTATTGTTTTTTTGTGTGAAAGATCAGGAGAAGCATCAAATCCCAAACTTGTTTGTTTCGTCAAAATTCCGATTCCGGATATTCTAAATGCCGTTTTCGCCCGATGCCACATCATTCTCTGGCTGCACCCCCCTCTCCACAAACAGGCGGCGGCGGCGCGCAAGCGAAAAGCTCTGCGCACCGACTACGCTTTCGACAGCGAGGACGAGTCGGCCAGCAAAACGATGAGCTACGACGAGAAGCGGCACTTGTCGCATTGCATCAACCAGCTGCCCGGCGACAAGTTGAACAGAGTCGTGCAGATCGTAGAGGCCAGGTCGTCGCTTAGTCAGGCGTCCAAGTTAGCGGGTTGCGGGTAGGGTTGGAAAAAAAACGTTTTTTTAACTCGATGTTTTTTTTAAAAAAACAACGTTTTTTAAAAAAACAACGTTTTTTTAATAAAAAACGTTGTTTTTAAAAGCTCCCAGATATAACCTTGTGTCAACATATATAGGTATATCAGACAGTGGCAATACTCTGTGATGTTATATATGACCATATAATGTCTGTGGAGCCATGGGATAGCATTATAAGTGGTGATTTGTGTCAAAAATATCCATTTTTTGTCGACATATCGTTCATATATCGCTTTATAGTCGAATGTTCGTGACTTCAGGTAAAGTTAGGCACGGAATAGTGATCAAACAAGGTTATAAAACGAGGTTGTTACTTTGGGAGTGAAGTTACACACTGTGGAGGTACATGGAAGCACATTACCTCAATATTATATACTACAGCAACATATGACGGCTTATTAACCCATGGTAGCATATATAAATGGATACTTTGATACTAAAAATGCCACAAAACCAATGAAAACAACCACCAATGTCAATTTGTGTGTGAAATTGCGCGCTTGCGCGCAAAAATTTTGCAAAATACCTAGTGCTTAGTACTAAAAATTTCGGTCGATGTTTTTTAAAAAAAAAACATTTCGGACGTCATGTTTTTTTTAATAAAAAAAACGTTTTTTTTTAAATGAAAAACGTTTTAAAAAAAACATCGGCCAACCCTAGTTGCGGGACTTACGGGTCGTGGCCGTTGTTGGGGTGAGAGTTCGACAATTCAGGAATATGTAATCTTCGGTGCAAATTGGCAAAAACCACCCCCTTTCGCGGGGCTCTGCAAACAAACAGCCCTCACCCCGCTCAAAAATCCTGGATACTTCTCTGTCTGTAGCAGTTGCTCTTTCTCAAATACGATCTACTCTCACATTTTCTCCACATCACACATTTCTCACGCTTCAGGGACGAAATCGAGATCGACTTTGAATCCTTAGAACCGGTCACACTTCGCGAGTTGGAAGCCTTCGTGAAGGCTTGCAATGCGCACTTGCCCAACACGAACGGGACGTCTGCGCCAGCCGCCGCGCCGCCGCCGCAGCAACTGCAGCAGCAGCAGCAGCAACAGCAGCCGCAGCAGAATAACGCCGCCGCGACGAATTGTCATCAGCCTTTGAAAAGGAATAAGAGCACTTCTGGTGCGGTTGGGTGTCAATTTTTTGTGAAGGTTTTTATTTAATGAAAAAAACCTTGTAATAAATTTTTAAAAATTAATAATGCTGGATTAAAGACGAAATATTTTTATGGAAAAACGGGTTATAGTATGTTCCTATACTATTTAAGTGTTATGTCCGTTGAGTAGTGATGTAAAAAGCGCCAGACTTTTGGCGCCAAGCGCCAAAAGCGCCATGGCGCTTTTGGCATGCGAGCGCCAAGCGCCAATGGCGCCACAGCAAAATAGCGCCAAGCGCCAAAAGCGCCATGGCGCTTTTCTAGAACACGGCGCCAAGCGCCAATGGCGCCAGAGGATGTTGGCGCCAAGCGCCAATAGCGCCAGCGCCAAAAAATTTTGCTGCCCAAGAGGCAGCCATGCTAATGCAGGTATTGGTTAGGTCCTGTCAGTTAGGTTTTGTAGTAGGTTAAGTAGGTAATGTAGGCTAAGGGTGCTGAGCACTGATGAGACCCTGGCACCCACCCGAAAATCATCCCCTGTCTGTTCGAACGGGTCTAAACAGGGTTTTCTGTCTGGAGGTGCTTGGGAGTGCACCACGTGATTCTTCCAGACATATTTTGAACATCTATTTACTTTGGTGCCTCTACAGTTTGAAGCATTCAGACATTTTACCAGTGTATTTACCTTTTTATTCAACAACAACAAAACTTTATTTTCAACACAATGCAATACTATGCATTTGATCATCACTCGTCGGCTCGTGAGCAAGATTTGAATTGGGATGAGAACCATTAGGCCCATTATTTGGGGAATTTTTTGAATATCCTTGCAAAATAAGCAAGTGGAGGGTTTGTTCTTCCTGGAATAAATTACATCCTGGGTTTTACATGTGCAGTAACACATTTACATGTGAAAATTTTGCACACAAGGTAAGGTAGTTTAACATAAAATAATGATCTATTTTTTGAACTCCTTGGCGCTTTTCTGGCGCTTTTTAAAATGCCAGCGCCAAGCGCCAATGGCGCCACGGCATCAGAGCGCCAAGCGCCAAAAGCGCCATGGCGCTTTTCCGTAGCACAGCGCCAAGCGCCAATGGCGCCACAGCAAAAAGGCGCCAAGCGCCAAAAGCGCCATGGCGCTTTTTGCTTTGGCGCTAGCGCCAGGCGCCAGCGCCATGGCGCTTTTACATCACTACCGTTGAGTATACTTATATCATTTCAGGTGGCAAAGGCGATGGCGTCACACCGGCGAAAGCGGGTGCTAATCGTGCCAAAGGTAAACGTTCTTTTGTAATTCGATTTCATTGCTTGATGAGCGGTTGTTGACAGCGTTCCCGTTGATAGCGTGTCTTTTGTAAGAGCAGAAATTTCCCGTCAAAACTTTTTTGATCACTGCACAACACTTTTTCGACCACTTTTGACCACTGCTAATAGTTAAATATAACTTTTCGTACGATACAAAAGTACTCGATGAAATCGTTGTTGTTTTGGTCGCTATTTTTGTCATGTTTGACATTTCCCTCATTTAACGTCCTTCATTTTTCCCCTTAATTTCCCTTTCATTTTACCTTTAAAAACGCTTAAAATTTTTACTTGTCGATCGCAGGCAGTGCGCTTTCACCGCCCACCAGCTCGTCAAGCAGCAGCGCTTCGAGCGATTCATCGGACTCGGATTAATGCTGCATCATGCGCCAGTGCTGTTTGCGAGTCATGGTCATTTTGTACGTCGTGGGTTGCCGCAAGGCGGTGAATTTGGAGATAGGTGATTTCCGTCGCCAGACTGAACCCTTTGAGCACCCACTAGTTAGTTGACATCGCAAATTTTTGTCAACTGAATGCCGACTAATGTCAACTAAATATGTCAAGTTAAAAAGCATCACACTTGACATAGACAATGAAAATTTAGTGTCACTATATAAAATTAACCATGCTTTAACACACAGAAAAGTTGAAATCGCATACTTAAACCAAATTTAGTTGACATGAATTCAGTTTACATCTAGCTAGTGGGGGCCCTCTGGTGCCATTCAATAGGTACGCAATTGGGGCGGTTGGTTTGAGGCTATAGCAGTGTGACGCCCAAAACGCCCATTGGGCATCCACCAAGGTGGCTATAAACAGCACTTGAGTAGCCCGTTTTCATATTCCACAAGCTTTGTACATTTTTCTCAGCTGAAAACTTTCATTCACTGTGTAGTAGTGCTAGTATATTTCATCAAATTTCCCGGTAAATATTTACATAGTTGCTGTTTTAAAGATGTGTATATGTGAATATTTTTGAAACAGAAATACATGCGAGCAATCATTGAAAAATAACTTCACTGAAATCAAACGGTTCAAATGAAATAGTCATTTGGTCGTTTCTGCATACATTGTAGAATGATGAATGTAGATAATCAGTCAGATGGGATGTCTTGCGTGTATCCAATGTGGACGGGGCACCTAGATATTGCCGGGGGTTTTGTCGTTGTTTAACAAACCTTTTTTTAAAGAAACTTTTTAAACGGTTGTCGAAAAAAACGTTTTCCATCCTAGGGCACCTTTGAAATTCTTTTGTCTGTGTAATTTTTGATATCCTACCTGGCCAGACATCTTGGGCGAAAAATCTGCTTATCCCTGGGTGAGGTTTACTCATTTACTCGGAAAATGTTCGACAAACATCGGAAAATGTTCTGAATTGTTTAAAAGTGTTCCAAGTAGTGAGAATATTTTTGGAAACTGAATGTGAATATGAAATCTTCCCACGTGAAAGAGAATTTTCTCATTAAAATTCTACCTGACATAACGGTCAAATCCCGCATCGTTTTATTCGTATTCATGATCGCAAATTCATAACCAATAATCTGGCACGTAGAGGATATCATGTCAAATGATGCAGCATGTATTTCTGCGGTTTCGCTACATTCTACAATTGTACGTGCTGCCGGTTTTCTCAGCCATAAAAATTTATGAGCCGTCGTCATTTATGCCTCAGTGCATGCAAATTCTTACCCATGTATGTATCCTAATTCCTATTTTGTACGGTTTTGGTAATGTTACTGTTAGTCATTCTGAGAAGTTTTATTTTTCACTGCGGTGAACAGGCACAGCCGACCACATTTGAGTACCGTATTTGCTCTGTTCCGGAATTATTTCTGGCGAATGTCTCCTAATATCTGATTTAATGAGCGGTGTATTTGTCACTATTATCGTGATTGTTGCACAAATTGAACACACCTTTCCTTGTGCCACTGTTCTGCATTTTTTATTTCATTGAAGTTTTGGCGATATGCCAATGTTCGCGGTGGCCAATGTTAGGGTAGGTGACCGCTTTTTGTGACACGACGCGTTTGAAATAAACAACGAAGAATGTGTCGATTATTGGTGAAGGCCAATTAATTTTTTTGACGCATGACCGAGATGTACGAAAAATGCATCTTTTTAACTCAGCTTTCTAGAGCAAATACGGTTTTCTAGAGCAAATACTGTTTTCAGAATAAAATCTTTGTATTCTTGCGTAACCTCGTGTCTCTAAATATATTTGATTATCTTCTACCATATACACCTGAATATGTCCCACGTGAGTATTTAATTTGAATAATTTAATGGGATGTGGCTTATTTTTCATCAGAAATTTATCAAATATTCACTATAATTTTGCCCATTCGATTTTGTAAGGTAAATTTAGTTTAATGTGAGCTGAGGGTCTTAATTTTTCCATCTTGTTGCTTTTGAGAAGTATATAAATATCTGATGGGGCTTATACAAGAACGTGCGGTATCTATTTTATTCTAGCCACTGCTGAGGTGATAATGCAAATCATCTCAGCGCATTCTCTCTTCTAAAAATCTGTCTCGTGTGTTCGGCATTTTTCTGTGCCCTTTTGATGAATGATCTTTTTGTGCAAAAACCGGTATAAGTGTGTATCATAATTTCGCTTTTTCTCAAAATCAATGTAGCCATGCACACTAGTGCATCATCGAAATTTGGTCAACTCATAAACGTGTTTCAACGACCCCCTTTTAAGAAACAACAACGGTTTTTTATTTTTAAAAAACTTCTAAAAAACCCTCGTCCATCCCTAGTTTCAACACATTCGAGCTTACCTGGGCCAGTCCCGCAGGTGGCAAAGTAAATAGAGTAAAGTTTTAAGTGAAGAGTGTCATGGAGGGTGGTGAATGGTGCTGGAAAATTCACACGAGTCTTGTGTGAATTTAAGAGTTTAGAGAGTGAAATTTTAGGTGCAAAGTTTCATTTTTATTTGAATATATATATATGCAAAAACCCTAAGTAATTATAGTCCTTACTATAATTTTTTAAGGTATTTACGTTTGACATTTACATAGTCACATATTTACCTATTTACATAAATACTTACTTCACTCATAAGCAAACTTACTTGCCTAAGGAGCCTATATTTCACACCTTCTCTCACCAATTTGTCTGAAGCTAGGAAATGACAAATGTATTTAGATAAATTTTGCGCGCCTGGCCTTTGTGCCCTAATTTATGAAGCAACGAAAAATGCAGCTTCTGTTTAAGTGAAACAAAGCTGTTCTATAAGTAGTAAGACATTTAGTGAGGCTCTATGCTCTATTTATTCATCTAAGCTACATTATTTTACTATCTAATTACCTATATTTGGAACACCTAAATAAGGGCTTTCGCGTTTTAGCTCTAAACTTGCGATTTTAAGGATCTGTTAGAGAGTGTACATCTAGTCTGTTTGAATCCTGTTTAATTTGTAAACATTTCGGAGCAGTTTTCTGATATACAGTATCAAATTTGGAATTTATATCACCTGAGATTGACCTGGAAACTGCATAAGGCACCTGAAACTTTTGGAAATAATCGAGTGAAGCTTTTAATTCAAGTCTACTTGACTAATATTTTATCCATACCATAGTTGATTACAAAGAGTAAAGTTAAAAATATACTCAATTGATAAATAGAAAGTTAAATAGTAAAGAGTAAAGTGAACAGTACTTGCCACTTGCTGAACTGACCCCAGAGAATAAACGTTTTTTATCGCCGTTGTCATTAGTTGACAAACTCCTGATTCTGGTGAACTCAAATTTGCTCAAAACAAGTTTATGAGTTTTCCAAATATCTCCTGTTCTAGGGTGCGCGGCGCCAATGTCCGAATGGCTCTACACACTACTTGACATCTGAATGTGAACTGGTTGATGTCATTATATTTTAGTTCACGTGTCGCAGAACGATCCCGATGAACATAACGTGACATTGAAATTTTTTTACGGCGTGTGCATTTAGAAATCGTTATTCGGTGAACTGAAATGTGAATCAGGGGTCTTCAAGAGGGGGGCTGCCCCTCCACTCCAAATCTGACAGCTACCTTTATATTTATCCCGGAGGCCGCTCAGCTATCTGTCTATCCCGAGGCAAATTTTTTGGCTGACTATCCCCCTAATCGCTCCGATTTTTCCTCAATTTTCACCCAGAATAGCTGATTTTTGCTCTATTTTGCCAATTTTCACCTTCAAAATCGCTATTCTCAGCTATAAATATACCTAATTAGATAGATGCATGTTTTGATATTTTTAACTTTTTTTTGGATATTTCTAACCGATTTTTAGCGATTTTTCCCGCCTTCTATACATTGAAAAGCCCATATATTTTGCCCCGGCGAGTCCCCCAGCCCCCCAGACAAATTTCAGCTATCAATCCCTCCGGAGGAGCGCTTTGCTATCAATCCAGCCCCCGTGAGTGTCAAAATCTTGGATAGCCTCGATGTGAATTGACATCAAACCAGTTGACATTTGAATGTCAACTAGTTTGCGTAGCGCCGATGGTGTTCTATTCGGCAAATGACTAAATTTCTGTGAGTGCTGGCTTTATGTGTCTCTACATACACGTGTTGTGTAGTTCGTCCATCTGCTTTTATTTAATTGCCGTCTCAAATCTTAAACAGCTGGGGAGCTGATGTCATGTCATTACGTTCAACTTATCTAAATTCATCGCAATCTTTGTATATTGAATGAAAACGAATTATTCGCTATTCTGTATTGACACAATTTGTGATTGTAAATTTCGCTACCATACCGAGAAAGTGGCACCGCTGCCATTTTTCATCTCACACTTGCATCAGTTTGTGATAGTTTGTGCTTACACACACTAGTTTTAACCGTGACTTCGGTGAAAACTGAATTTTTTTCAAACGCAAATTTATCATCACGGTGGAACGAAATTTTGATTTAAATTTTTTTGATGTAAATTCAAATTTGAAAACTAAAGCACATAGCATACAATAAGAGTACCGTATTACCTCGAAATACCCCCAGGGGGTTTATTATTTCGCCAGCAAAATTTGAGGGGGGGATAATTCGAGGGGGGGTTTATTCGAGGGGGGGGTCTATTATTTCGCCAGAAATTTTCGAAAATTTCCCATACGCAGACGTAGAAAAATCGAACAATTACATAGATGTATGTGTGTTTATAGGCATCTATAACTGTATATACACAAAAACCCTTCCCTCACGTCACTTAATCATCAGTTTTAACGTGTGTTCTGCATTGTACAGAACACAAACTGCGGTATTTGTCATGTACGTTCACGTTACACTCAGTTTTAGGGGGGGTATTTCGAGGGGGGGGGGGTTTATTATTTCCTCAGCCGAAATTTAGGGGGGGTATTTCGAGGGGGGGGTTAATTCAAGGGGGGGGGGTTATTATTTCCTCAGCCGAAATTTAGGGGGGGTATTTCGAGGGGGGGGTTAATTCAAGGGGGGGGGGGGTTAATTCGAGGTAATACGGTATGCTGAATGTCGCCATGTCGCCATTTCAGTTTTCACCCAAGTCACGGTGAAAACTAGTGTGTGTAGGGCCAATATCCTTATTTCCAGATAATGTAAATATTATTAGTCACTGGAGCCATTTTGTTATCTGGAATCGCGAAGCCGCATTTGTTTGCAATGGTACTGCCAGTGGTCGTCAAGCAGGAGCCGCAGCCGTGTGAAATGAAAGAGGTGGGCAGGCTTAAGTGGATTTTGCACACTGCGTGATCAAGTTGCATGGGTGGATGGCGTAACTAGGGATGGGTCGTCGATGCCGCCCCGTGTTACGTGTAGGCGAGAGATGGGTTCCTATAAGACGCTGCCGAAATACTTCTTGCTACGAAGTGTCTGTAAAAGTCACCCAACGGGTTAAAATTACAGGATAAGTCTGGTTCTTAAAAAAATTTGACTACTTTCCTTCTACCGAATCCCTTTCGTACTCTTCACGGCAAAGTTACCAATACTTTAAGTCGATAAATACGTATACTCGAGGACTGAGCAAATACGTTTACGTTTCCTCCGAAAAAAGTTCCTTTACTCTGAAAGTATTCGAGTACAGAAGACGTATTTATGGTGGGTGTTTTTATCGACTTTTTGAATGAATAGAAGTGAAAGAACGAGAGCATAATATGCTAAAAATAGGGGAAAATAATCGGAAATGTGTCTACACGCCACATACATATCCGAAATGTGCTTAAAACTCAAAAAGTGATGAAAATTAGTGATTTTGAGCAATAATTGGGGTACCATTTCTAAAAATACTCGCGTTTACGTTTTCTGGGAGCAAAAGTACGTTTACTCGTGAGTAAAAGTAAAAAAACATAGTTACGTTTTCTGTACTCAGGGGGTGAGTAAACAATAAATACTTTACGTTTACGTATACTTTGAAAAAGTTCGGTACTTTTAACAACTCTGTAAATGTGATCGCAAAATGTCTCTTCATACGCATTTGCAGGATGTGATAGCTGCGACACCTCAAGCACCACCGAGCCAGGCGCCCAGTAGCACATCTGGCTGTAATCGCCAGTGCCCGCATTGCCCCAGAAGATTCAGGTGTGTTCAAGAATGAATAGGCGATTACGGTACTCTGATGGTGGGAGCATTTGATGGCCATCATTATCACAAAAAGTTGATTTCTACCACGCACTTTTTATGCTGAAGTTTGAGCGCGTTTATACGGAGATGTCAAACGTAGTCTTCAATCAGTTTTGGCAAAACTGTAGATCGGCTTTTAGAAACACGTCATATTTATGTACGCCGGCAAATAAGAGCTCTTCTACGAACGGCTACTGTAAATGCAAGTGATAAAAATGTCTTTCCAGACTGGAGAGTCCCTTTTTACGCCACCTCCGATTGCACGACTCAAGCCGCCGCGGCGTAGACAAAAACATACAGAGAGCTCGGACCTGTCCCAAATGCAACGCGTTGTTTTCAGAGTGGAACTGTGTTGTACTACACATGCGCAACGAGGTGAGGCTTTCATTTTTTCATGGTTTTTCGTTTTTAATTCTTACTTTAATTTTAATTTAATTCCCAACCCGTCCGGCCTTTCCACAAAATGCATTTGGACAGGAACAGAAAGGGTGAATTACCAATTTCTTGTTTGTAGTTTAAAAAAATTGTCCCCAATTGTCCCTAAAGTGACAAAATGCCACACGTTGCACTGAACTTTGGACAGTATGAATGATTGAACTGTGAGAAATCCTTGGGGGTATTTTCGGATACTGGAATAGGGTTCGGATACTGGAATCGGGTTCGGATAGTGGAGTCGGGTTCGGGTTCGGGTTTCGCTTCCAAACTATGTGCGGGTATCCGGGTCGTGTTCCCAACCCTACAGGTGACGTTGAAAAAATTCGGAACATGGGCAAAATATAATAAATAAACCGATTTAGTGCCGATGCCGTTTCAGTGCTCAACACAATTTTCAAAACTTTGTAGTCATCGACTTAAAGTGGACGCCTCAAATGCATTTTTCAATAATACCGCAGCACGGCGAGCTCGCACCTGCCGTCGATCCTTCAAAATTGGAAAATTCAAACAACAAGATCAAGATCAGATTCAGGCAGAAATTGAAAAAGCGGTACGTGTTTCACCGCCCTGCCGCCCCAGTTAAACGTGTCCGTGGCACGCGAAAATCATATTGGATTATGAGTCCCGAAAAAGGCCGAATTGTCGCTTCGCCTCGCGGTTCTATAATATTGAAACACGCCGGTTATCGCTATCACAAATGCAAGTATAAATCTCTGGAGCGCTGGCAGTGTGCCCAAAAATCCCAGTTCAGGTGTTGGATCCAAGTGAAGTCTGATGGTGAAATTGTGTATTTGCCTTCGTCGCTGCGCCACAAACACCCGCCCCCTGATCAGAATGTGAGTGAATTCCTTTTTTGACGGTGCCTTTAGTTGACAGCCGTGTTTTTCAAGACTAATAAATCCGCTTTGAACATATTTGAGGCTACCGGAATATGGGTAACTCAACTACTGCTGCCATAGATAAAACGTAATTTTGAGTTTCTTTATATTTATGTGTCTTCGTTCTCTTAAAAGGAACACTTTCTGTATTGAAAAAGTTGATTCGGTAAAAGGTTAAAAAACGTAACTTACTGCTTTCAACTGTCAATTTATCTGTCAATGAATTCATTTTGTCCCATTTATGTATTTTGTGATAAATACATTCAGGATTCTGAGTCGGCTATTGCAGTGGAAAACAAAAAGACTGTAAACCCGTGCGACCGGAATTTTCTGCCAAATCAGCTGCTATGGTGAGTTCCAGCGATCTGCACGATTTTGACCCTTTGCGGAGTCTGGATGGATAGCAAATCGCTCCTCCGGAGTCAAGGACGTAGCTAGGGGGGGGCGGGGGGGGGCGGCCGCCCCCCCCCCCCCTTCCCGGGCCGGACCAAAAAAAATGTGCCAGAAATGGCACTTCCAGAAGACGATTTTGTCAACAGTTTGAAAAAATTTTGCGCGCATGCGCGCATTTTCTCTTCACAACATATATTTTCGGCTGACTGGTCTCCGCGGCCTCAAAGCCAATGAAAATGGACCCAATTCCTGTCCATGTCGCTCTTTATGCCTGTAAAAAACAGACATACTGGTATCTCGCGCCAATGCCAACGCCAGTGGCACCATGGCATGGCGCCTACGAATGGCGCCAGCGCCATGGCGCCATTCCCCTACTACAGGGGTAAAATTTTAGGGGGGGGGGGGCGCCGCCCCCCCCGTTCGCCGGGCTCCGTATACAATCCGCCTCCCCCGCTCAAAAATCCTGGCTACGTCCCTGTCCGGAGTGATAGGTTGCTGAAACTTTTTCTGCTGGGAGGGGGCGCTCGCATGGGCCAAATATTTGGTTTTCTTCAAGGTAAAGAAGGCAGAAAGGTAAAAATAGGTGAAAACATTCGGCGATTGTTTTCCTTTTTTCCTTTTGTACCTTGAAAAAGCCTATATATTGAACCCCCGCGAACCCCACCACAACCCCCAACTCTCCCCCGAAAACGAAAATTTTTTTTAAGCTATCTATCGCTCCGGAGGAGTTATTTTCTATCTATATGAACCCCAACGGGGGTCCAAAACCCCTGGCAAGGTATGAAAATCAGACATTTTGAGCAAAAATTAATGCAAAAATTCTAAAAATCAGTTCCAACTAGCTGTAGGGCTGAGTGATTTGGAGGGGAGCTCAGAGTATATTAGCCAAAAAATTTGCCTCGTGTGGGTCTCTGGTATAGATAGATAGTTGGCGGATTTTGGGGAACTGGCCACTTCTGGAGGGTTCGCTTTCCGCCCGCTGTGTGTGCCAATTCATTACCAAATACCAATTTCCAGGGTTCCGCATAATGATCAACATTGGCCTGCGTTTGTTGAGCGCTTGGAGAAAGTTGATGGGGTCACTGAACCTGTCGATGGCAAACTGTTTGTGCGCTTGACTAACAAGGACCAAACTGCGTATGTGCTTATTTTGCTCATTTATACTCGGGCGACATTACAGCCTACATTTTTCTGGAGGTAACACTCCATCATGACGTCATAACCGCAGTCGGCACTGAACTGCGGCTGACTGGTGGTAATCCCAAGCCCTGTAAAGTGTCAAGTAAAGTGTCAAATGTAAAGTAAAATGTGAAGTAAAATGTAATGTAAAGTGTCAATTGTGTATCCAAATCTTATTTTGTCATCCAAACCTTTGTTTTCGACATAAGATTTGGATACAAAAACATAAGATTTGGATACGAAAAAATAAGATTTGGATACACAATTGACACTTTACATTTGACTTCACATTTTGACACTTCACTTTACAGGGCTTGGGACCGCCCTCTGAACCGGTTCGGGATGAAGTGGAGTGGGGTGGGGAGCCAGTTCATAAGTTTTTAGTTGGCTGTCTGCCAGCCGAAGACATAAATCATATCTATTTGTAGAGTATCATGTCTGCCGAGTATACTTAAAACTTTAAAGTTAAAAGTGTCTTTTTTGTATTCTTAACGATACGGTTTTTGGCATGCAGCATGGTTATCACCGACCTCGCCGCTGTGCGGCCGTTTTTCAAGCATTTCGAAGAATACAGCACGCAGTCCCTTCTGGACGAATTTTCCGATGCTCTCAATCGCGCTTTAGACCAGGGGGCTGGTTGCCAAGAGGTTAGCGGTTTTTGGGCCGCGGGGTCGTGCTGTTTTTTTTATACACAGTAGACACTTGGTAGCTATATATATTTCTATCATTTTACAATTTCCAAACTACATTTTTTGAATATCTTCCGAAAATTTAGTCCGTATCACTTTCCATTTAGTCCGTATAGCCCCCGCGTTTAAAAAAGCCCTTTTTTCTAAATCAGCTAGTGAAGGGGCATAGAAGTTCTATGAGCCCTTTCAATTAAAACGGGGCCGTTAAAAATAAAAAATGTTGTATTTTCTGTCCGTTTTCCATCCATACTTATGTTTTGCACCATCAAAATATAGCGCTTAAAAATTTCCAGTTGGAAAGGCAGTTCGAAATCTCTGGTGAAACGAACGGGGATACACAAGCAGCGGTTCCAATCACAACGCCAGATTCAGATGAAGCATTCTTAGTCCAGCCAGTGGCCCACGGACAAACAGTGGCAACCCCACAATCCAGTCAATCCACATCAAGCCGCCAACAATCAATCAGCTCTCAAAATGCCGATTTTGTGCCAGACAGTGAGCCAGCGGAATTAATAGTGAGCAAGGCCGGCGCCACATTAGTTCTGCATCGCGGCTACACCTACCACAGAGCTGGCAAGTCCACCGGGCCGGATAGTCGCTGGCAGTGCACCCGGGCTAGTCACAAAATGCCCTGTCCCTCGAGACTCAGGTGCCAGTCCCAGACCCTGTAAAATGCCCTGTAAAATGTCAAATGTCATGCAAAGTGTCAAAAGTCATGGAAAATGCCCGGTAAAATGGTAAACGTACATTTGCCATTTTACTGGGCATTTTACATGACTTTTGACACTTTGCATGACATTTGGCATTTTACAGGGCATTTTACAGGGTCTGTGAATGTCCCCTGGTGTGATGATAGTAACGGCGGTAATGTGCGCACGCTCGCGCGACACAATCACGACCCTGCTGAGCAGTCTCCGTACACCCCCGCTGGCAAAAAGCCAAAACTTGCGTCGGTGGCTGATGGTGTACCAAGCTTGGTGATCAAAGAGGCGCTTAGTTCAGCAGAAAGCGCCGATTCGATCGCTGCGCCACCGCTGGAAAGTGATGGAAACACTGTTTCTAAAACGCGATTTGTGCACGGCGTTCGTCGGTCGCGTCTGCTGTCGCACGACGGCTATGTGTATCATAAATGCGGTGGTCGCACGAAGGGATATGTTATTTGGAGGTGCAGCCGATACAAATCGCTGAATTGCTCTGGCAGACTCAAGCCGGACGACCTTGAGGAAAGTGGCTTTAAAATCCTGCACAGACACAATCATCCTCCGAGTGAACATGTGGTTGGTTGCGTTTCTGTACATCGGGGTTTTTTAGTCGGGCGGGGGGGGGGGGTGGGCAGTATACATTGGTGAACGGGAGGGACGGCACCCCCTAAAATTCCACCCCCTGTAAATATAACGAAAAAAGAACTCCGAATCAGCGATTTGACTCATCGGTTGTGGGGTAAAGTCCATTTGGGTTTAGCCTTCAGACAGAGATAAAAATTTTAACTCGAAATAGAGTGAAAATCACGTTTCACCATTCAGTCATAATGTGATACATTTTGATCAGATTTATTACATGCATCTCAGCTGACAGATGAAAATTTGGTTAAAATATCATGGGTTGAATTTATTGGAGAGAATTTATATTTCAAGTAATGAAAACATGTGCATCAAAGTTTTTTACTCAAACGTTTTGCAGCACGTTACAAAGCGCCCAGACACCAAAAAGAGACGCATGTATGTCGAAAATTGGCGTCCTGACAGTGCCAGGGCTGAGTACACGTATGGCGAGCGCGGTGCTCGCATTGTATTGCACAAGGGCTTCACCTATCATCGGACGTCCGGTACTGATCAGTGGCGCTGCACTGAGATCCATCACGGCTGCAGGGCGAAGTTGAAGTGTGATGTTGATGGTGGAAGTGTCCAGTTGCTTAAAGAGCACAGCCATAGAGCCCAAAAAACTGAGGTATTTTCTTTCTCATAATGGGCTGCACGCGCGATCGATTTTTCGTTTATATTTGATTTTTTCAATGTGCAGCCGCCCCCGGGAGAGTCGGATGGAGCATCGGATGACGAAAAATTGAAATTTTTTGACCGGACTATGGTGGTGAGTTTAAGAGGAACGACTTTGAAACTGGTTTGTTGACACGAAAGCTCGATCAGGTTTATTTGCGATATTGAGTCCGTTTTGAATAAGGAGAAGAAAATACCGTACCCGGGAGTTTTTTTTTAATAGAAAATTTTGAGTGGGTGCATTGCCCGGATCTCAAACCGCAGCTTCTGTCATTTACGTTATTTTTTCTGGGAGGGGGTATTTATTCATAGTGGCCATTTTGAGGGGTATTTCGAAGAAATACGGCAAATCCGTAAAATCTATCCGTCGACCTAATCACCTGATCCGTAAAATCTATCCGTCGACCTAATCACCTAACCCGTAAAACAATCCAAACCCGCAACTTATCAGCGCGACGGAGATCTGTCAAACGAATTGGACGTGTGGTTGCCAAACGAGACTGATGCGGAGTTCACGTGGTCCATGCGCGGCGCTCGACTGGCGCTGCACAACGGTTACCTGTACCGCCGCGTGCGCATGCAATCTGCCACGGTCAGTCGCTGGCTGTGCACCAACGGCAAGGAGCGCGGCTGCAGGGCCAGACTGAAGTGCGACGACACCAACGGTACCGGTGTGCTGTTGCTCCGGTCGCACAATCACGCTCCACCGAGGCGTGATTTCGGTGCCGGTGACGGCGATTCTACCGACTGGCGGCCCGATGCTGAGCGAGCCTTGTTTGTACGCAGCAAGAAGGTTAAGATTAAAATTTTAAATTCCCAATAATCTCAGTAGCGCCAGTCCCGCAAGTTGACAAGTAAAGTGTCAAAAGTTAAGAGTCAAGTAAAATGACAGATGATAAGTGAAGAGTAAAGTCAAATCACAAGTCACAAGTTCAAAGTCAACGGTAAAGTAAAATGACAAGTTAAATGTCAAGAGTAAAGTAAAATGACAAATGACAAGATAAGAGTAAAATGAAAAATGACAAGATAAGAATAAACTCAGGAGTAAACAGTAAAGTTAGAAACGTTGGTTGATAGAAACGGAAAATGAAACAAACGCAGAATGATAGAAAAAAATGAATTCGGATCTAGAGAGCATTGCTTCTGACTTTTGACTTTCAACTCGTCATTTGTCACTTTTGTCATTTGTCTTTTTGTGTGAGTAAAATTCATTTAAATTTACTTTACTCTTGACTATTAACATTTTTACTTGACTGATGACGTTTGACTCTTAGCTTGTCAACTTGCTGGACTTTTGTCCCCTTTTGTTTTGTTTTGTTTTTGCTCGACAACGGTACTTTCTTGCAAAAACAGGACTCGCGACTGGTGATGCACCGGGGCTACAAGTATTACAAGATAAACGTGTCGCAGCCGTACAGCCGTTGGCAGTGTGCCAAGTTAAAGGCTTTCGGGTGTGCGGCCCGTCTCAAATGTCACGACACTGATGGAAGTCATGTGCATCTGTTGAATGAGCACAATCACCCGACTGAGGACGATGATTGCAGTAGAGAATCCAATCGCTGGCTGGCAGATAGCACGCGCGCTCAGTACGTGTGCAGCATCAAGGGTTCTCGCGTTGTGTTGCACAGAGGCTTCGTGTACTACAAAGTTTCAGCTGGCTTTGCAAGTTCTGGCTCGCATTTATATGGCAAATGGATGTGCTCGACTAGAGGGTGTCCAGTGAAATTGAAATGTCGCGCTAGCGATGGCAGCGAAGTGAAGATATTGAACAGACACAATCACGCGGCCAAGGGGGCAGCGGTTGGTTTTGTGCCTGTGCATGTAGACTTGTAAACCCACTAGGCATGTAGTTAAAATATAGCTAAAAATAGGTATACATAAATATAACCATGTTTATAGCGGA
Source organism: Sphaerolaimus hirsutus (assembly GCA_964036195.1). Lineage (NCBI taxonomy): Eukaryota > Metazoa > Nematoda > Chromadorea > Monhysterida > Sphaerolaimidae > Sphaerolaimus > Sphaerolaimus hirsutus. Next base: position 12,478,171 of record OZ038459.1, read on the forward strand.
AAATTTCGATTTTGAAGTTTAAAATTGACAAAATCTCCATTGTGGAAAAATAGCGATTTTGAACAAAAATCGGAGAAATTTTGCTTCACGTGGATAGATAGCTGAGCAATTAGGGGGAAGCTCAAAGGGTTGATGCCAAAAAAATTGCTTGGGGATAGATAGATAGCTGGGCAGTTTCCGGGATGATAGATAGCTGGCCCATTGGAGACACTTGCAACGGGTCTGCATGTCGATTGGGTTTACATGTCTAGGGAGCCTACGTCGTTTCGTTCTGCCAGGCGGAATAGCTCAGGAAAAAATGTCTTCTAAACCAATTCTAGACGACTGCACTCGATGTTACGTCACAATCGAGTACCTCAAACGAACCGCCTACTGGATGCGCTGAGGCCAATCAAAAAGCAGTTTTTCAGGCGCACGAAGTAACTAGCGACGATCGCCCTCGTGCACGTCAGGTTCATTATTTTTGCACATTTTCTGATTTGGTTACTTCATCCACGGAAACCAACATTTTGTAACAGACGCGCGGCGGCGATGTGCCGGGTCCGGCGCGTGAACCCGTTGCACAGCGACAAGCCCGCAGCAAGGAGCCGTCTGTCTCGAGCCAACTTGACGTTTGTGCTATTTTCTGTAATCTTTTATCGTTGCGAATACGTACGGGTGATCAAGGAAGTAACGTGCCATTTAGCCTCGGATAACCCCAGAAAAGCAGTGCATCTAAATCTGCAAGCTGGGCGAGAACGCGAATTTTACACGATTTGTGACCTAGGGGGACAGCGGGGGGCGGGGGGGGGGGGGGCTAAAGCACAAAATACCTTGATTGAATACATGAGCTAATATTTACGGGATATGCCTAAATAGCATGTAAACAGCATAGCACCTGGACCCGGATAGCATGGATTTCCCCCCGCTTAGCACTTATCCAGTGCCAGATGCTAAGCGGGATAATTTGCGGTCCGTCGGGTATACCAAAAAATCTATAGTAAGACACACACGTAGCAATTTGATTGTCAAATATAGGTGCATAGAAAAGACCAAGGCTCATTCCGAATGTATACCCGCCCCGAATGTATACCCGCACCGAATGGAAGCATACCCGCTCCGAAGGTAAGCCGGGCCCGAAGGTAACTGATGCTACCTTCGGGCCGGGCTTACCTTCGGAGCGGGTATACATTCGGACCGGGTATTCATTCGGGCCGGGTTGGAGATTAGTGGGGGGGGGCACGACTGGCGGCGCATGTGCACCCATCGGCGCGGTGCGGCAAACACAAAGGGCAAATAACAATGTACAAATGAGGCCCAACAATGCATGGCTCTTTATATTTTGCCGCCAAGACCGCAACCGATGTTTGATGTTTGATGAGTGACCCCCCCCCCCGGTTCGGCATGCGATTCGGTGTCTTTTCGAGCAACATTTGTGCAACATGATCTGCCGACATTTAATCGAACAGAAAACGACATCTTGGAAAACGATCTGCCGACATTTTGGGGTATCTTTACTCCTCATTTCGGGTATAATTTTCATCTGCTAGTTTTCAACGTATTTGTGAAAACGACATGAAACTAGCAGCTGAAATAAAAACCCGAAATTGAAATTTTGTATAAAATTTCAATTTCGGGTTTTAATTTCAACTGCTAGTTTCATGTTGTTGTCACAAAAATGTTGAAAACTAGCAGATGAAAATGATACCCGAAATGAGTTGAAATTCAATTTCGGGTATCATTTTGTATTGTTATTTGCCCTTTGTGTTTGCCTCACCGCGCCGATGGGTGCACACGCGCCGCCAGTCGTGCCCCCCCCTCCGCTTATCTCCAACCCGGCCCGAATGAATACCCGCTCCGAATGTATGTATACCCGCTCCGAAGGTAAGCCCGGCCCGAAGGTAGCATCAGTTACCTTCGGGCCGGGCTTACCTTCGGAGCGGGTATGCTTCCATTCGGGGCGGGTATACATTCGGGGCGGGTTTACATTCGGAGAGGCACAGGCTCCATAGAAAACAGCGGCTCGGGGGGGGGGGGCGACCCGGGGGGGTGGGTTCAGCTCCATTAGCATGCATACCTACATAGCATCGAGAACGCATAGCATGTGCTGGCATGTAGCCCGCTTAGCACCTAGCATTGGATAGGTGCTAAGCGGGTTTAGATGCTAAGCGGGGGGAAATCCATGCTATCCGGGTCCAGATGCTATGCGGTTTAGATGCCATGAGGCACAGACCCTATATTTACCAGCTAATATTATTGCGCACACAATACTTGGCACAGGTGGCCTCGGTGGGCGTGGCCAACAGCTCGGTCAACTGTGTCATTTGCGCGCTGGCCAACGGCGCCGGTTGGCCCCTGTGTCGTCAGTGCTATACCAATGCGAATGGTTCGTTGTGGATGCGTGTTGTTTCATGGGTAAACATTCGCAATGGTTTTTGCCCGTTTGTTACCATCTGTTTTCACATACTATTTATCACTTTGCCCGGTTGGAAATTGACACATGTTTGTGTGTCCTGTGTTATCCCAGGACATCTCTCAACCAAAAAACCTGGGAAATAATATATTGAAAATATTTTATTCTTCTACAATTTCTGATATTTTTATAATAAGTCTCCCAAACATACTTTCAATGCTGTGTGCAACCCTTACCTCAAAAACCCTTGCACACCCTTCCAACTATATTCACAGGTCCTTCAGTAGCTGAATCGGTAGCCCGTTCATTCCAATGTTTCAAAGATTCCTTCGAAAGGCAGGGACGCCATTCGTGCGCCACGTGTTCACTGGCAAATGGGGCACAATGGCAATTGTGTTTTCAATGTTTTGCCACCGCTGCTGGTGATGCTGTGGCCCAAAGCGTTCGACAATCACTTGATCTTACTGTAATTCAACAGGCTTGAGTAGTGATGGAAAAAGCGCCAGGACTTTGGCGCCAAGCGCCAAAAGCGCCATGGCGCTTTTCAAAGTCCAGCGCCAAGCGCCAATGGCGCCACAGCAAAATAGCGCCAAGCGCCAAAAGCGCCATGGCGCTTTTCTAGACCACGGCGCCAAGCGCCAATAGCGCCAGAGGATGTTGGCGCCAAGCGCCAAAAATTTTGTTGCTGCTCATATATGCGGTCATGCTAATGCAATGCTATTTATTCATTTGAATCGCAATACTTAAGTCAACTACTCCAGTCACTTTTGTTCCTTTATCATGATATTTTACAGCTGGGAGTTTGGGATCACTATAGCAAACCTAAAAGGTGCTTAGATTTTCAGGTGTTTTTTAAACTTACTTTTCGAATTTAGATCTGTTCTTATCCCAAAAATAGTTTTCAAATGAAGTTTTCAATTTTTTTAATACTTGAGATTTTTTACTGGGATATTGCAGTTTAGAGTTTTGCTAGTCACTTTTGAACACAGGATTATAAATTTTCGAATTTCGGATTGCAATTGTTCAATTAGAATGGCCTTAAAGGGTAATTGCACACCCTGTAAAATCAAGTGTCAAATATCAAGAATCGAATGTGATGTAACATGTCAATCAAAATAAAAAATAAAAATTTTATAATTGAGCTTTTGATAGTTCGCATGACACTTAACAAAGGTGTATTTACAAAATTTTGCGTGATGTTTATAAATTAACTTAACACTTTACAGGGTCATTTAACCCTGCTTAAACAAAACTGCAAGGAACGAGCTCAGTATAGTGATATATGTGAAGAGTGTTACCAGTCCGATGAATAGTCACAAAAGGACCCCCCCCCCCCCCGATAAAGTCCAGATTATGATTAGATGGGGAAGTGTTGAAATATGCATGTGTTATGGCCGCTTAATTGCGGTCATAAATATTTAAATTAAATTTTGTGGATTTTTTATGAGGTGCCAAGGCCAACGGGGTTCAAACTGGTGCTTTATTCAACGAAAACGGTTCATAGAACATAAGTTTGGGGCGAAATAATGTAGGTAGATATTTAGAAAATATTTAAGAGTCAAATTGCGAAAACATTGACTGCCAGCCGATGGAAAAGTTGGCTGGTGAACGATGGAAAAAGGGGAGGCACAAAAAAGCCTAAAAAAGCGCACACAACAATAAGAGATGCCCTTGTATGCAGGCACTTATTTAGGTAACACACAATGTCGCAATATTACAGCGGCGCGTGTAAACAATAGGCGAGGGGGCATGGAAAACAGGAATTTCAAACCTACAGTAAGAAATGAATAAAAATAGTAGGAAATAAATGCCTAGATAAAACAGCGCGGTACGGCGGCATAACACATGCAATCACAGGGACATTGTTTGCAAACGTAATCAAGAATAGGGTATGTTGATCCTGTAATACATTTACAGTATCACATATACTCATGTAAATTATACTTAAATACAAGGTCTTTTTGAATAAAACAATAAAGAACTTTTAGAACTTCTTGGCGCTTTTTTGGCGCTTTTTAAAACAATAGCGCCAAGCGCCAGTGGCGCCACGGCGTCATAGCGCCAAGCGCCAAAAGCGTCATGGCGCTTTTCCAAATCCCAGCGCCAAGCGCCAATGGCGCCACAGCAAAAAGGCGCCAAGCGCCATGGCGCTTTTTGCTTTGGCGCTAGCGCCAGGCGCCAGCGCCATGGCGCTTTTCCATCACTAGGCTTGAGTTTTTGGTGGTTTTATGTGGTATTTTTATGTTTGATGGTGGTCTCGAAGAGTTAACGTGTGTATTTTTCTTGCAGTTTGATATCGTCAAATTCTGATGGTATTCGCCGTAAAGTAAAACAGTATGTTGTTGTGTTAAGGTTGTATTGTTGTTTATGTTGTATTACTATTGTTTAAATCAAACTATGGAGGTTTTTCGGCAGATGTTTAATCGGCTAGTCATATATCGCTTTAGTTGCAAATTTTAGTGACTTTTTGTATAAATACCCACGTTTCCAGTTATGAACTAGGGATAACTTTTTTCACTGTATTTTTCTCCACTTTTTTCACTCTAAAGCTTTTATGATCTCGACTTATTGGCATACTTTAAACGAGTTGGCCGCTGTTTCCTACCGTTTCGTGTGTTTTAAGCTTCAGATACCAGCTGCTGATGCTAAAGTTAAGGTTCAGTAACAAATGTCTGGTCACCCATGACATTTTTGTTGTAATTTAGTAAAAATTGTGTTTCATAAAAAAATTACCGGGATGTAAAATATGTTAATGTAAATTGTACGTAAATTAGAAAGTACAGTAAGTTTATATGTAAATTACACTTGCCATAAACTTCTCATTTTAGTAGTTTACAATTTTTGTCGGGTGTACTCTCAAGTGATTGTGGAGAAAACGCTGTCATAGTGCTCTGATTTTACGACGTAACGAATGACAAAAAATAAATAAATCTAACCATTTGAAAAGTATCGACACATCCAGTTGCATTTTTTCAGTCAAGAATGTAAACGGCAATCAAGATTTGGTCACACCATCTACTGAAAAGAGCCTAATTGTTTTGTTAATTCTCTATTTATCTGTAAAAAAGCAGTCGTCCGGATACTACAGTTACTTGCGGCGGAATGGCTCGGGACGGGTTGCTCGCTTTTTGAGATCCGGTGTGGACCCAAATTTCATTTCTGAGGTGGTGGTGTTTGTGCCTATTCGTGTCCTTACTCAAACCAGCTCAAACGTTGCTGAAGTTAGGGCAATGGGTCTCCAGGATTTTTACCCTCGCGAGGGGCTAAATAAATAGCAAAGCAAAGCGAGATCGCTGGAGGGGTTGATAACTGGAAGTTTTAAGCGGGGGGGGGGGGTCGCAAGGGTTCAATATGCATGCTTTTTCAAGATACGGAAGGGGGGAAAATCGGATAGATATTTAGATTACCGATTTGGGGGTTAGTTTCAAAGTAGTGCGCAAATTACTGCATGGTCGGGCGCGTCTGTAATTCAATCCGCCGCTGTGTCCCACGAAACTCAGTGCCACTATCGGTGCCCAGTCTGTACACCCCACGTGACCTCACAGGATGGCGGATTCGAGTGCTAGTGCTGCGGCGGGTTCGAATGAAGTGTTCCCGTTGATTAAGGACTGCATGATCGGGCCAATCACTCAGCCAGTGCAAATCAAAATTGAGTATGATGATGTGCTCATGGAGGTGAGTACTGACGTGTAATGTATAATTTAATAAGGTAAATGTATTATAATTTTATAATTTGATGTACAAAGAAGATTATAAATTTTAATTAGATTTTCTTTTTCACCTGTAGAGCGCTGAGGGGACTGATGATAAATGTTTGGACAATGCGAACGAAACTCTGGATGTGAGTCGCAGTTACCGAGGGCGCAGATTTTCCTGCCCCAGTTGCCCCCGCACATTCAGGTTCGTTTTTCAGCATCCGCTTGGACTTATTGAATATCAATCATAGATTGGCACATTGCCAACTTTTCAGAAAAGAGCGCGCTTATCGTCAACACGTTCGACTGCACGATCGGAGCAAGTGTGGAATAGATCAGAATGTGCAGCGTGCGCGCGCCTGTCTCCAATGCGGTGCGCTGTTTTCCGAATGGAAGTGCGTGAAGAGGCATATGCAGCAGGAGGTCTGTTTTGGATACAGTTTTTATTTTGATGGTGGGATCTCTGACGACAAGCATCCACCAATTTTTTGCGCGTTTAAAATGTCGAGGTTGGGTCTACTCAAGGTTGGGCTTGGAGAATTGCGTAGTGTGTGCAATCACTGCTGGTAATCACCTGCGGGCTACAAAAAGTTGTGCCAGGGAAAAGGGTGCAGATATCGAGTGCACATTGTTAGCGCCATGACGTCATTCTATCCCCACTTGCAGCTTACATCGTCAGTACTGCGTCGTAGTGAGTGGGTGAAAGTTTTGATGGTTGATAAGTCCCGCCCCAGTTACGTTTTCACATTCAAGGGGTCAAGGCTGCAGCCGGCCCAAGCATATTTATAGACAGGCCAATTTGTGATGCCTGTTCAAACCGTTTAGTCATTATAGCTTCCAATTTGAACATTTTTAAATGCAGCACGGACGCGGCGGTGCCACCGAGCCAGTATCTCGGACATTTGTACCAAAAGTAGCCAAGCGTAGGAAAAGCCAATTCTACCCCGCCCCAAGGCGATGCGGATATTCGTTGAGCCCACATGGGGGCAGCTTCGCTGTGTCCATGCGTGGTAACCCTTTGCTGCTGCACGCTGGATACCGCTACCACAGAGAAAAAGCGGCACGGCCGCATGTGGGTCCGGCAGATATTTGGCGCTGTTGTTCAAGGCACCGAAACGGATGCCGCGTCAGAGTCAAGTGCTCTGCAGACGCTTCCAAAGTATATACAAAACTGTTCCAGACCCATAATCACGAACCGGAAGGCAGAAATGTGAGATGGGAGAATAAATTCAACTTGTTACTAGGTTTTGCTTCAATTGGTATCGCTTTCACTTTCGATTGTAAAAATTTTGATCGGTGCAAGCGCTCAGGGTTGCCGCGAGGCAGCACTGGCTCTAACACAAATCAAAACGGAATTCATTAGAATTTTGCCAGTCCCAAACACACCTTCCCACTGATGGGAGAAAAGTTCCCCAGCCGACCTAATTCTTGATATACCAAGTTATTGAAACGTGAATTTTTGAATTTCTTTTCAGGACTTAGGCGCCCACAAATGGCGCCAGCGCTTTAGCGTGAATGAAATTCATTTGCTTCAAATGCTTATGCGTGATCTACCGGCTGAAAAATCCATGCATTCCAAATGAATGATTCAATACCTACTTTACAGTGTTCGAGTGATCAACCAACAACGAGCAAGAAAATGGCTTTCTCCGTGCAAACGTGTGATGTTGGGGATCAGATGTCCACTGGGTCTGCTGGTGCACACGATGCCGTTGAGGCTGATCAATACGTGGATCCCGCAAAGCATGGCTTCCTGCCCAATCAGCTTGTCTGGTGTGTCTCTTTTCTATTTGTTACACATTGTAAATCGTTTGCCTTCCCACGGTGTTTTTCAACATAGGGTGCCATACAACAACAAATCCACAACTGAATACTGGCCTGGATTTGTGATTGAGCGACCCAATCCTGCTGAAGTGGAAAAAATTGGCATCAGCACTCAGTTGCTAGTGCGCTACACCGAACCGCGCAAGCGCATGTTTGTCTTTTGGTAGAGAGCTTGTAAGGGGGGGGCAGTTGTATACTTAGACCACTGGTCTGACTTCTGATAGCTTTAAAACTTTCTGATAGTCTCAGGGAACCTTTGTGGGCTGGCTTGGGTATTAAGTATTTACCTAGGATTTTTAGGTTGTAGAAGGTAGAAAGCTAGAAAAATTCAGGGGGAAACCGAAAAGATTTTTGAGCACATAACGTCAAAAAAGTGAAGAACTAGCGATTTTCAAGGTAAAAGGGGAAAGGTTCACAGATAAATGAAAAATTCTCAAATACCTATTTAGATAGCTGGCCCAAGTGGGGGCGGGGTTCTGGCGATAGTAACCAAAATTTTTGCCCTGTGATAGATCGCTAGCTGAGCGGCGCCTGGGGTAGATAGATAGCGCCTGGCCCCGCCTGGGGCGTGGGTCGATGCCCAAGTACGCCCGGTGCCCAAGTAAAGTGCCCGTACTTGTGCACTTTACTTGTGCACCGGGCGGCTGTTTACTTGGGCAACACTTGGGCACCGGTTTTACTTGGGCAGCGGCTCAGCGCCAGCTGGGCTGCCCCAACCCACATTTTTACAAAACCTCCACTTATGAATTATGATCTGTATAATATGTTGTCCATGTGTTTTGTTTTGTGTCCACTAAATTTTTTCAGTGGCTTGATCCGGGAAGTGTCGAAATTATTACCATTTTACAAGTACCAACAGCAGTACAGTCAAATGCAGTATGGTGAAGACTTCACTGATGCCGTTCAGGCTGCCGTACAGCATGGCGCCAAGTTCGAGAGTGACAAGGTTCGTTTAGTCATGTTTTAAGATATATTTGTCCCCTTTGATTTTGATCGAATATTATCTAAATATCGTATGTAAATATTAACTATTTCTTTTAGCTCGAAAATAAGAGCGCAGAATTGGCAGCCACCAAACGAATGGCTTTGTCGACAGAATTTGATGATGTTAGTTTCGGAATATGGATTCCCTATTTCTCACCAGTATTTTATTCAGGAGTTTTATTCGATAATGGTGTTATGGATATTTTGAAAAAATAAACAGATGTCTGTATTTTATATCTTTCTGGGTAATTCATCGGCTATGATTAGGATGTCAACTGTCCGTTTTCCGGCTGCTTACGTTCTTTCTGTTTTACGGTTGCAAATTTTTCCGTTTTCCGGCACAATTGTCTGTTTTTTTTCCACCTGTTTGTCTTTTGAGGCTCAATTTCCTGTTTTTCCACCTTTTTTTCGTTTTCCGGATCAATTTTCCATTTTTCCACCTGTTTTCCATTTTCTGGCTCAATTTTCTGTTTCAGCCGAACTAGTAAAAATGCATGCAGCTTTTTAAATCATGCATATTTTTACCAACACAATTTATGCAAATTTTTCCTGTTACAGGTAAAATTTCTGCAATTTGTGTCAATCTCTGTGCAAATTTTGCTTTCCGTTTTCCGGCATCCGTTTTCCGGGTTTTCCGTTTTCCATTTTCTGGCAAGTGCAAATTTTTTTCATTTCTATTTTCCCGCAAGTGCAAAAAAATTTCCGTTTCCGTTTTCCGTCAAAATTTTTTTGACACCATTGATGTCTTTATTCCACAACAATTTTTTATCGTTCGAACCTAACATAACTAACTCCCAGGACATGCACACTGTCAGAGCTTGGAGCCGTTCTACAGAAACAAGTGAAGACAAGAAACAACGAAACAAGTGGCGCACCGATCCCGAAAATGCCCACTTCAAATTAACTGAACATGCCAAGCTTTTGGTGCACAAGTCCTTCACTTTTCACCAGCTGCACTGGTTTCAAAAGAAAGACACTAGTTTGTGGCGATGTTCCAAGGCTACGTCACATGTACGGTGCCCAGTCAGGTTGACATGCAACATTTCTGGTGGCAGTCCCAAGCCCTGTAAAGTGTCAAGTAAAGTGTCAAATGTAAAGTCACATGCAAAGTAAACTGTCAATTGGCATACAAAGTTCAGTAAAAAAATATTTTCTTCTTTGTTTTGATTGACACTTGACATTTGACTTTGCATTTGACACTTTACTTTACATTTTTCAGGGCTTGATACTGCCCCCAGATGGGAGTAATGTGCAATTGTTGCGATACCACAATCATGATCCTGATCGGGCGTTGGTTAGTATATATTTTGTAGCTGTTTTGGTGCCAGTTGTGATTTCGTAAATAGGTAGATTGGTCCGTGGGTGCTGTTGCGTTTCCACACTTTTGTACCGCTTACTATGTACGTACTTCGCTGGAATTTTTTTTGCCAATCCATGCAATCCCGAAAATTTTGAATTTTGTAATTATTAATATATTTTTAGAGCAATTTCATCACCCTAAAAGTTAATATAATCAAAATGTAACATCACTGCACAGGAAAACTCCCCATCAACTGCCGATGATAAAAATCTGCAAACAGCGAGTATCAGCTACAGTGACACTGCAGCCGCGGCAAAATCTGACACGTCCGTTCAAAGAAAAACTTTATGGAAGTCACACAGCGCCAGAGGGCAGTTCATTTTCACCAAATTAAGGGCCCGCTGCGTGGAGCATTGCGGTTTTACATACCACAGAGATGTAAAAAATAAATGCGGTGATATTAGCATTTGGAGATGCTCGAAGTATAGCGTATTGCGCTGCCCCGCCAGGTTGAAATGTTCGGATATAGATTGTTCAGGTGCCAGTTCCGCAAATTGAGAAGTGAGACGTAAAATGGCAAAAGCGAAGTAAAATCGCAAACCTGAAGTGAAAGGCAAGGGCCCATTCCGCAAAAAAGCCCATTCCGCATTTTTGCCCATCCCGCAAATTATGTGACCCATCCCGCAAATGTGCCCATTCCGCAAACAGGTGATGCAACTTGCGGGATGGGTCACATAATTTGCGGGATGGGCAAAAATGCGGAATGGGCTTTTTTGCGGAATGCTACACTGTCGAAGTGAAATGGCAAGTAACTAAATTGGCAAAAGCGAAGATATAAAAGAAGAAAAAATTTCTCTCCGCTTTTGCCATTTCACTTTGCATTTGTCATTTTACTTCTCACTTCTCAATTTGCGGAATTGGCCCCAGGGGTGCAGCTCTTGCATGGACACAATCATGATGCCATTGTGCCGGTTTGTTATGCTTTTTTTCTTGCTGGTTAGCGCATACAAAAGGTGTGCTTCTCAAGGTATCTACATTCTACGTACTCACAAATTTTGAAAAAATCCTAGTGGAAAGTTTCTGGGATGGAAAAGTGAGATGCAAGTTGTGTGTTTACTTTGTATGATTTTTTCGAATGATTTTTTTATCATTTTTGGACAACATCTACCCTCCAGAATAACATTGCTAACCCTGCTACTTTAATGCCCGTTTGCAGCACATTAGCTTGTAGATAACCAAAATGATAGAACCCTAGTAAAGGTTTTTGTATTGTGGGTAGGGACTCTTGGATACACTCATTCAATACAGAAAGCGGTATTGGTACCCAATACAGTTTAATTTTTTATTGCAAACAAAATAGTAGGTAGATTTGGTACAGTGGCGTAGCCAGGATTTTTGAGCGGGGGGGGAGGGGCGGATTGGATACGGAGCCCGGTGAACGGGAGGGGGGCGCTAATTTTAATTTGGCGCTGCACTATTCCGCATGTAAACCCATCCCGCATGTTGACCCTAGGGTTCAAACGGGACCAGTTTTTCGAACCGGGACCGGGACCAGAAATTTTCTAATGTCGGGTCCGGGACCGGGACCGGGACTGGGGGGTCCGGACCGGGACTGGGATTTGCCGAACCAGGTACCGGCGCCGCAGTATTGTTTGAACCTTATTGGTATGTAATATCCAGCCAATGTTGTACCACACACCTCCACTGTGTGAAGGACCACTCTCAATGTATTAGCCTTTTCTTATAACATTATTCAAGCAGTATTCCATTGCCATCTTCACTTGAAGTTGCGAATATATGATGGAATGCAATGTACGCAGGATTTTTTGGGAGGGGGGGGGCGGCGCCAGTTGTAGGTGCCAACGCCATGCCAGTATTGGCGCTGGCATTGGCGCCAACGTCTACAATATAGGTATCTTTATATACCTATATTTCGTACTAGAATCATGTTGGGGACCTTTCTAACGCTGTCACATTATGAAAAAATACATAGTAATCATTGGCTGGGTATTTGCGCGCTTGCGCACAAAAATTTTTTAGATGTTCCTACAAAATCGCTTTAGTAAAGTGCCATTTCTGGCAAATTTTTTTGAAAAATACGTTTTTTCCATCCCTTGTCGGGACCGCTATAAAATTCCGGGACCGGGACTGGGTGGTCGGGACCGGGACCGGGACCGGGACTGGCTTTTTTAATTGTCGGGACCGGGACCGGGACCGGGACTGGGGTGTCGGGACCGGGACCGGGACCGCCCCAGTCCCGACTTTTTGCCGAACCATGTACCGGGACCGCGGTCCCGTTTGAACCCTAGTTGACCCGGAACATATTTAATTATACCTGACATGACTTGCTGAAAAAAGGTGAGAAAACACATGACCTAGTGTTTTTGAAATTGAAAATCAATAAGAAGTATGAAAATTAGCGATTTTGGGTGAAAATTAGGGTAAAATTACTCAAAAGCGCTCCAAATAGCTAGATAGATAGGCAATTTGCGGGTGGGGGGGGGGGTGTTCAGGGGAATTTAGCCAAAACATTGCGCCAGGGATAGATAGATAACTGGGCGGTTTGGGGTGGGGTTACCCACCCCTTTTCTTACCCCTGCGGGTATAATGGGTCTAAATGCGGGATGAGCTTACATGCGTAATGTGCTTGACCCCTGCAGTATGGTAATGGCGCTTTAGCGCTGTCGCCATTGATAGGCGCCACACCATGGCGCCAAATACCGTTGTATATGTATGTATTTTACAGTGCCGTGGACAATTTGGGTGCCTTTCCTAGCAGTGCATTGGTAGCAGCATTTATTCCACTTTCTTTTTTAGTGAACTTGCAGGTGAAATCTTCTACGTCGACTGGTGGAAAATGTTTGACTGGGCCAAAGTGGCGCAAAAGCACCACCAATGCAGAATTTGTCCTGTCCCGTATGGGAAGTCGAATTGTCAGGCACCGGAATGATATTTTTAGCAAGTACAGCGATTCGACAACACTGGGCTACAGGATTTTTCGGTGCAATGAATCGCGCAATGGTTGTCGCGTGCGGCTGAGATGTCACGCTGTGACCGGGACCAAAGTTCAGCTGGCCAATTGGCACACGCATCCACCGCGGGCCGTGAGTTAAATAAATTATATTCTAACAATGATGTCGATGTTACTTGTGCCTTGTTCGTAAAGGGGCAGGCCTGATACGCACACGTGCCCGATACGCACATATGCCCGTTTTTTTCACTTGACACTTTTTCAAGTGATTTTCAGATATGAGTAATGTCAAAAAAAGTTGCGCAATGACATTAGTGAACTTTTTTCACTTCACTCATATCTGAAAATCACTTGAAAAAGTGTCAAGTGAAAAACAGTGAAAAAGGGCTATTTTTCACTGTTTTTTTTCACTTGACACATTTTCAAGTGATTTTCAGATTTTAGTGAAGTGAAAAAAGTTCACTGATGTCATCGCGCAACTTTTTTTGACATTACTCATATCTGAAAATCACTTGAAAAAGTGTCAAGTGAAAAAAACGGGCATATGTGCGTATCGGGCACGTGTGCGTATCAGTGCACGCCCGTTCGTAAATACCGTATTACCTCGAAATACCTGCATGGCGGTTTATTTTTACGCCAGCAAAATTTAAGAGGGGGGCTCATTCGAGGGGGGTGTATTATTTCGTCAGAAATTTTCGTAAGGGTCTTAGTAAATAGTAGGCATTTGCGTACCCAAAACTGGTAATAAATGTGTCCAAACAGGATCTATTTTGACACAAAAAACCCTAGATAGCTACACAAACTAGTCTATGTGTAGCTACGATAGAAATTAGCAGTAATAAATACATCATGTACATTGCATACATTATGTGCATCATTCCAGAGGGGGGGGTATTATTTTCCCAGCCCATTTTGAGGGAGGGGGGGGGGGGTTAATTCAAGGTAATACGGTATTCGTTTATTTGCTGTCACTGTTCCTTCCCGTTTAACATAATGTTCGTCCACAGAGCCTAATTCCGATTTACGCTAGAAAACAAGAAAGCTTTACCCTGACTGGGACAGCAATAGTTTATGTCAAGATCATAAATGTGTCATAAACAGGTTTAATAACGAATTTTTTCATTGGGTCTTTTCATCAGAGTTGTTAAAAGTACCGAACTTTTTTCAAAGTATATGTAAACGTAAAGTATTTATTTTTTACTCACCCCCTGAGTACAGAATTCGTTAAGTAAATTTTTTTACTTTTACTCATGAGTAAACATGAATAAAATACTTTTCCCTCCAGAAAACGTATTTTTGAGTATTTTTGGAAAATTTTGGCCCAGTTTTCACTCAAAATCACTCATTTTAGCGCCCTTTTGACCATTTTGACCTTCAAATTCACAGGTACATGTGTTATGTGCCTATTTTTAGCAATTTGTTTGTTATAAAAAGCCTATCTGAAATACGTATTGTGTACTCGAGTAATTTCAAAAAGTATACGTAAAAGCGAGTACAGCTACTTTTTTCAAAGTATACGTAAACGTATTTACTCGGTACTCGAGTATACGTACTCTTTGAGTAAACGTAAATACGTTTTAACAACTATGCTTTTCATAAGTCCCTCTTTGAATAACGCCCGAATAGGTAGTTCAACCTTCACGATTGTCTGACGGATGACAACAATGTAGACGATAGTTGAAATATGCGGTATATTCTTTATTTGTGATGTCTTATTTTCAGGATGCTGGGGGCTATAATTTAGCTTCTGACTCCATCGGAGCAGCCGTCGAGACAAAGAGATGTGAAAACGAACCTGAAGATATGGTTGGACATATTTTTTTCGAAATTTCTGGGAAAACAATAATATACATACTGCAGAATTGAGTGCATCCGATCTTTGGATTGGCGAAAATTCTAAGCGCTAGTGTAAATCCCCGGCAGGAGTTCGCAAAACTGCAGCACAAATGAAATTTTTTCATTTGTATTTACCACTCTCATGGAGCACTGCCGGCCTCTTTAATCGTGTTGCCCCACACGCTGCATTGATGGTGGGGGGGCTAAAAATTTTCTGGGGGGGGCTCGCGGGGGCAAAATATATAGGCTTTTTCAGTGCATAGAAGGCCGAAAGGGGAAAAAATCGTAATAATCGGTTAAAAGTGGCCAAAAGTAGGTTTATAATGGCTAAAAACAGGCATATAACCATGCATATAGCCGGAGAGCACGATTTTGAAGGTGAAAAACTATAAAACGGTGCAAAAATTAGTGATTTTGAGCGAAAATTGGGGCAAAATTTCTCAAAAACCACTCCAGATAGATAGCTGAGCGATTGGAGGGGGGTCTTTGGTGGTAGTAGCCAAAATTTTTGCCTCGGGATAGATAGATAGCTGAGCGGCCTCCGGGATAGATAGATAGCTGGCGAATTTGGGGGGGGGGCAGCCCCCCCCCCAGACCCCCCTAGGAGACACCTGCCTTACTCGCAGAACACCACGACGGACACCAGATCCATCAGTTCTGACACGGATGTATGGAAATGTGACGACACAGGCGCACAATTTCTGCGTGGCATAAAGGGTGGACGTGTGGTTTTGCACCGTGGTTACACGTACCACAGGAAATATTCAACCGTCAAAGATGTCTCATTTTGGAAATGTCATAAACTCCATACCAAGAGCCTAAAATGCTACGCCAAACTAAAGTGCAATGATTCTGATGGCAGTGGTGTTCAGCTGCTAGGGGAGCATACTCACCCAGTGGATGATGCGGTATGCTTTGCTGATTTTTACTTCGGTTTTAATTTCTGAATACCGTATTTTCTCGAAATACCACCCCTCGAATTAAGCCCCCCCCAGAAATACCCCCGGGTCTAAGCGAGCTGATAAAATAGATAAATACCACCTAGAAGTACCGTCCCTCTGGAATGAGGTACATCGTGTATGCAAGATACATGATGTATTTATTGATGTCAATTTGCATCACAATCACAGCTACACATGAATAGTTTCGTATATGTAAGTAGCTAACTACGCTGATATCAAGGACGTATCCAGGGGGAGGGGGCTGCAGCATTTCTCCCCTGCGTACTCCAATCAACATGAGATTGGACCCCGTAGACACTTTGATGATACACTTAGTCGGGTGCCTGTCACTGTATATGTGTATATTTACATAAACCCCTGTTTACCTCGATCCGGATGGTTGTGAATTTTTTAAAAATGTATCGTTCACGCCCCCCTGTAAAGTTTTCGGGAAAATTGACCCGACTCAAAAAATAGCCCAAAGAGTTGTCTACATAATGTATGGATCGCCCCCCAATATAACGCCGCGTGGGCCGTGTAAGCGGGCCACGCATTCTTTTATACCAAAATGCAGTGTTTACCTCGGTCCAGATGGTGGCTCCAAATCTTTTATAGTCTGTTTTTCAAGGCCAGAATTTGGCCGGAACATACAACAGTGTCCTGGCTAAGTGCCAAATGTCATTTCAACGGCTTATTTACAGGCAGAAATAAGATTAGGATATTTTCAATTTGCACTGTTTTGTACTGCGGATCACGATCAGTTGTGATTGTGATCATTGTATCGCCTCATCTTACATCTATTAACACAGAAAATGCTTCCACCAGAAAGAGAAATCTTTTGCGGTATTCTGAAAAACCCACTCTGCTTAAATACACCCTTCCCAAAAATGAGATATTGAGGGGTGAAATTTTAAACAGTTAGTACATTTCGTCCAGGGAAGGAAATTAGTAGTAAGTAAAATTTAGCAATGTTTTTTAAATTTTGCCCCTCAAATTCTCATGTTTGGGTGGGTGAATTTAAGCAGTGTAGGTTTAAAAATACCGCCAAAGACTTCTCTTTCTGGTGGAAGCATTTTCTGTGTTAATAGATGTAAGATGAGGCGATAAAATGATCACAATCACAGCTGATCGTGATCTGCAGTACAAAACAGTGCAAATTGAAAATATCCTAATCTTATTTCTGCCTGTAAATAAGCCGTTGAAATGGCATTTGGCACTAAGCCAGGACACTGTTCTATGTTTTGGCCAAATTCTGGCCTTGAAAAACAGACTATATAAGATTTGGAGCCACCATCCGGACCGAGGTAAACACTGCATTTTGGTATAAAAAAAATGTGTGGCCCGCTTACACGGCCCACGCGGCGTTATATTGGGGGGCGATCCGCACATCATGTAGACAACTCTTTGGGCTATTTTTCGAGTCGGGTCAATTTTCTGGAAAACTTTACAGGGGGGCGTGAACAAAACGTTTTTAAAAAATTCACAACCATCCGGATCGAGGTAAACAGGGGTTTACATAAATATACAGCGTTTTACGGCGCTGGCGCCAATGCCAATGGCGCCATAGCGTGGTACCTACTAATGGCGCCATTCCGCCACTACATAGGTAGGGTGGCAGAATTTACCGTACCGTACCGTACCGTACCGCATTTTTGGGAAATTTACCGTACCGTACCGTACCGTTACCGCACTTTTAAAAATTTACCGTACCGTACCGCGTACCGCATTTTACAAAATTTACAGTACCGTACCGCGTACCGCACTCATTAACCGCAGAAAATGCGGTAAATTTTACTAAGATTATCCTTAAATATGGCTCTTTATTGATGATAATTAATGTGGTGTTCTGAAATTTTTTTTGCGCGCAAGCGCGCAAATTTCACAACATTGTTTTCCTAGATACTCTAAACGTATGAAACATTAGACTCAATGTATTTACTTTTTATTTTGAGCTTATTTGTTGCAGTGATATGTTTTATGTATGGTTATATACTCATTTTAAACTGTTTTCACCTACTTTTAGCAATTTTTCAGTGGGAGTTGCCAGTTTACTAAACCGACTCGCAAGTTACCAAAATACCACCTACTTTTTGCAATTTCGGACATCGGGAATTTACCGTACCGTACCGTACCGTACCGCGTACCGCACTTTTCAGATTTACCGTACCGTACCGTTTACCGCAAAATTGAAGATTTACCGTACCGTACCGTCTACCGCAAAATGGAAAGTTTACCGTACCGTACGGTTTACCGCAAGCCCGTACCATCTGCCACCCTATACATAGGTAAAATTTTAGGAGTGGGGGCTGAGCCCCCCCCCCCCGTAAACGCGGGGCTCCGTAAACAAACAGCCCCCCCCCCCCGCTCCAAAATCCTGGATACGTCCGTGGCTGATAGGTATAAATATACGCTGTTAGGTCACGTTTATTACCCGTTTTGGGTATGTCTAAGTCCATTCTGTACTACCACATTTCACGAAAATTTCTGCCGAAATGATAAACCCCCCTCGAATTAGCCCCCCCCCGAAATGGTATCAGTTTTTATCGAGTAAATCGCTCAATTGCAAATTTTCTGTAACTTCGCTTTTTCTGTATTCGAAGTGAACTAGGTATATCATTCCCAGGCAACCTGTGGAATGAGTGCGGTGCTCCCAGAATCGAGCGATCCCACAACAGACCATCTGGAAGTCAGTTTACAACGTTTTCTCATTTATTAAATGATTACTTTAATAATGACCTGTCCGCCCAAAATACAGGAGAACCTTTCCCGAGACGATGAAGACAACGCCATTGGTAATAAATTTTATTGGACATCAGATAGCAGCAGGGCATACTTCTTGCGCGGCAAGCTGGGTGCCCACACCATTATACACATGGGCTACATTTACCACAAGTGCACCGACAGAAACAAACCCCCATGGAGTCTTTGGATGTGTGCCGACAGGAAAATGTTCAAATGTTCTGCATCAATCAAGTGCCACGCTCAAGATGCGAGCCACGTGCATGTGAACAAGCACGAGCACACTCATGCACCGAGAAAATTCACGGTTGGTTTCAGAAATATCATCCTTCTCTATGGTTTTGATATGTTCTGTTTCCCATTATTTTTTATTATTTTTTATTTCTTTTTTCCCCGCAGCACTTGGATCTCAAAGTTGTGTTAAAAAATGGTGCTGATGCAGTTGTCGTGAAGCGATCGAAGAAAAACAGTATTCAACAGGTATTTGACCAATTTGTACCTCACCGCTGTTTTCACTTTCAAACTCACTTATTTTTTACTCTATCGGATATTTTTGACTGTTTTAAGCTACCTATTTTTGAATTTTATCCCTATTTGAGCTATTCCCATGTAGTTTGAGTGATTTTCCCCTGTTCTTTTTATATCACTTTATATCACTTTGAATGTTAGGCCCCCAGCCAACACCCCCACAGCCCCCCAAAATTTTTTAACTATGAATCCATGCGGAGAAGTGATTTGATAAAATAAATATTTACCTATCTGAAATCGCTCGTGGATCAAAGTCCTAAAGATCCCCAAACCACATTGTCCATACGAATTTCATGTTGTTTTTTAAACTAATTTTTTTAAACCCTGAAATCCCTTTAACATCCCCTGAAAAATCGCATACATAATACGAATAACAATTGAGGCGACCAATTCTAAAAGTCGACAATTCCAAAATATGAAAATTTCGAGTTAGGCCCGGAAACGTCATCTGGGGCTACTTGCGCAGATTTTTCACCATTTTGCATGAATATTTTGACCAGTGGCATAGTGCCAAATTTGAAATTTTTTGGGGAAAATGCAAAAAAATTGGGCATGAGGTCGACAAGTCCACTTAGTTGTGGGCTAAACGTCGACAAGTTCATCCTCCGCATGCTTTTTTATGAGAAAAAACGCAAGAAATGTAAAGTCCACTATGGGCACCGATTTCTAAAAGTCAACAAGTGCATAAATTTCCCATAAAGGGAGGCGCAACGCGGGCGGGAACAAAAATGCTATCGCGTGCAAGAGGTCGACAAGTCCAATTCACCCCCCCCCCCCCCCGAAACAGTTTTGCTCTGACCGAATGGAATTTTATGGACACATCATTTTTCACATATACGTTGAGATTAGGGGCTGAAAATTTTATACTTTATTGTCAACATATGGAACTTAATGGAAAGCATGAGAGAGCCAAATTGGACAGGCACCACGGGCCTGGAATCGGGTTTGAAACTTAAAATGCGATTTACCCAAAATCGCATTTTGTGGACTTGTCGACTTTTAGAATTAGACGCCTCAATTGCATTCCCGTTTAACACGCCATGCAACAATCAGACTCCAAATTCCGCCGCTAAAAACGTCGAGCAATTTCTCAGCGCACGACACTCTGGCGTGCCTTCACAAGAAGAACCTTCCTCATCTGCGTATAACGTTAGAAAGTTCATATTCATAAATTTTTTAAGTCTGCTTTTTTTCCCAATACTTGTGATTTTTTTCAGGGATATGAATCTCAATATCACTGTGCAGTGTGCCCATTGGCTAGCGGCGCTGGCTGGCCCATGTGTTACGCATGTTACGAAAGTGTGCACGGTGAGCATTTTCAGACACCAATGGCCGCTACAGGGGACGCACACGTTTCGGTGTGGCGAGGCCAGGGTTGGCAAAATCCCAGAAAAAAACTAAAAGTGAAAAGTGAAGTTTAAAATATTAGGGTGTAAACTAAGTTTCTTATATTTTTTGCGATCTCATAGAAATGCACATTCATGTGTCCCATTCTATTGTACATTGGCCGATTTTGATCCCCTTCGAGTATGTTGGGGTTTGGAGTCTGTGCTACGACAAATAATTTTGGTTTGCTCAAATAATCCCACAGTCCCGAGATAAGGGGGTCTATCAAAAGGTCATTTTGCACGGATGATCTGCACATTGAATTTAAAGCTTAATAACTTGGTCATTTCTGGGCCGATTCGGATCGTTCAACACTTAAAATGATCAGGACAACATGCAGATCAAATTTTTGTGGTCGGATCTGTGATGTCTAAATTCCGTATGCCGATTTGACCCGGTTTTTGAACATGAAAAATAATCATAAAAATAATTTTTCAACCTGTTTTTTTTTGAACATGCTATCATATACTTTAGACAAAAAGAATACTTCTGGCCCAAAAATTATTTCAATATCTCTTTCCAGTCAAAAGTTACATCACTTCAAACTTCCGCCTCCAAACGATAAATATTAACTACCGCATGAAGAACAAAGCATGCAAATTCAAAACTCTACATCTTGGCCATTTCTCAGCCGATTTTCACCTATGAATGCTTAAAATGATCACAATGATCGGCAGATTTCGTTTTTATGTTCTGATTATCTGTATGCACTGTTCTTCATGTGGTTATTTTATGAGTGAAATGAGAAAGTTCAAAGTGCTATGACTTTTGATTGGATAGAGATATTAAAAAAAATTTTGTGCCAAGTTTATTGTATTTGTTTAACGTATATGATAGCATGTTTAAAAAATTATTTTTCGTGTGTTCAAAAACCGGGTCAAATCGGCATACGGAATTTATACATCACTAATCCGACCACAAAAATTGGATCTGCAGGTTGTCCCGATCATTTTAAGTGTTGAACGATCCGAATCGACCCAGAAATGACCAAGTTATTAAGCTTTAAATTCAATGTGCAGATCATCCGTGCAAAATAACCACCTTTTTATAGACCCCCTTATCTCGGAACTGGGGGATTATTTGAGCAAACCAAAAGAATTCGTCATAGCACAGACCCCAAACCCCAACATACTCGAAGGGCATCAAAATCGGCCAATGTACATTAGAATGGGACACATGAATGTGCATTTCTATGAGATCGCAAAAAAATATAAGAAACTTAGTTTACAACCTGATAGAATGAAACATGAATAAAATAAAAATTAAATACATTTTTACTAACATTTTACTACAATTTTAGTCAAAAGAATTTAACTAAAAACAACCATGGCCGTGGCATCAACAACATGTGCCATTCGGTAACTTTGCAGCGTAGGCTACCACACGCCCAGGGAGTTTTCAAATGCATGAAAAACTTGTAAATTGAAGAAAAAAACTATCGAAACTGGGAAACTGTACTGACGTAAATATATGCCTACCCCGTAGTCCTTTTTGGAAATCCACTAATTATTGATGGATAACATCATTAATTTGGATATCTTAATTTATTCAACTTATTAAAATCGATTTAATATTGTACTTTACACAGGTGCCACTGTGGCCGAATCTGTGGCTCATTCCTTCCAATGCTCAAGGGATCGATTTCAAGGTGGTGCCTGCGCGACATGTTCACTGGCGTCGGGTGCACATTGGCCCATTTGTTTTCATTGCTTCGCTAAGGCGAATGGTTGGTTTATTGATGATTTAGAATTTACCTTCGAATTTTTGTCTGTCTGGTTCGCTATGTCTAGAAATCTGTTCTACCATCTAGGATCTAGGATGTTCTATTTCCTCTTTTTACACTAAAAAGTGTAGCTGTCACGTTTACGTTTTAGCCAGTGGGGTGACATCTTTTCGTATGAACATGCTCGGTGACTGTAAGGATTAAATGGCGAAGTGAATCAAGTCAAATAGAAACTTTATTTGTCGCCGAATGAACGTTTTCACATTTTCACGTTTCAAACCGTCCTGATTCATTCTAACATACGCTCCGTTCTGACATAACGTGAAAAAACATGCCCGGAGAGTGATATCCATAAAAGCGAAAACATAGCATCCATAAAAGTAGCCCTGCTACATGGTTTCAGTTGCGCGTGAAACCTGCCAGCATATACACACCGATATAATCACAAAGCTGATACGGGTCGCTGATTTACGTGCGCTCGCATGTTTGTAACTTTCACGTTGCTCGCGTGTCACTTTGACCTAGCATTATTTACATCACAATGCCCACACTCGTTTTAAACCGCCCTTCTTTTGCAAAGGGGAACCTGTAGCGCAAAGTGTGAAACACTCGTTCCAGTTGACTGTTCAGACAGGATATGGGAGTTGACAGATTGTGGCGTAGGTTTTATAGGTTTTGTTCCATTCCATACTTGTTTTGTATCTCCCGTACACATATTTTATCCTGCATAAATACGTTCAAACTCGGGTACTTAAAGATTATACATGCGTGCGTCCAGAAATAGTTATGTTCATTTGGCTATTTTTTTCGGCTATACTTTTTTTGAAAACCGTTTCTCGAATCGATCGGCGTTGGATTGGAATCTACATCTCATGCATGGTCCTTTTTACAATGCTTTTTGGGCCACACTGCACTGGATGTAAATTTTATACACCCAACTGAAAATCCGCCGTGTGATATTATCGGTGTGCACGATACACCACACAGAAACTCATCTCTATTACACTTTACTGACTGTTTTTTTTGTGAATTCACGTTGTTGCATGTCTTATGCATATGCAAATAAATACCTATACGACTTACGCCAATTTCGCATCCGATAAGTGTCAAATCAAATGATACGAAATTTGCGAGTGAGGAGAAAACTGATAATTGTTTCTTAGACACTACGTTGTCCCATAATTCAGAACGATGTTGACATGTGCGATTGTTACATTGAATAAATCCGTTTTACATGTTTTACTGTTCTTCACCGATTTGTTCTGTTGATTTGTGTATTTAGAAGATCACTAATCTCCGATCACATTGATTGTGTATTGTACTTGTGACAATCGTGTACACAACTTGTTGTCTCCGCAAACCCATGCATTTCTGCATGGAATGTGTCCTTTTTGATTGAATACTCTACATTTTCAAACCTTTTGCTGATTATCATCGCATTTGTGTTTAATTTGTAGTAGTTGATTGAACTTTGTAGTAAGTTCAATTAACTACTACAAATTGGTAGACGATAAGTTTACTCGCTCATTTCGGGATACTTTTGTAAGTTACTTCAGCTTTGTCCTTTCAAAAAAGTTGAAAAAATGCACGCCTGCGGATGCCAATTGCAAAGCTTGTGATAGGTAAGATGAGAAGAGAAGAGTTGGTAAGACACTTGGCGGCTTTCCTTATCGTTGGTCACTTTACTTATCACTTAACAATCGACGCAAATGGCCACCGATCGACGTGTTTGCGTTCGCATGTGTGTAAAATATGATTAATAATAATGTACCTAATTACAGTTCGTGTGCACTGACATGCTCTGCGCGGAATGACCGACAAATGGAATCGCCACGATTAGACACAAATTTTCCATTCGTGGTCAACGACGATATTGCGACCGTCTCACCGCCGCGCGCGATGGAAGTGAAGTTGGAGCCAGAACTTCCGTCAGAGGTGACTTTACAACATTTATGTGGATCGATTTTTGTGTTGTGTCTTGGCGTGATGTCGGTTTTTAGTGGCTGTTGTGTGCAATCTTTCCGGGCCAGAACTTATTTTCATTTTGTGCTGGTGATTTTTATCACTGCGGTAATTCCAAAGAAGTTTTAGTCGACATTTATGTAAGTTTCTCCCGCGCCATTTCCACGCCAGCTATTTTTGCAGGGTCTGGAGGCAGCGGCGTCGCGAGAAGTTTCAAGCGGCAAACCAGTCTTCGCTGATAACCGATACACGTGCCTTCTGTGTCCCAGGAAATTTCTGTCGGTTCTGATTTTGTGACAGATAGTTGCACGGCACACTCGAATTTTCAGTTGCAGTTCGAACACTTTTTCAAGGGCGGAATTAAAAACGGGGGCGGAATCAAAAAACGTTCGAACTGCCCTTGATTTCAATTCCGCACATGAAACGTTCGAACACTTTGCACGATGGCGGAATTGCCCTGGATTGTGCATGGGCAGAATTCTTTCAGACAGGTAGGAAAGTGCAAAATGTCTGAACTGCCCTTGGAATTCCGCTTTGGCGGAACTCAAAAACGTCCGAACCACCCTTGACAATTTTGAGTGTCAGTGCGCCATCTAGGCAAGAAAACATTCGGACACTTTCTAGAGGGTGGAATTCAGTTTCTGTTTTCACAAATATGCCACACGGTGAACAATATCTTTTAAACAAGTGGATATTACTAAAAAAATTCTCTATTCATTTTTGAAGACAAAGCCTAGATCTACCTATAAATTTTTTTCCACAAATATGTTTGGTAAGATAAATAAGATGTGTTTCCCATAACAACCTTCTCTAAAGGGCGTATCTCTTAAGTCAAGGGCGGAATTGAAAGTGTCCCAATGTTTTTGAAACGTTTTGTTATGATATGCAAATGGACAAAAACTGTGTGAATTCATCCGGATTAGTGTGAATTTCATCCGAATGTCCTAAAAATGCCACATTTTTCCTAAATAAAAATGTTCGAACCGCGCTTGGAGTTCTGCCTTGGCGGAACTCAAAAACGTTCGAACCGCCATTGAAAATTTTGAGTGTGCGGTGCGCCATATTGCCGTTTATCAAATTACATGTGATGTGACCGTTTTGAGTTTCAATTTATGTTTGAGTCGCCTGTGTCGACTTATATTCCGCTGTTTAATATCAACAGCTCGCTATTCAGGGGTCTCCTAGCCCCCAAATCGGCCAGCTATCTATCTATCCCGGAGGCCGCTCAGCTATCTATCTATCCCGAGGCAAAATTTTTGGCTACTACCGTAAAAGACCCCCCCCCAAATCGCTCAGCTATCTATCTATCTGGAGTGGTTTTTGAAAAATTTTGCCTCAATTTTCGCTCAAAATCACTAATTTTCGCACCTTTTTATAGTTTTTCACCTTCAAAATCGTGCTTTCTGGCTATATACATGATTATATACCTATTTTGAGCCATTTTAAAGCTACTTTTGGCTACTTTTGACTGATTATTAGCGATTTTTCCCCTTTCTGCCTTCTTAACCTTGAAAAAGCCTACCTATATATTGTGCCCCCGCCAGGCCCCCCAGCCCCCCCCAGAAAATTTTTTCAGCTGTCTATCCCTCCGGAGGAGCGATTTGCTATCTATCCAGCCCGAGCGAGGGCCAAAATCTTGGAGACCCCTGTCGCTATTTTATTTCCCGATACAGGCCTTTCACAAAATGTCCAAAAACTTCTCGGCCACCCCGCATGAAACAGCGTCAATACGTTTGCAGACGCGAACAAGCGCTCGAAGAGCACGGCGAATTGCACGAGCGACGACAGTTGGGGCAGGCGCGGCGGTCCCGGGAATGCTCTCGCTGCGGCGCCCTGTTCCCCGGACCTCTGGGCGTCAGGACGCACATGTACCGCATGGTTGGTTCATTCTTTTCTTTTTACATTGTTTGGCCAGATGCTATTCAGCCACTCATGGACGAGAATGTACTGAACACCTGCTGCTGGCGCGCTCTTTTGTTTGAACTCGCAATTATTTGCCGACTGCCTGCCACAGGCACCTCTGACGAAGCATAAAAAAAACTCAACCCCCCCCCCCCGATTAACTCCCCCCAAAATATTTGACGGTAAAATAAATACCCCAAGACTCATTCGAGTATTCATGGTAAATATTCTACCACTTTTACCCATTATGTCAATCGCCAGTAACTTTGTCGCCACCGATTTACAGCACGGAAAGGCCCGTAAAGCGAGTGGTCCAAATGCAGGTGAAATGGACAACACAGTTGACAGCGACACCAAGAGTGACAACGACAGTGAGAACCAGTCAATTAGCACCCTGATCGAACATAAGAGCCGCGCAGCTGCAGTTGTAGCAAATGCAAATGCCCGCGCTGCCTCTATGGATCATGATTATATGGGCACAGTGCAGAAAAATGGGGGATCTAATCAAATGTCCTGGAAACTGAGCCCTAATCCCGCCCGATATGTCCGCACCAGAAACGGGACACGCAAATTACAACATGACGGCTATGTGTATTATATAATAAACAAATATCGTCCACTTAGCAAAGAATGGTGGATGTGTGGTTATAAATTCCAAGGCAATCAGTGCAAAGTGTCTGTGAAGATTTGCAAACATTCTGGACAAGTGTATGTGGGACCGCGTGCTCACATTCACCCGCCCGTCGCGCAAAAAGTTGGCTGAAATTGAAAAAATTAAAAACCAAAAGCGAATGAATAGTTATCTCCACTTTTACCGCAGGATTCTCGCTATTTGGACAATCAATTGCAATTTGATTGCAAACGCAATCCCTTTCTACCTAACCAACTTCTTTGGTGTGTTTTAAATGTGCCGTTTAAATTTCACGGCGAGATGGCGTGGCGATAACTTATTTAGTAACCGATTTACTCAGGGTGCCGCATGGAATCCACTTTTGGCCGGCGTTTGTGATCGAACGTTCTGATGCTGACGAGACAGTTGCCGTGAACAAGGACATTGAGCTCATAGTTCGCTTCACCGAGCCGCGTCGCCGTCTGTGAGTTGCTGCCTCTGGTATGGATAGATATCTGGACGGTTTGGGGTCGGGTTTACCCGCCCCCTTTCTTACCCCTGCTTGTATAGGTAATGGGTCTAGGTATACGCGTAATGAGTTTATATTTATGCGTAATAGGCCTGACCCCCTGTGTGTATAGTAGGAAATAATGTTCTCAGCAAGTTCTATATGACTGAAAACATGTATTAAAAAGTCTTTATGTATAAATGTCAAAAAAATTAGGTGCCAGCAAACAGACACAGTTGATTTTTCAGTTTCAACTGCAAACAAGTTTCAACTGCCAGACTAACGTGGACAGTTCGTTCTTTATATACTGAGATGTTTTTTATAATTAAATTTACGATGAATGCTTTTTTGCGCAGAAGTCTTGTCAGCGATGTGTCCAGCGTGCGGCCCTTCTACAAGCACTACGAGCTGTACAGCAAGCAATTGTACAGCGCCGATTTCTCGGAGGCCCTCACGCTTGCTATGGAGCATGGCATGAAATTTAATTGTGAAAAGGTAAATAACTTTGAAATAGCGGTGTTTACCTCCGCCTCCATGTTCGGTTTTTGTTTGTCTGTTTTAAGAATCTATCGTTTTGCAGTTGGAAATGGAAGCTTTGCAGCTGGTCGGGCAGCAACAAAGAAAGCCCGCTACTATCCGCCCTTTACACAACGAAAGCGATCACGTTGGTTCCCTAGTCCATTTGAACATTAATAAAAAATTTCGACGTGCCATTTTCTCGCTCAATTCCGCGTCGACCGCGCACTGAGGATTGAGAGCGCTACGGCGCTTCCATAATCGACAATAAATTGTTTAAATTTT
This sequence comes from Sphaerolaimus hirsutus, assembly GCA_964036195.1. NCBI lineage: Eukaryota > Metazoa > Nematoda > Chromadorea > Monhysterida > Sphaerolaimidae > Sphaerolaimus > Sphaerolaimus hirsutus. The sequence continues at coordinate 12,506,273 of OZ038459.1, forward strand.
CCGGCAGATTTTTTGGCGGGGATTTATTCAAGGGTGTGCTTAGCTTATCGGCGGTATTTTTGCACATTTATTGTATGAATTGATTTTAAAACAATGCTATATACCTTATTACCTCGAAATACCCCTACGGGGGTGTATTATTTCGTTAGCAAAATTTGAGAGGGGGAGGGTTATTATTTCGTCAGAAATTTTCGTAAGGATCGTAGTATATAGTGGACATTTGCGTACCCAAAACAGGTAATAAATGTGTCCAAACAGGGTATGTTTGGACATAAAAACGTTGATAGCTACACAAACTGATCGATGTGTAGCTGCAATGTCAATTAGCGGAAACAAAATACATTATGTACATTGCGTACATAATGTACATCATTTTGGACGGGGGGGGGTATTTCGAGGGGGCTTATTATTCCCCAGCCCATTTTGAGAGGGGGTGTAATACAAGGGGGGATAATTCGAGGTAATACGGTATGATTAATATTCCAGTTTTGCTGCCCATTTAAACTTCATATGCATTGGCACACTCCGTATACTCGGATGCGTTGTATGTTTTCGAAATTTGGTGCATCATGACAGAATAGTTTTAAAGGGAGTATTATTCAGTGAAGAATAATTTTTTAAGTCTGCTAATTCGCATATATAATATCGTATCCAGGGGTCTTCTAGATTTCGACCCTCCGGCGGGGGGGGGGGTTGGATAGATAGCAAATCGCCCCCCCCCCCCAATCCCCCCTTTCCTACCCCAGATCGTATCTAAATCGCAGCGCACCGCCGCCAGTGCCTCAAAGCCAGAAACGGGCTCATCGGACGAGAAAGACGGCACACCAGTTTTGGAACATTCCGGGTACAATTATCAGCATTTTCTTGGCCCATACTGGAAATGCAGCAAGTCGAAGTCGTTGAACTGCAGCGCCGTGCTGCAGCGTGAATCTACTGATTCCGATGCTCAGTTGATTGGAAAACACAATCACCCAATTAAATGCAAGGTTCGTTTTCTATTTTTCGTATTTCGGTTGTCTGTTGTAAAAAGCGCCAGGACTTTGGCGCCAAGCGCCATGGCAATTTTTCCAACCGCCAGAGCAAAATGGCGCCAAGCACCATGGCGCGGTTTGCTTTGGCGCTAGCGCCAGACATTTTGTTCCTGTCGTCCCCAAAAGTAGCGCCAAAAGCGACACGGCGCTTTTCATTGGCATATTCAAGCGCCAATGGCGCTACACCAAGATAGCGCCATGGCGCGTTCACATGACTAGTTGTACGCAGATTTGCCAGGTCTACGATTTATCAATTTATTAATTTATTTGTTTACATTTCAAAAGTTTTTGTGACATGTCGATGGTGTCGATGAGGTCAAAGTTTTTTTTAATATGGTACTTAACTGCACAAGGGCCAGAAACACGACGCCCAACATGTATCGTTCACATAAAAAATCGTGTTCCACAGTAGTTTTTTCTACCGCAGCGCGCCGCTAAACCCGCGTCCAGTCGCGCGCAGTTTACTCGCGGTGTTAGCGGCAGTCGACTAATTACGCACAACGGATACACTTACCACCGATTGTATGTCGGTTTGTGGAGGTGCAGCAAATTTTCTTCGTGCACGTGCCCCGCCAAGCTGAAATGTGAGCCGGATGGTAGCAACTTGCAAGCGATAGGGGAACACTCTCATGCGAGTGGCCAGGTTTGTGTGGGTGCTGATATGTTGAAGTTTGGTTTTCAACTGTTCTTTAGCGAACTTATTTTTATTTCGTATTTTTGCTCCTCCAATCTACATGTAAATATGTATTATTAGCTTGGAAAGTTCTATGAAGTGAACTCCATCTAGTGTCGTCAGAAATAATTGAAATACCCAGGCAAAAAGCGCATGAACTAGTGAATTTGACGGAGAAATAAGGAAATGGTAAGAAAATAGATGATTTTGAGTGAAAATCATAGCAAAATTTCTCGAAAAATTCTACCTACTCAACGCCATGGTACGTTTCATTGTAAAATGTGCGCTCAGTGAGCTATATTTACGCTTTTTGTGTCGCAGGGAAAGCGAGTGCGAGTGTTTAAAGCAATCAACCGCTACAATTCATTGAAACGCAAACAGGGGCGACCGCCAGTTCACAACGCACCAGTGAGTAGGGTTCAAACGGGATTGATTTTTCGGGGTCGGGATTGTTTTTTTCAGATTTCTGGATCGGGGTTGGCCTTTCGGGATCGGGATTGGCTTTTTGAGATTTCGGGATCGGGATTGACCTTTCGGGATCGGGATCGGGATTGGACTTTTTTCGGAATCGGGATGTACTAGGCCTAAAAGAATTTGTTTTCAGGGTTTTTTCCCCTGACATTTCCAAAATGACCCAAAACACCAAAACAATGGATGCCATAAACGTTGGGTTAAATTGGCATCCAAAACAATGCTATAGATCCATTTAGGCACTGCGCAATAGGGGCCTGACATTGGCATTCACACCACTGTCTACCATATATATGCATGTGTTAACCTTAAACTATGGTAATGGGCACTGTATAGAGTCCATTTTTAGTGGTGTCTATGGGTGGAAAAAAATTATTTTTTTAAATGCCTTGATTTAAAAAAAAATCTATTTTTTTTTAAAACAATTGATTTTTAAAAATTAAAATCAGATTTTTTTTTAAATCGTACAAAATGGGGTATAGATATAAAATATGTGTATGTTAAGTGTCATACAATGTATTGTTATGTCTATTGTGGTCATATTATGACTGTGGAGTCATGCAGGGACGTATCCAGGATTTTTGAGCGGGGGGGGGGGGCTGCTTGTTTACGGAGGCCGGCGAGGGGGGGGCTCAGCCCTAAAATTTTAGCTACATAGTGGCGGAATGGCGCCATGGCGCTGGCGCCATTAGTAGGCGTCACGCCATGGCGCCATTGGCGTTGGCGTCAGCGCCATGGAATGCTGTATATGTATGTAAATATACATACAAAACAGCAAAAAACACAACATTGAGTGTATTTATTTGCGCAAAATTTTTAACGCTGACGTTGAAAAAGTCGCATTTTCCGGTCACTTTTTGGTCTCACCCCGGGAGGGGGGGGGGGGCTGCAGCCCCCCCCGCCCCCCCCCCTGGATACGGCCCTGGAGTCATGGGATAGCATTATAAGCAGTGATTTCTTTCAAAAATATCCATTTTTATGTTGACTTATTGCGTAGATCGCCTTTTGTCGGACGTTCATGACTTCAAGTGAAGTTCAGCATGGAATAGTGCTTAAATAATGTTGAAATAGAAGGCTAATACATTGACAGTGATGTTTCACACTGTAGAAGTATGTGGGAGCACATTGGCTGCATATTATATACTACACTAGCATAGCACGGCTTATAATTACACGGTAACATGAATAAATGGAAGCTTTTACACGAAAAATGCCCAAAAATCCATGAAAACACCACCAATGGTAATGTGTATGAGAAATTGCGCGCTTGCGCGCAAAAAAATGCATAATATCTAGTGCAAGTGTACCAGAAATTTTGCCTTTTGATTTTTCTAAATTTAAATCAGTTTACCCCCTTTGATTTTTTTTAATCATTTTAAAAAAATCAAGTGCCAACCCTAGTGGTGTCCATGCCCACGCAACAGAGATATAGAGGGAGGTGGGGAAATGCGCGCTTGCGCGCAAAATTTTTGCATTTGCATACAAAATGATCCTTTAAAAGTGCCATTTCTGGCACCTCTTGTGTCTGTGAATTTTTCCGGGATCGGGATTGGGGCATTTTTTTCGGGATCGATTGGGTTTTTCAAAGCTCGGGATCGGGATCGGCTTTTTTCAAATTTCGGGATCGGGATCGGGATCCCGTTTGAACCCTACCAGTGAGTCATTTTCGGATTTTCATTTTTGTGCCGTGCTATTCTCATCTTTCTCGATTTTATATTTTATTTGTGTTATTATATTGCAGTTTGTCGCTCGGGGCGGTCGAGCAATTTTTGGTAAAAATGCTCGCGGGACCCGCCTCATAGTGCACGATAATCACGCCTATTATTTGAATAAGAATGGGCGATCGACATCCAACGCTCATTGCACCAAAGTGACAGGAGAATGTCATACGAAACTTGTCTGTGACAGTGACGGTGCCAATGTAAAGACTTCTGGAGCTCATAAGCACGCACTTCCCAACTTGCGGGTTAGTCATTTCGAATTATCAAATACAAAATTCTAGTTGCAAATTTATCACCTGTAATTCTCCACGAGTTGCGTTTATCTTTTAGAGGGACTTTTTAGTAATTTTTTCAATATGGACCGATTATCCAATGAAATACATTATACAAGGACTTGCTAAACCGTTACTCAATGCAGGGCTTCAAACCAAGTATACTATCACACTCACAAACATCCAGTGTTGACAACAAACTAGATGATTCAACGTTGAAGAATCGAAAAAATGACACACCGATGCGAGATCGGCCCAAACGGTTCGTGTACAGAACCCCGATTTCGCATATTTTTGCATTTTATCATTTTTGAAGAATTTTTTCGCAATTTATTACAGCGCGCCACGAGTGAATTCCACACTGTTTGAAACGGATGATGCGGAAAAGAGTGTTGGTCTATTTTGTGTATTGTTCGATGGCACACCCTGCATTCTCATTTTTTTTGCTAAGTTACGTAAACGAGAAAACGACGTATCCAATACATGGCTATTGTCAGCTGGAAATTAACCAAAACAGAAAAAGTTATGCATCACTGACCGCAAGCTTGCCACTGAGATCTAACATGTCCATCTGAAAAATGAAAAAAAATGTCTTTATTAGGGATGGCCTGAGCTGTTAAACCGTTTTTAAATTTTTTAAAGATGCAAGCATCAAAACCGTCTTTCAAATGACTTTCAAATTAATGTGTTGTAACGAGTTGACATAACAATGGATTTTTTTTGCAGAAATCACTTATTATAATGCTTTACTTTTACAGCACGTAAACGTGTCTACAAAAGCAAGTGCCAATTTCGAACAAAGTGCCAGGTTGAACGAGGTCCGAGTGCTGCTCGGTGATTGTATGGCTGGCAGGCGCGCGTTTCATGTTATCAGTGAACAAAACGATGCTTCCCTTGGTGAAACATCTCAGTCAGATGAGGTTGGTATCTACTTTTGTCTTTTCACGATTCTTTTGCGCTGAAATCAATTCTTCTGAAAAATGAATATTCTTTCGCCCAGCTGAAACCCGAAAAGCGTCAGCACAGCCGCAGGACTTGTTTGCTGGTGAGTTTGCGCGAAATTTATAACAAAACCGGCGAAAAAGGTCCATTTTATTATCTCACAGTGGGTCGTTCAAGAAAATGGCAGGATGGTCATCAACGAAAAGGGCAAACAAATGCTTGTGCATCGGGGCTACTCGTTCAGTAAACGCTCCTCTGACAGCTGGCAGTGCAGATACAGGCCGCCGCGTGGTTTGAGATGTGAGGTCATTGCGATGTGCGACAAAAATGGGGCTGATGTGCGTCTTTTGAATGAGCACAACCACTGTCCGGATTATCGAGAGCAGGTGTGTTGATTTGGAAGATTTGCCTGTCCAGGATCGGGGCGTTATTTTGTAAAATATAAAATGTTTATTTTTTAGTAATTATGTTTTAGTTTAAAAAATAGCTACGTAATTAATAATTATTAACATTAATTACATCATATAATATGTCCTTCGATATAAGTGTTCCTTCATTCGCAATTGCAGAAATCAGTCGACCCCGACCCCGAGCCCCATAAAAAGTCGCCTGCAGTTTGTACAGCTGAAGCTGCAGTACAAGACGACATAAAAGACGTCCGCCGTTTGCCAGAAGTTTGTGAGAGGTCATCGTCTGTCAGAGTGATTCGCGAGCACGATCAGTTTGAACAGGTGAATACTTTGTGTGCCGTGCTTCAATAGTGTATGTTGATTTGTCGCGCTTCGATATTTAAAAAATTTGGAAACAGCGCATACCGTATTTCCTCGAAATATCCCTCCCCCTTGAATTAACTCCATCCCCCCCGAAATACCGATATAACCTATTCTCTCACGTTTATAACCGTTTTTTTTGTGTCAAAAAGCGCATTCTTTGCTATGAATTTCACGAAAATTTCTACCGAAATAATAGCCCTCTCCTCCACGAATAAGCCCCCCTCGAAATACCCCCCCTCAAAATTTCCATTCGGAAAAAATACCCCCCCCTGGGGGTATTTCGAGGAAATACGGTAAATATAAAATAATTAACTATAATAATGAAAATAATAATATTAACCATAACAATAATAATAATAACAACCATAATTTAACCCATTATTATTTGCCCATTGTAGCCAACAGAAATTTTACTGTGGTACTTTACCCGTTTTACTTCTCAGATAGAGATGGTAACTTTCTTTTACAGAAGCGAGGCTCCCCGGCCGCAGCGGCGGCGCCATCGCACGCTGACGGGGGTCGCATTGCCGGCGAGCAGCGGGGACGGACGCCCGCGGCCACACCCACCACCGATGTAGGTGTCGTACAGTTGCGTGGCAAACGAAAAACTGGCGTCACTTCCCAAATTTGCGGCAGCCCGAATCAGGGGTCTCAAAGATTTTGACCCTCGTGGGGGCTGGATAGATAGCAAATCGCTCCTCCGAAGAGATAGAAAGCAAACAAAAAAAACTGGGGCGGGGGGCTCGTGGAAGCAAAATATATAGGCTTTTTCAAAGTATAGACGGCAGATATTGGGAAAAATCGCTTTAAAAAAAGGTTAAAAGTGACTAAAAATGGTACTTATAATATAATAGGTATAAATAATAGATTGGGAGTTGGCCGATTTGAAGTGGCAGCCCCCCAGCCCCCTCTTCCCTGGAGACCCCTGACCCCTGGAATCTTGATTCAAATTCAAATTTATACAGGCCCCTGCTCCTCCAACTAAATCATAAGCCGCAGTCTCATTCAAACAATAAAAAACGACCAAATGCACCGCAGGCGTCGTCGAACGACGGCAGGGCGGAGCCTAGCTGCAGCGGGGCGCGCAGGGCCGCCGCACCGTGCGTGTCCTGTTCGTTGGCCACCGGCGCCGGCTGGCCCCTGTGCAAAACGTGCTTCAGTCTCGTCAACGGTCTGTTTTTTTTGGGTGAGGGAACCTACCATAATCCATCTGAATAATGAACCAATTTGACAGTTTTTTCATCATAAATTTCGTTTTTACTATGGGATCATTGATTAAGAAATAAATCACAATATTTTTTTCATTTATTCATGGCACGGTTCTGCACATACTTTGTGGTCCATCGAGTATAGGTAAGGTTGACTGAAAAAGTTCACCATGTGTGACAAAATTTCACCAAAATGTTATTTACAAACAGAAACATCCATGAAGAAAACTGGTTGAATTTGCAGGATCAGCGGTCACGTCGAGCGTGTGTTCGTCCATGGCGCTGACAGCCGCCCGGCCGCAGGGCGATATGTGTGTCATGTGTTCATTGGCCGCCGGCGCACAGTGGGGGCTGTGTTTTAACTGTTTTCGGACTGCTAATGGTTCGTCAACTGGGGCTTGTTCGGGATTTTGCGTTTGAGTCAATTGCAATGCAGTGATCCTTGTTTACATCTGTTTTTGTGGGTGTGATTGTTGTGCTGATTTTACCTCGACAATTTTGGAAGCTTAATTTTGGGACAGTAACTGTGCGACTAGAGTAAACACCTTCCCGGACAAGTTCACCACCCATTTTTTTATTTCACTTTGGTTGTTATAATTCCGTCTATGGGGGTGTTATAAAGCTGAAACGTTGAATATTTAAAGTTGTAACACCCCTCTACTCTGTTTCAATGGGGGGACGTGGGGCGATTCACTACAGGGTGGGTTGCCCTATATGCAACATTTTTTTTTGGCTTTTTTGGTGTCCCAAACAAGTTCACCACCCACTTGATTAGGTACACCTCGAGGGTCGTATCTCCAGCTGCGAGGCTTGTATAAAGCTGAAATTTGGGGGATGTCTTGCCAACAACTTCCCCTTACAATACAACATTGGGGCTGCTTGCCAGCGACCCACTACAGTGTGTGTTGCTGCATGTACAGTTCTTCATTTTTTTTAACAACCCAAGTGTCCCAAACAAGTGTACCACCCAACTGCATTATAAAAAATGTTGTGAGAACATACCTGCTTTAAAATTGAGTCAGATTTGAACCCTAGTTCTGCTCAAAAAAAAGTTTTCCATAGGGCACCCACCCCATCCCATAAACAGCAGACCGAAAATTTCACTTTAAACCAATTTTTTGTTTCACACTTAAAAAGCTGGTTTACAAAGTTCACTAGGGAAAGGTCCAAGGTTCAAAGTTGCGTAAACAACAACAACCTCTAAAATGCCTTCATAAGGAAATTTATTTGGGGTGAATCTTATGATGTCAGAAACACATCATCACGGGAACAAAATTTGACAAAATTTTCACTTTTTCATTCACCCCAAATAAATTTACTTATGCAGGCATTTTAGAGGTTTTGTTGTTTACATAAATTTGAACCTTGGACCCTCCCCTAGTGAACTTTGTAAACCAACTTTTAAAGTGTGAAAGAAAAAATTGGTTTAAAGTGAAACTTTCAGTCTGCTGTTTATGGGATGGGGTGTGTGCCCTACAGGAAAAAATTTTATGAGCAGAACTAGGGTTCAAATCTGATTCAATTTTATATCAGGTATGTTCTCACAACATTTTTTTATAATGCAGTTGGGTGGCGAACTTGTTTGGGAGACTTGGGTTGTTTAAAAAAATGAACAACTTTTTATGTGGCGACCCATGCTGTAGTGGGTCATCAGCGGCCACCCACTGGTGTATTGTGAGAGGAGGTTGTTTGCAATACATCCCCAAAATTTCAGCCTTCTATCGCCCTCACAGCTGGAGATATAGCCCTCGTAATGTAGCTAATCAGGTGGGTGGTGAACTTGTTTGGGACACCGAAAAAGCCACAAAAAATGTTTGCATATAGGGTGACACTCCTTAAAGTGAGTCGCCGCACCTTCCCCCATTGATATGAAGTAGTGGGGTGTTGGGACTATATACCCACCAAATATTATCTTTATACCACACCCATAGTCAGAGATATTGCGTCTGAAGTGAAATAAAAAAATGGGTGGTGAACTTGTCCGGGAAGGTGTTTATTTGCCCCCCCCCATTGATTTGATTTACCCCCATTCGCGACCTCTGTGTGAGGCGCAAATGTTTATTTATGAGTTCTCCAAAAATTCTAAATATTCGGTAGATAACTAGTGCTTGTAGGGTCATTGACACTTTTGTATTTCCAGGTGAAACACTGGCTGAAAGTGTAAAGCAGTCGTTCGAACGCACTGTGCAGCTGGCCGCCGGTGGCACAAACAAAACTGAGAAAGCCGAACGATGATTACCGCATTACCTCCAATATAAGGTGCCCTCTAATATAATGTATACCAAAACGCTGAAAAAGCTGACGAAATCAATATAAGGTATAGCATACGAAATCAATATAAGGTATTGGAGGTAATATGGTATATAGTTTGCAGTGCGGGGGTATTTTTTGGAAAAAAATGTTTTTTGTTGTGCCGTCTGATTGGCGAAATACATATGAGTCACTAGAATTTGTTTCTTCCCATTTTGGTGCACGTTGGCAGATTTTGATACTGTTCAATATGTTGAGGTTCCAGAAGGGTGCTGCAACTATAATTTCCCGTTTCCTCGAATAGACCCACAGTCCCTGAGATACCCAATGACCCCGACAGTCACTTGTTTAATTTCAGACTTCATTTTTGATGTTGGATTAGTGATATACAAATTTCTTATGTCGATTTAGCTCATATAAATTAAACTATAAAAATTTTTAGCCGCAGCCCCTTCTAGAACCTCAGCATAAATAAACGGCGTATAAATCGTCTAACATATTTATGACAAAACGGGAAAAGTGAAATGTCTGGTGGTTTAGCTAGCCCCTCTTCGAAATACCACCTTCGATTTGTTCTATAATCGCACTGATTTCATTTGTTGCGTCTGTTGTTTACTTAAGTGTGTGGCGATTGTATGGGATCTCGAAAATTGTGCTCAGTGACCATTTGCACATGCACAGTGGGCATCTGCGCTCAGTGGACATCCGCGGCATGTGTGCTATCGCCGCATGCCGCGTCCAAGCTGGTGCCAATGTCTGCAAATGTCTGCCCATTTTCACCATGTTACCTCTGGCAGCTAACTACGTGTTGCGTTGCAATGATAATTAGTTTTGTTGCACCAGTTTGCTGTCTGCACTGAGAAGTAACGTTTTGTTGCACCCCTGCTCATCTTTACCTGGTGCTCATCTACTGCTCATTTACGGCAATCGCCCGGTGCTCATCGTGGGGGTGGGCGCACGAATTGTCTATTGTCAGCTGTTTTCAGTACTATATGTGCTATTTTTCACCTACGTTTAGCAATTTTTCCCCCTTTTCTTCATTCTACACATTGAGAAAGATACACTACACATAAATACACAATTTATAAATTGAACCCCCGCAACCCCCCCCCCCCCATTTTTTAGCTGTCTATCCAACCGGAGGAGCGATTTGTTGTCTATCCAACCCCTGGAGAGTCAAAATCTAGGATACCCCTGGCACTGAGTAAATATGAACACTGGGTAGCCCAGGATGAGCACCGGGTAAAGATGAGCACCGGCACAGGGCCCGACCAGGTGCCGGTTCCGCAAGTGGACAAGTTAAGAGTTAAAAGTTAAGAGTTGAGTAAAATGACAATTGAGTAACGTTAAAGTTTAAGAGAAAAGTTAAAGTTAAAGAGAAAAGTTAAAATTTAAGAGTTGAGTGAAAAGTTGAGTTAAATGTTAAGAGTTGAGTTAAAGGTTAAAAGTTGAGTTAAGAGTTAAGAGTTGAGTTAAGAGTTGAGAGTTGAGAGACAAGTGGAAAATGGTGGTAAAATAAAAACACTAAATAAAAATGTGAAAGTGTATCGATACGGCGGTGCACTTGTACGCACAAATGCCTGGTATGCACAAACGCCTGGTACGCACAAAATTGTGCCCGCCACGCACATCTGCCCGGTACGAAATGACATTATATTACATTTTGACCGTGTTTTTCACTTCACACTTGTGAGTAAAGTGAAAAAAAGTTGCGCAATGGCATTAGTTAACTTTTTGTCACTTCACACATATTTGAACATCACTTGAAAAGGTGTCAAGTGAAAAAACGATGGATAATGGCTATTTTTGACCGTTTTTTTTCACTTGACACTTTTTCGAGTGATTTTCAGATAAAAGTTTAGTGAAACCAATAACCAATGTTGAATGCACGACATTCGAAAATAACGTATCCAAAAAAAATATCGCTAAAAAATAACAAAAATCGCGGAACAGTGTTGCAAAATGGCGTTCACTGTTCACTTGTGTTGTATTTAGACGAAAGCGTTTTTTGAATAGGCCCTCATTTTCGGTTCCGAAATTGCGACGCAGCTGGTAAATCGGTGCCTGCCGCTGAAATTCCTCCGCGTCGGAATCACCGTTGGAAACAACACTCTCAAGATCCGAATTCATTGTTTTAATTTTTTTTTTTATTACATTTTTTCCCCCATTTGTCTTTTATATCAACTTTTAACTCACCTTTTAACCTTTAACTCAACTCTTAACATTTAACTCAACTTTTGACTCAACTTTTAACCTTTAACTCAACTCTTAACATTTAACTCTACCTTTAACTCAACTCTTAACATTTAACTCAACTCCTAAACTTTAACTTTTCTCTTAAACTTTAACTTTACTCTTAACTTGTCATTTGTCATTTTACTCAACTCTTAACTTTTAACTCTTAACTTGTCCACTTGCGGAACCGGCTCCAGTTGGGCAGACTGTGCGGCCAAGGGACCAGTGCCAATGGCGCACGCTGTGGCAGCACATGTGCGGCGGATGTCCACTGAGCGCAAATGTTCAGTGCGCGCATGCAAATGTCCACTGTGCGAAAAAATTTCCAGTGTTTGTTTACCTGGGATCTCCAAGCTATACATGCTACACGAATTGACTGTTTCAAGTGTTTTTGTCACATGTTTCATTTAATATCTATCATTCATCGTCTTTTAAATAGATATTTTTGTTAGGGCGCTTGTTGAAACAAATGGGTATATCAACGTGTAAACGTAAAGTGAACGAAAAATGTCTTCGACTAAGATTTCTAAATATATCTAGCAGTTCCTATTTTTGTACAACTTGCTAATATCTTTTTCTTAAAAGATGTGATTAGCAAATGCTTGCCACCCGCTGTCTGTTGGCTGTTTACCATAAATAAAGTTCAATCAAAATGAAAAATGTAACAATTTGTCACCGTGCTGACTGTAAATATCTACATACAAAAATGTTTACGTTTAAAACTGACGTGGCAAAAAGAAACCAGGAAAATAAACATCCACCTATAAATATGTGGTCATCAGGGAGACTACGCATCACTATGTTATAAAAAGCTGTTTTTATCCCATAACGATTAGAAATACTTTAAAAGGTACCGTGCTTCCTCGAAATACCCCCAGGGGGTTTATTTTTTCGCCAGAAATTTTTTGAAATCCCAGTACTAAATTGTCGTCTGAAACATATGCAGACGTCGAAAAATGCAACAAAAATCGCCATTTATAAGACTCTAAAGATGTGTAGACGTGTAAACACTGTTCTCACGCAACAGAGTCATCGTTTTTAACGCGTGTTCTGCATTGCCCGGATGACAAACCGCAGCCTTTGTTGTTTACGTTCTCTATACACTAAATTGGGGGGGGGGGGTTATAAGTCCATAGTGTCCATTTTTTTTTGGGGGGGGGGGATTTCGAGGAAATACGGTAGTTTACATTTTTCATGACTTCTGTGAAACATTTCCGAATTTCTGTTTTTACCTGATGGTGCCAGTTCCGCAAATTGAGAAGTGAGAAGTAAAATGCAAAAGCAAAAGCTAAATAAAATGGCAAAAGTGAAGTGAAATGGCAAGTAAATTCGCAAAAACATAGTAAAAAATAAAAGGTAATTTCTCTACGCTTCACTTCACTTTTCACTTCACTTCAGAAGACTTTTCACTTCGCGTTTGCCATTTTACTTCTCAATTTGCGGAACTGACCCAATGAACTTTTTTATTTTGACAGACGTGAAAATTTGTTCTGCGCATGCATCAAATTAATGGAAAAGACTACCCTGAATGTATCGTTCCAATCCTCATTTGAATAAAAAAACAGCGGAATGGGAATAGAAATACCGCACTTAAAACGACGTAAAAATCTCCATAAGTTCGTCACCACAAACAGGTCTCCACAAACCGCCAGCAAACAACCAGCTCAAAACTTCTCATCGCTGCCCTTCTCGTCGCCGCGCGGTGAGCCGCTGTGCGCCGCCGGTTCGCTCTCGTCCGCGATCACGTTCACCGTGGGCACCACCGGCGCCCCCGGCCCGTTCTGCACCGTCTGCGAGGGGGCGGGGCCTATTTATGTGGTTTGTGTTCTTTGTGACGTTTGCGGTTGGGGGCTTGGCTGTTTTGGTGGGTGTGGTGGTGGGGTTAACTGTGCCGCTGAAACTAAATGTGAATGTTCCTCTGTAAATTACGTGGTTTGAATATATTTAAAAAGTTTGGACAATTAAGCCTCATTTCGAATTGTTTGCTAACGCGGGCAAACCACAAAGGTATACTCAGCGGACTGCAAAGTATCTGCAGAACCTTACCATAATTGAAAAAAATCTTGTGATAAACTTCGGAATTAATTATTCCGAAGTAAAAGCTAAATATTATGATGAAAAAAAAAGTTGTATGAATTTTGGTTCATTATTCAGATGTGTTATGGTAGGTTTCCATACCAGTGTGATGTCCGCCGAGTATATGCAAAACATTTTGAATTTCTTTACGAATGATTTAATTTGTACGCGCTACGTTAATTCTAGTTTGCTTGCAGAGGCACAGCGAATCGGTAAACTGACATAAAATGTCAACGAGCTATTACGAATACTATTTGGGTCCTTATTGTCTCAGCTTTTTGCCGTGTTTTGCTACTGGCTTGATCTATAGCATGTGAGAAAGTTGTTTGAACAAAAAATTACGGGCACCAATTTAAACGGTAAAAAGCATGAGAGGGGCTTCATTCCCATCGGAAAAAGCTGTATCAACATTAATGGAGGATCTTGTTCAATATTAAAGCGACAAGAAAAGTTACTTCTAATTAGTTTGTCTAAAAACTACCGCTCTTTTTATTTTAATTGAAATTTCCATTTATCGTTCAACCAAACAATTGAACCTTTTGATCGACTTTATCACAGTCGAAATTTTGATAAGTAGCGCCATTTTCAACTGTCAAAATGGCCACGAACAATTTATTGGCAATTTTGTGCTTGCTGGCAGTTGTCTTGACCGGTGAGCCCCAGTGCCAATGTGCACTTTTTATTGTTGAATAGAAAATATGAATAAAAAATATCGCAAATGAAAATGTGCTACCAGCCGTGGCGATGGCCGAAGAAGACGATCTAATGTCGAAAAGAGGAGAGAAGATGGATAAAATCAAAGTAAAGTTGTGATTAGAACTATGTAGTGATGGAAAATTCAGCTAAATGGGAAAGTGCCAAGTGCCAGCTTGAAAAGTGGTGTCAGAAGAGTTGTTTTAAGTAGTGAACTTTTTGGAAAGAATGCGTATTTTACTGGTAAAAAATCTCATTTTTACCCATGCTCAAAAATACCCGGGTAAAATACCTTTTTACCATGTACTGTATTTGGGTAAAATTGTGTTAAAGTATTTTTCAAGTAGTTTTGGGCAAACCAAGTTGTTTTTGTCATGGGAGGGTAAATCGATAAAATCGAGACTGCCCCAGCCGGAGGCTCATTTACTCAAAAGTACCGAGTACTCGTGAAAAACTACGCGTACAGGTGGGTACTGGTACAACTAAATTATTGTGTACTCATGTGTATTTACTCTATACGCAGTTTTATGCGTAGGTCAGAGTAAACGTAAATACGTAAACGCAATATCAACTCTGGGTGTCAGGTCAGAGAGGTGTTGGATATCATGGTAAATTCGATCACTGATAGTGGTTGAGGAAATCCGCTCTTTATGATACCTCCACCCAGTCGAATTTTCTGCAGTTTAGCTAATGATACCGACGGAATTACGAAAGCAAAAAGGAAAGAGACAATGTAAAATGTAAATGAGTAAAAAGTGCATTGGCAGCTTTCCTATCTTCGGTGTTTTTTCGATTTATGCGATTACAACCCTATTCGATTACGACTTACAAAGATTTTTTACACTTTAAATTTTTGCAGGGTAACATTGGTAAAATTTTGGACGGTTCGCTTACCGATTGGGGCAAACGTAGAATTAATGTGGGCAAAAGGAAAGATGACCCTAAGGTGACACTATTCTGTCCTTGAGCAAAATCGTAAATTCTATTTTCATGTTATTCTTCAAATAACTAGGTACCGTATTTCCTTGAAATACCCCCCTCGAAATACCCTCCTCGAAATGGCCACTATGAAATTATTTGCCTCCACTTGAAATACCCCCCCAAATTGAGTGTACGGTTTCGAAATACCCCCCATGTAGAATTTCATAAAGTTCCTGACAAAATAATAGACCCCACCCCCTTTGAATAAGGTCCTCCCTCGAATAAACCTGCCTCAAAATTTGCTGGCAAAAAAATAAATCCCCATAGGGGCAATTCGAGGTAATACGGTAGATGTATCTTAAATCAGAGAACTCTGCAATCTCTGAGGAAATGCTGAAAATCATACGGACCGAGAAAAATCTCATTAATGAGTGCCTGCGAAAAGTGTTCGAATTGTTTACCTCCGATTTCAACTTGTTTAAGATGAGTATTTATACGGTTTTCGCCAATCTCAGAAAGTGCAGAAAATAAACATGGTTGCTATTTTATCAATGAATTTGTGGCACGTTTTCAGACACCGGAAAAACGTGACGACGACGCTGATGCTGATGACATGGATAAAAGGCGAGCAGATAGGAAGGCCAACTGGGACAAAATCAAGGTAAATCATGCTTCTTTCCCGACTACATTTGGCACTTTGCGGCATTCAACTAAGCATAAATGTGTGGATTGAGAAATTGTAAGCGTTTTTCATCCTCGAAACTTAAGCCCTAGTTCCGCAAGTTGGCCACTAGAAGAGTGAAAAGTACCGTATTTCCTCGAATTACTCCCTGTTGCCATCTTGGCAATAAAAAGAGAGGTCCCCATCGAAATGCCACAGGTCTTATACAGAGCTGAGGGATAATAACTCCCCACGCCCCACCACTTCTTGAGCCTTCTGACTCAGATCATGACCATGACCTGAGGAATAGATCATGACATTTACACCTGTCGCCCATTCCTGCACTTTTTATAGGCAAACATCAACACAATCTTGGATGGAGCTATGAACTGGGGCAACTGATGATGTTGAAATAGCTTTGAACTGTCAGCTGATATTGGAATGTTCCAAACCAAACTTTCAAGTTCTATCTATTCAAAGTGGAATTGAATATTCTGATGTTGTAAATGTGACATGTTTTCATGATCGTGATCACAGATTCACTCATTACATAAGCTTTTTCAATTATTTCTAATTTTTCTTCGATTTTTACTTCTAATCTCAATGAACTCCCTATGTAGCCTACCTAATTAAATCATTTTGGCTCTGCACACAGTACCTAGTTGACAATGACACGAATGTCACAGCTGGTTCTGATACCGATTCAAAGCTTGATGATGAGTAACTCTATGCATTATTATAAATATACACATACTTCATGCTGGTTTACATTACTTGTAACTTGGTTTACTTGTACATACAGCAACACATTTCAACACTTCAGGCTGTCTGGGAGGGGCACACGCCTCGTGTACCCCATGTCTGCGAACCCCATCATTGGGCACACGCACATAATAAAAAAATGCGTGTTCCCCACCCCAGGGGGCCAGGGGCACACCGAACTTTTGAAAGAATCGTGTACCCAACGTTTGGAAACACGCACGTGCGATCCCCAAGATTTTGGGCACACATTAAAAAAAAATTTGGGCAGAAACTATTTTTTTTAAACATTTTGTATGACATTCGACACTTTGCATGACATTTGAAATCTTACGCGGTCTTTTACATACCTACGGGGTCCCTACATAGTAGTACATACCCCATTTTACACAAATGGTCTTTTCGCAAGTGATGTGTCCGACGCGCATGAGAGATTTGAATGAGTGTTTAAAACGCTCTTTGTACAAATTTAATGGATTTTTATGCAAAAATAAAAAATGTTCATTTGCATTGTTTTGTGTAACATTGGAGATATGGTCATTCGAAAAATGCTCAAGATAGTTGTCGGTAAGTGTTACGGCAATCTGCCAAAACTTTTTTTATTACCTACTACAATCGCAAGTAATACAGAGCGATTTCCATTTTTCATCCCGTACGGTTTACATGCTCACGGTTTTCATGCCATTCTGTGTCACTTTACTAGCTAAGTGTGACACTTTACTTGCTACTCTACTGTGCCAGTTTTCATCCAAAGTATTACACTTTACTTGCTTTAAGTATGCCACTTTTCAAGCCAAAGTTGTGTGTTTTGCTCCAATTTACTCTTTTATGTGAAATGTAGCATACTGTATTTCTTCTAATAGAAGGGCATCTCCAATAGAAGGTACATAGTAAAACTGCTGGAAGCGCTGATGTCAGACAGTTCCATCATTTAGTATGGTAGGTAGGTAGTAAAAATTTTGATATCGTTGTTATTGTTCTTTTCAAATATTCTATGAATTGTTTTGAATGATGCTTAATAAAGACTGGTCAGTATACCCTGTACAATGTTGGCTGACATTTGACAAAAATGTCTGAAAAGATGATGAAAAAAATAGAAGGGCAATCTTCATTCAATAGAAGGGTGGGTAAAAAAGTTGTTGAAAAAATATAAGGGCGCCGTTCTATTAGACGAAATACGGTATTTAGTGGCATGCTTGTGGATTGTAAACCGTAATACTTTGGCACGTAAAGTGGTATACTCTGGCATGAAAAGTGACACATAAATTTGACATGTAAAAACATGTCTGGGGCTTGAAAACCGTACGTTTCAGCAAGTAAAACAGAGCATTTTCGATGAAAAACGTGAGCATGTAAACCGTAAGGGATGAAAAACGGAACACACTCGTAATACACGCCTGGAATGCATTCGCTCACTGCGTTCCGGCATTTCAAGAGGTTTATAAAATTTTCGGAAGGAACTTAACATTACCGTATTTCCTCGAAGTACCCCACTCGAAATACCCCCCTCGTTTGACCCCCCCCTCTCGAGACCACTATGAAACAATCACCCCCCCCCTCGAAATACCCCCTAGATTGAGTGTAAAGAGAACGTACATGACAAATACCGCAGTTTGTGTTCTGCGTAGTGCAGAACACACGTTAAAACAATGTCGTAATCACGTTAGAACAGTGTTTATAGCATCTACGTACCACTATTAGTCTACAGGAGTCTATACATGTCAGTTATTGATGCATTTTTCTACCCCAGTGTACATCACAAACGACGATTTTGTACTAGGATTTGAAAAAATTTCTGGCGAAATAATAACCCCCCCTCGTGTAACCCCCCCCCCCCTCTCGGAAATACGGTATACACCTAGTCAACCTAATTACAGTCACAGACTATATACGGATTTTGCACAGAGATATTTAATTTCCGATTCTGTTAGCCTTCCTTTAAAAGACTAGTATTTATACTAGTCTTTTAAAGGAAGGCTAACAGAATCAGAAATTAAATATCTCTGTGCAAAATCCGTATACCTATCTTTATAAAGATATTCTTCCTTATATTCAATATTTCGTGTGTCAGCTGTCAGGTTGTTGTAGAGTCGTTAAAATTGCCAAACTTTTTTCAAAGTAAAAGTAAACGTAAAGTATTTATTTTTTACTCACCCTTTGAGTAAAGAAAACGTAAATGAAATTGTTTACTACTACTCATGAGTAAACGTGAGTTAATGTACTTCCCCCCCAGCGCCAAAACAAAAAACGCCAACGCGGTTCTGGCACTTGGCACCATTTCGTTTGGCGCTGTGAGTCGAAAATACGCCATGGCGCTCGGCGCCAACATCCTGGCGCCTTTCACACCACTAATCAGTCAACATTTGTCCCCGCAACCGACCGAATTCGAGCGCCACGGATTCGTCGCGACGGGCACCTGGTCGTACCTCTTCTGCGGCACCATGTGGCTGCCCATCCAGGCGGGGTGGTCCTCACCGTCGACGGACCTTTGCCGCCACCTTCTCACGAAGAGTAGACAATGGTAGCCGCCGTAAAAACAGCAGCACATGCCGGCCATTTGACACGCGAATATGACCAGTACGACTGTGATGAACCCGGTGGGCAGTCACAGAGCCTGTGAAATGCCCTGTGAGATGGAAAATGTCATGTAAAGTGTCAAAGGTCATGTAAAATGGCAAACGGACGTTTGCCATTTTACATGACTTTAGACACTTTGCATGACATTTTACATTTCACAGTGCATTTTACAGGGTCTGGGATTGTCACCAGGCGGAGTTGGGGTCGACCACGAACGTGTTATCCGTGGCTGACACTGAGTTGGCCACGTAGCTGAGCGTCAGCGCGCACGGCAACAACTTGCCAGCGCTGCGTGCCATCTTTGTCGTTCCTTTCTACTTGTGCTTGCCTGCGTGTTGAAATGTGCCTGGTGTAAATGCGATGAATTCAAATCGTTACAAACGGCGTCTTAGAAGGAGCACAGAAGCTGCAAATGTGTCTATGCTGGGGCACGGAAATTTTTTTCGGAATTTCACAATCAGTCCAGTATCGTATCAGACTTTTTATTCGTGTGCATTGCGTAGCTGTAATCTGCATTCGGTCCTGTTTCAGCCGCGGCGGAATTGTTAAACAAACATTGTTGATAAGGCTTTTTCATTGCTAATTTGATTGTTACGCAAGGTTGGAAGTTGCATAAATACATGTAGTGCTGACGTGTTGAAATCTGCGATTCTATCGGTATTTTCCTTTCATCAGAATATTTATAGGTATATTTACATCGGAATGTGGTAAATAGTAATAAAATGTAAGACCGTGTATTATATGTTTGATGTGCTCCGGCTCGCAACAGACATAGTGGGATGTGATTGAACAAAATCTGCGACATGTTCCTGAAAGGGTGTGCGTCATTAAGACAAAAGCGCTTTTAGACAACAGTAGCTTTAATAGAACAAAAATGCTCATTGAGACAAAAGTTCTTGGTCATGTCATGTTCCAGGTCGAAAAATATAAATAGACTTTTATAATTATGATTAAAATGTAAATAGATTTTGTAACTTTTTGGTGATGCGATTAGGCTGGAAGTATAGTAGTTAAAGTAGAATTAACACAGTGAACTTTCACATGAACTTAACTATCTTCAAACACTACAGCGTTTTTGTAGAATCAAAGCTACTGTTGTCTTAAAGCGCTTTTGTCTTAATGGGATACCCCCGTTCCTGAACACGTCGCGCGCTCTTCGAGCTCAAATAACTCGCCCCCCCCCCTCAAATAAATCACTTCGTCGTTTAATTGACATGGAGAATGCAACTTTATACATTAGGACATTTCATTACATTATCAATTTGTTAGTATAAAACGTCAAAAGTAACTCAAAATTGACTCAAAAAGTCAATTACGATGCTGGTAATTTCCGCTCTGTTATCTCCACTCGTCAAAATGTCAGAGAAAAGCACTGTTCCATGAACGTAGACACGAAGGATATAAACGGCACCTAAAACCTCTACCAACCTAAAAAAATTGATCTGTAAAGATGAAGATATTGTTGTTATACAGTACCGTGCAGAATAGTTGAGACTTTTTGTGCTGTGTGATTAATGTTGCCAGAATTTCAAAATGGTCGATATGCAAAACATTTGGATACTATACATGGGTACCCTGGGGGGTTGACTACACATGCCCGGGATGACCGCCCCTCGAGTTCAAATCTGCATATATTCCTAGTGTACAAACATATTAACTCAGTTTGTTCATGTTTCAGAATAGTTGAGACTTTTCTTGTTTTGGGCAGTAGCCACCCAGTATCTCACTTTAAAGTCTATATCCAATTCCTATGTTCATTTTTTAACAAAATTTTCACCATGGCAACTGCTTGCCTGCATTGCTGAGTTCTGTGTGCAGCAAGAAAAATTGTAAGCATGAACATATGCATATGGCAATGCATATAGTGAAATGTGGCATTTATTTATTTTTGCTGCAGTCTCACATCCATTGCCAGCAACTCAGAAATGGGGGTAGGCATACTACTGAGTGGGGCTATTTGGTGTGTAAATTTGAGGTTTTGGCTTTGCTCTATAAGGAAGAAAAGTTGGCCCAACTGTGAATGAGTAATTTGCAATTCTTTTGGATGGAATGAAGATGGAAGTTTGTAAGTGCTATAACTTTTGATTGGAAAGAGATATTGAAAAAAACGTTTTTGTCAGATTAATTCTCTCTGTCTAAAGTATGTTAAAGACTGTTCAAGAAACAAAATTTTCATGCTGCAAACCCCAGTAAAATAAGCATAAAATATTTAGACAACATTAAAAACTTTGAAGTGCCACAACTTTTGATTGGAAAGAGGTATTGAACTCATTTATGTTTTAAATGAATCCTCGTTGTCTAAAGTATATGAAAGCATGTTCAAAAAAAATTATTTTTTCGTGTTCAAAAACTGGGTCAAATTGACATACGGAATTGAGACATCACTAAACCGACCACAAAAATAGAATCTGCAGGTTGTCCCGATAATTTTAAGTGTTGAATGATTCAAATCAGCCCAGAAATGGTTGAGTTATTAAGCTTCAAAGACACTCATCCAGATTGCCCTATTATCTGTATATTTAGCGACCATCTTTTTATAGACCCCCTTATCTCGGGCCTGGGGGATTATTTGAGCAAACAAAATTTTTTCGTAGTAGCCCCAGCATAAAACCCCAACATACTCAAACGGCATCAAAATTGGGCAAGGGACAAGAAATTGGGAAGCAAAAAAGTGTGGTGGACCCCCAGCCTACTGTTTCTCTATGTGTCAAAAGTCTCAACTATTCT
Organism: Sphaerolaimus hirsutus; assembly: GCA_964036195.1. NCBI lineage: Eukaryota > Metazoa > Nematoda > Chromadorea > Monhysterida > Sphaerolaimidae > Sphaerolaimus > Sphaerolaimus hirsutus. The sequence goes on from OZ038459.1 coordinate 12,528,263, forward strand.
GCACGGTAGTGTATATGTATTGTTGCTACATCAAATGGGTAAATCCTCAACTGTCGCCCTCCAAACCCCCTCATCAAAAAATCACTCTGTTAGCTCCTTCGCTTGAATATTTAGTTCAGCTTGTTTGGTGGGTAGGAAAGTTTCACAAAAATGTCATATGCAAATGTGTAGGTAAAAAAGTGTGTGCGTTGTCAGTAGGGTGTCAAAAAATTTTTTTTACGGAAAACGGAAAATGGAAAGGTAAAATTTTTTCACTTAATGGAAAACGGAAAGGTAAAAAAAAAATTTCTGCCGGAAAACTGAAAATGGAAAGGTAAAACAATTTCACTCAGCGGAAAACGGAAAGGTAAAAAAAAATTATCAGCCGGAAAACGGAAAAATGAAATGCCGGAAAACGGAAAACGGAAAGCAAAATTTTCACGGAAATGGAAAAAAATAACGTGAAATTTGCACAGAAATGGACAAATTTCATGCAGGTTTGCCTGTTTGGCTTTGATTGTGGTAGCTGTACATTCTGCAACTATGGATCATGCCAGTAACTTCACTTGTAGTTCAAGCTTAACTGAACCAACAAAAAATCATCAAAAGGTAGCTAATATACACTACAACAACAATAAAGTTGGAGTATATGTGGGTCAACACGGGGGCCCACAACCCCAAGACACAGTTGAGAGAGCAAGTTTATTGCACAGTGCTGAACTGAACATGCATTACAAAAGGTCACAGGTGGTGTGCACTTGAAACATAACAATCGCGGGTTTGGTAATAACCCCATCTACACTACTACTCAACTCCTTGGGGGGTAACCGGATTATATGACCTCGGATAATCATAAAAAGGTAAGAGATACAACAGAGTTTACAAGTTTCACGTATCTGAAGTTACAAAAACCAATTGAACAATGTTTGCATGGGAAAACAGAAAAGCTTATACACAAAAGAGTTTCCTCAATCAAATGAACAAATTTCACATCTTGCATTGACAGCAGGTCTTTTATCCGACATCCATCGACTTGGACTTCTGTTGCACTTTCCTTGATGTGTTGCATGAGGGCTTGACCATTTGGCAACATTTGCAAAATCAGCAGTCTTTACAAATCGATAGGCGGGTGGTCGTAACTTGATGTCACAGGTTGACAAATCAGCCAAATCAGTTTGTGTGGTGTTGCCCGCATGGGCAAGTACTGATGGCGGGCGCGTGTGCACGCAAGTGTCGCCCCAGTCGCCCGCAGCACTGCGCGCCCCTGGCGCGCAGTGCGGCGGGTTGCCGCGGCGGCACCCGCACAGCACATGCGCCGGCCAGCATTTATAAGGGCCGCATGTTCAGTTCAGTTCAGTTGTTTTCCCTGCAACTCATTTCCCTCGCCCCCACAGCTCACGAAATGAACATATTCCTATATTTGTGAAGCCCGTGTCGCGAGGCGACGTTTTTACCCCCAAAAATCAACATTCTTATCGATCACTCTCCTCCGGTCGACAGCACTTGGGGTGTGACATTGCATCAGTCACAAGGCCCTTTGCTGGTCTCCGCGAAGTTTGGCACTTGAAAATAAAGTTTTCTGTGGGATGAGCGTAAGTTTGCCATTGCTCAGGCGCTTGTGCCCACAACATGGTGACCACACTGCATAAATCCCAGTGAACATTCCCACATAAATTCAAGTGGTAGCACCAGCGATCAGTCAAATATCAGCGGCCCCGCATCTTTTCCCCACCCACACATAAGCGGCACGTGGGACGCGTTACACGAAACGCACCCAAAGTCAGCAAAAATGTCTGAAAATGATCCCAATGGCCTGTCAGCGGCCAACCACACCAACCCAAAACTGCGCCCACAAATAACATATCAGGAGCATGAATTCAGCAAAAAAATTTCTGATTGGACTGATTCCCGAAACAGAAGGGCACTCATAAATGCAATTGAGTCAGTAAACAAACTGCGAAAATCAGACTGGCCCAAGGGTACTGTAGCCAGCAAGGACAGTAACACAACCCTCAGCCGCCGGCTATTGCGTTTAACGGAAAAATTCTTTGAGTCATCGCAGCTGTCGACAATAACTATAGAAAACCCAGAAGAGATGGATGAGGATAGCAGTGGGGATGAAAGTGATAGTGGTAACATCACCACAATGAATGCTCCCCTACTCCAGCCCTCCACGCAATCGCAAGAATCCCCGTCCCCCACTCCATTTGCGAAACAAAAAGTCCAAACGTCAGACTTGGCAGCAATGGCATCACATTTCAACCAACAATTTGACCAGCAACATCAGCTAATCATAGATCAAAACAAACGAATTGAGCAGTTGACACGAATAATCGCCAATAACCAACTGGCCAGCGTATCCCAAAGCTCGACGCAGCAACAAAGCGATCCCTGGCGATGGTCCACAGAAGAACGATTGGCGACGCTTGCCCAGAACCCCCTACTCCTGCAAATGGTTGAATACATGGAGCATTTTGTGACAATCCATTGTGAATACATGGAGCACAATCCGAGTACCCAGAGACAAAATCGGAGTAGGCCATGTGGCATCCACCGCAAGCAAACAAATAAAATTTGATGGAGATGAAAACAGTCAAACAGGCCCATTCAAGTTCTGGCTGCACATGATTATGCAGCAGGCAATGGGTGTCCCAGAGTGCCAACAGCAGTTTTTCTGGAACACAGTGTTCATCCAGTGCCTGACAGGTGACGCGCAAAACAAGTACCGTGCAATACGCGTGAATAAGCGCAATGACATCCTGTATGTAGTGGATAGTCTAGTCGAAGCATACCGGGCTGACCATACAGTCCATTCAGTAGCAGACTGGTACAATTTGAAGCCTGAAACTGGTGAAACAGCATCCTCATTCCACACGCGATTGTGCGCCAATTTCCACCACATCAGTGAAACAATGTCAGATCATGATCGACAGCACATGATTGGTGACAAATTTTTTACCGAAGCACCCAAACTAGCCCCAGTCAGCTGCTGGTACTTGTGGCGGGAGCGCTGGCAAGACGGCAGCTGCACGCTGAACAGAGCAATTGCCAAAATTGATGCTGCCCGCAAAGAGGCTGACAGAGCCCGAACACAGCGCCGAGAAGAACAACAAAACCAACGGACCCGACCACAGTATAACACAAGCTGGCAATCAGAGCCACAAACGCACAGCACAAACAATAACACAGAGGGTGTTAGAGCCACTTTCAACCCTGACAACTATAAAGGACCATGGTGCACTTTTTACCTGCACCCAAAACCCATGCCCCATGGCCCCGACAAGTGTTATGTAAACCCAGACTCCACAGCATACCAAACCGACAGAGCAAACAACATCAAACAATCCCTCGCTAGACGGGGAAAATCAGAACAAGAGGCCAAAACCAGCATGAAGCAAAAGTGTGCCGAAATGGGCATCCCATTTACTGAAACACCGTCCAGTAGATACACACAAGAACAGTATGAAGTCGAAAACGATTTGTGGGACAACAGTGACAACCCAGAGGACGAGAACAACCTGGACGGCTGGGTCCCCACAATTGCGAGCACAAAAATAGACACATGTGCACACATGATGGAGTCACCGGACCCAATGGCTACCATCACCTTTCATGGCATACCCCTCACAGGCCACATAGACACTGGGTGTAACATTGGATTGTTCATTGAGGACTCCACATTGGAGCGCGCATGGGCGGAAGCCAACATGAACCCCAATAAGGAAAGAGAAATGTTCAGACCGTATGTGGGTAGCCACATCCGCACACCCGGAAACATCATCAAAGCTGAATGGTTAAGACTATATGACATGACAGTGGTGCACAAAACCCCAGACGGGGCACAACGAACAGACACCCTGCCAGCTGTTGTAAAGTTAATGGAGTTCCTCCCCCCAGCAGACCCACTCCTAATCGGGCGAGCAGCGATATGGGGCCCCCTCCAAATAGTCCAAACGGCACACCAGGAACTAAAACGGTTGTCAAAAGAGTATGAACGAGAAACGGAAGTGCTGAAAACACTCGACAAGACAGGCACAGACTGCCACATTCCCAAACAGACAAAAGTAGCAAAATTGGGTGCTGCAACCCACACACTAGCAGTCAAAGAGCAAGAAACTCCCACAGCTCAGCGATTGAAAGAGCATCCTATTTGGGACAGGGACCGCAAGTTCTGCCAGCCAATCAGCACCCCGTCCAGTGAGCCCAGCGCCAAGGGTGTGAACATGGAATGGGTCAGCTCAGTTCACCACAGCCAGCCTCAAAACGCAACTGCACACCGCACCCTCCCCACTACTCATAACCACCCTCAGAAGAAAAGCATGGTTGCCCAGGTGACCATTCAGGCGCCAGTACCTTTGTATGCTGTGCAGCCAAAATATGACCCAGGTGTGCATTACGTTTCCCCAGTTTTGTCCTCACCAGGGAGAAATACAACCAGTCACAAGCGAGCTCACAAAGATGTGAACAAGCGCAGTGTGCGCTTTGACCCCATAAGCACCAGCCGCACAGTGGCAGCCACCCACCATACAAACACATTGTACATCCCCCAAAGAATTCGTGCGCAACCCCTTCTGCCCACACCCACACACATGGCCCCGGACCCATGTGTGGACAGCAACAAGCTCGCCACACTGCGTGGCTCCGTCGACCTGTTATCATCAGCCATCGAGCGCTTGTTGCAGCACCCGGAAGCCCATCACTCAAACTCAGTCCCTCCCCACACAAATTCAGTGACAGCAAATTGCCACACAGCCTGCCCAAGGTGCAGCATGAACCCAAGCATATTTGTGCCCTATTTATTGCATTACCCTCCCCCTCCACTGTCGTTGTCACAACTGCATCCCAGCCGCATGGCCAAAGTGCCGGCATGGAAGGTGGGTCGGCTGGCATCATGACAACCAGCCTGACAAAACTGACAAACAAGAAGTGGCATGGAAATTTTGTTGGAGTGAATATTTTGTTGAAAAAGGCTTTTCATTTTGCCATTTGGGCACTTTTTCTCCGTATGCAGCGTTTTAACATATTTATGTGAAATGGGTTATATATTTTTCTATTTTTGAAACAGGTTTTCGCTTACCCTCAGGTTTCCGTATCTTATTTTTACAATTAACTAATTCCCACCGTTATTTGTAAAAGTTTTACAGTGCTAACTAGCTTTCCATTCTTTCTGGCATTTGAAAATTCACGTTTTTTTGGTATTTTGGATTTTACCTTTTATTTTATTGTTTGTGTTTGTTTGTTTTTTTGGAACCCCTGCCCCGGGCTTGAGGGGGGGTGTTGCCCGCATGGGCAAGTACTGATGGCGGGCGCGTGTGCACGCAAGTGTCGCCCCAGTCGCCCGCAGCACTGCGCGCCCCTGGCGCGCAGTGCGGCGGGTTGCCGCGGCGGCACCCGCACAGCACATGCGCCGGCCAGCATTTATAAGGGCCGCATGTTCAGTTCAGTTCAGTTGTTTTCCCTGCAACTCATTTCCCTCGCCCCCACAGCTCACGAAATGAACATATTCCTATATTTGTGAAGCCCGTGTCGCGAGGCGACGTTTTTACCCCCAAAAATCAACATTCTTATCGATCACTCTCCTCCGGTCGACAGCACTTGGGGTGTGACATTGCATCAGTCACAAGGCCCTTTGCTGGTCTCCGCGAAGTTTGGCACTTGAAAATAAAGTTTTCTGTGGGATGAGCGTAAGTTTGCCATTGCTCAGGCGCTTGTGCCCACAACAGTGGTGATGTTGCACAGACTGGCCAGGTAATTGGGATTTCCAAGCAGAATTGAGCCATCAGCAGCAGACATATTGACTCCAAGTTTTGTGAGCATGTCTCTCTCTTCACGTCTTTGTGAGCACATCCAATACAGATTTGGATACAGATACAAATTATGAATGACACAAGAACCTGGCAGAAAAAAAACAACATAGAGGAGAAAGATAAACACAGATTGGAAAAATAATGGAAAAATGCCAGAAAACTGAAAATCGCGCCACAAAATGGAAAAAAGGCCTGGAAAAATGGAAACAGAAAGGTAAAAAATTTTCAGCCGGAAAATGGAAAAATGGGCTGGAAAAACGGAAACGGAAAGGTAAAAAATTTTCAGCTGCCGGAAAATGGAAAATGGAAAGGTAAAAAATTTTCAGCTGCCGGAAAACGGAAACCGGAAAGGTAAAAAATTTCAGCTGCCGGAAAACAGAAAACGGAAAGGTAAAAAATTTTCCTGCGGAGAGGCGGAAACGGAAAACGGAAACGGAAATTTGACACCCTAGTCGTCAGTATGTTTATTTGAGTGTATTTAAAGTAAAGTTTTTAATCATTCCTATTTGATGCAGCAACGGCTACAACATTCTAGTTATTATAAGTGCTCTGCTCACCCATCAAAGTCGGTTGAAAGTTAACTGGATACCTGGTTTGAACTATGCACTCATTATGTCTAACTTTCAATACCCCAAACTTGGTGCCTTTCTGTTCTATATACCGGCGATCCCTCTGTGCGCTTTGCTACCGGTGTCACTTTTTGCAGACTGCCGCAGCCACCGGTGTCGGTGTGGTGCGGTGCCCCAGCGATCAGTAAGCTGTAAAAAAAATAAAGCACTTTCTTTATTTTAAGCTTTTCAAAAATGAATATCTGTGTTTTGAGTTTTTGCTGTGTGTTTTATTCCCGTTTTTTTTTTTAACTCGAGTTTTTTTTGTAAAAACTCCAGGTTTTTTAACAAAAAGTAGCACAAGTAGTTACATAATTTTTATGTGGAAACTGTGGGTTTTTTATATAAAAAAATGGGTTTGCGCACATTTAGATTCCACGTAGCATCTGAGTATGCATTCAAGTGTTAATAAAGTCCACAAAAATATCCACAACAACCCACAAAATCAAAATTATGTCCACAACATAAGCGTCAGCAAAATATCAAAAAATGACACCTTACACAGTGCGCCAAAATATTTCAATGGGTGTGCTTTGCATGGGAGGCTGCAGAATTTGTTAGTTTGGACACTACTGTGCAGAACAGTTAAGACTTTTTGCACTGCGTGATTAATGTTGTCAGAATTTCAAAATAATCGATATGCAAAACATTTGGATACTATACATGGGTACGCTGGGGGGTTGACTACACATGCTCGGGATGACTGCCCCTCAAGTTCAAATCTGTGTGTATTCCTAGTGTACAAACATATTAACTCAGTTTGTTCATGTTTCAGAATAGTTGAAACTTTTCTCGTTTTGGGCAGTAGCCACCCAGTATCTCACTTTAAAGTCTATTTCCAATTCCTATGTTAATTTTTTAACAAAATTTTCACCATGGCAACTGCTTGCCTGCATCGTTGAGCTCTGTGTGCAGCAAGAAACATGAACAACATATGGCAATGCATATATGGAACTGTGGCATTTATTTATTTTTGCTGCAGTGTTGCAGCCATTGCCAGCAACTCAGAAATTAGGGTAGACATACTACTGAGTGGGGCTATTTGGTGTGTAAATTTGAGGTTTTGGCTTTGCTCTATTAGGGAGAAAAGTTGGCCCAACTGTGAATGAGTAATGTGCAATTATTCTGTATGGAATGAAGATGGAAGTTTGTAAGTGCTATAACTTTTGATTGGAAAGATATATTGAAAAAAATTTTTGTCATATTCTCTCTGTCTAAAGTATTTTTTTACAATGTTCAATAACAAAATTTTTTTGCTTCAAACACCATTAAAATCAGCATAAAATATTTAAACACCATTGATAATTTTGAGGTGCCATAACTCATATCATAGCATGTTCAAAATTTTTTTTTCTGTTCAAAACTGGCTCAAATCAACATTCGGAATTTAGACATAACTAAACCGACCACAAAATAGAATCTGCAGGTTTTCTGATAATTTTAAGTGTTGGATGATCGAAATCAGCCCAGAAATGGTTGAGTTATTAAGCTTCAAACACACTCATCCAGATTGCCAATTTTTTTTATATTTATTGACCATCTTTTTATAGACCCCCCTTATCTCGGGCCTGGGGGATTATTTGAGCAAACAAAATTTTGTTGTAGTAGTCCCAGCATCAAAACCCGACATACTCAAACAGCATCAAAATTGGGCAAGGGACAAGAAACTGGGAAGCAAAAAAAACAGTGGACCCCCAGTAGTGATGGAAAAGCGCCATGGCGCTGGCGCCTGGCGCTAGCGCCAAAGCAAAAAGCGCCATGGCGCTTTTGGCGCTTGGCGCTAAAATGCTCTGGCGCCATTGGCGCTTGGCGCCGGTATCTGAGAAAGCGCCATGGCGCTTTTGGCGCTTGGCGCCCTTTTCTGTTGGCACTATTGGCGCCTGGCGCTGGCATTTTAAATGGCGCCAAAAAAGCACCAACCGTGATTTTAAAAATTGTTATGAGTGAGTGAAATCGACAATCCAGTTGATAACTTTTTAGAGCATCTGAATAAATATTGGTAAATATGAGGGTGTTATGGGACGTTACCATTAATTAACATTGATCAGGTAATATTTGGGGACAAATTTGGGGACTACACAGAATAAAAGCAGAGGTGTTAAAATGTGTTTACTTTTTACTCTAGAGGTCCTCATATTTGGATTTGGACTGTAATAATGTACTGGTATTTTAAGAATTTTATTTTAATCGTAATTTATTTTAATTTTTATCATTTTATGTCTTCTTATCACCTCAAATAATTTCCTTTCTTGAATAGTTCCCCCCTAAAGAAGGTGAACGAAATAATAATTTCTCGGTTATTACAATCATGGGCAAACAGGGCAATTAGCAAATAAAATATTTGCTCTGGATATATGTATTTTTTGAGTACATGTAAATACAATCTCACAATAAATTGCTCTGTATAGCAAAGGAAAAATGCTATAATATCTCAAATAAGTTCTCTCCCTAGAATAATCCAACTGTTAGCCAAATGAGAATGGAATAAATGTCCCTTGAATAACTGCGCCTTTTAGCTGTGTGAGGAACAAAGAACTCACCATTGAAAGCTCCCCAGTCACAATGTTTGGCTAAAAATATGTCCCAGGGAGATTTTAACAATGTATGAAGTTCATATAATCATTATAGTTATTGATTGAACTTTTATGGCAAAAGGAAAATCGACTACTATGACATCAGTGGTATTTACATCACAGTTATGAATTCATTATTCTGCAAACGAATTGCAGCAATAATTTTTGGCGCTGGCGCTATTGGCGCTTGGCGCCATTGCCCTCTGGCGCCATTGGCGCTTGGCGCTGAGGTCAAGAAAAGCGCCATGGCGCTTTTGGTGCTTGGCGCTATTTTGCTCTGGCGCCATTGGCGCTTGGCGCTGGGGTTCAGAAAAGCGCCATGGCGCTTTTGGCGCTTGGCGCCAAAAGTCTGGCGCTTTTTCCATCACTAACCCCCAGCCTATTGTTTCTCTATGTGTGTAAAGTCTCAACTATTCTGCACGGTAGTGTATTTCATCTTTAAACTTGGATACCGTATGTATGTACATAAATATTTACTTACTATAAATAGGTACATACATGCATACCTTATGTATGCACATATTTACTGACACAGCAAAAAATGGGTTCGTGAAGTGTGTGTAAGTGACTCTGTGAAGACACTTCCACTCACTTCCACACACTTCACGAAGTTTTCCGTAAGTGTTTTCCACTCATTTCACCTAGCTTCACGAAGACTGAAATTCGTGAAGTGCACTTCAGGAACCTTTGTCGCATACTTGCATGGTTCGTGAGGTGCCGTGAAGCACCTGGGATGCAATGAAGTTTCTTCACACTGACATTGCGCGTCTGCGTGAAGACACTTCAGGACACTTCACCGCGCATCACACACCCATTTTTTGCTGTGTGACATTGTTCAGTTCAAATAATGTGCCTTAAATTGCTTCGATCAAATAACTAACTCAAAAACATTTCTGTATTTTCTGTGTTTCCATGTTCCTATGTTTTACAAAAACACAGAAATTCAATACTTAATAGGTCTGATTTTGCCCTTGTTGGCGGAGCCCTTTTTGCCTAGTGACCCAAGATGCCTAGTGCCATGTTTAAAGATTGGCGCTGGTTATGGTGCGGTGCAGTGCGGTAAAATAAATACCATTTTCCGGTGCTTTTCCCATCTCTTATCTGATAAAAATGTTTTTAGTAGAATATGGTAGGGGTGTCGCGGTTCTAATTCTAAGTAATTATAATACACTTTTAACCACATATTTACGATACATGACTTGTCTCTTAATTACATCTTCCTAAATTGTATGTTGGGGCAAGGTGGGACTGAAAATGTGTGTCATATTGTTTGCGCTAAAGCCAAATAATTAAATACTCCATCATGACATCATCATAAATAAAATCATGATTGTTCCAAAAAACGTTTCAGGTCAAAAACGTCTTTTGTAAATGCCATCAGGTACAGAAAATATTTAGTTCCCACTGCATATCCAATCGGTATTTATTCGTGCAATGCTACGCAAACGCATCAATTCACTTCCCTAGGGTTCAAACTAGGGTGTCAACTTTCCGTTTTCCGTTTCCGCTTTCTGCAGGCAAATTTTTTCCGTTTCCGTTTCCGTTTTCCGGCTGCTAAATTTTTTTTCCGTTTCCGTTTCCGTTTTTCCGGCCCATTTTCCGTTTTCCGGCTAAATTTTCAGTTTTTCCGCCTTTTTTCCGTTTTCCGGCTCAATTGTCAGTTTTGCCAACTTTTTTTCACTTTCCAGCTCAATTTTCTGTTTTCTGTTTCAGCCAAACTGGTAAACATGCATGCAAAATCTCAATTATGTGATTTTTTTTCTATTTCTAGCAAGATTTCTGCAAATTTTTTTTTTTCCGGATAAATTTCTGCAAATTTTTTTCCGTTTCCGGCAAAATTTCAGAATTTTTTTTCCGTTTCCGGCATAATTTCAGTAAATTTTTCCGTTTCCGTTTCCGTTTTCCGGCCTTTCATTTTTCCGTTTTCCGTTTTCCGGCAAGTGCAAATTTTTTTCCGTTTCCGTTTCCGTTTTCCGGCAAGTGCAAACATTTTTCCGTTTCCGTTTCCGTTTTCCGCCAAAAAGTTTGTGTTGACACCCTAGTTCAAACGGACCACGGTCCCGGTAGATGTTTAGGCGAAATTGCACGACTGAGACGGTGCCGGTGCCGGTCCCGGTCCCGATAAGAAAAGTGCCAGTCCCGGTCCCGTCCCGACGACCAAGTTCCGGTCCCGGTCCCGTCACGTCATTGGCGATGGGCGCCCATTTTCTGTGGCGCCATTGGCGCCTAGCGCCCTGTTAGTGCATGGCGCCGTGGCGCCGTGGCGCTTGGCGCTATTTTTCCGTGGCGTCCATTTCTAAAAGGGCGCCAAAATGGAGCCAGCAGGGTTTCAAGGCGAGTTTGCATAATCGATAAAATAGAATTCATAGATAAAAGTATAAAATAGAAAGCATCCGTCGAAAACCGATTTTCGTCGATAAAATTTATGAAGTGACGCGAGTGGGCGAAAATCACCCATTGCATGGTTCATCAGCTGAATCTAGTAAAACAGAAGCTGAAAATAATGGATCATCGAAGATGCAAACTGGAGAATTGGCGGATTCAAATCGTCGAAATTCCATTTTTGTCTACTTTAACTAGAAAACATCCATGGATAGAGGGAAATGCATGTATTTAATGACGTTAATATGATATGATGTTTGAAGTGAATGTTTTTTTGTTGAACGACAATTTTCATTGGATTTGAATTGAATGTCGTATGCGAGCGAGTGTGATTGTATGCAAAACATTTTGTTGCCTGTCCCGTTTCTGTTGAATACCTCCGGCAGAAAGTGAATGATGGTGTTGGAGCTCGGAGGTATTTTTCAGCATAGACAGTGTGTTGTACACACTTTATACCTACCCTGGCGCCTTTGGCACCTGGTGCCCTATTTTTCAATCGGCACCATGGCGCTTTTGGCGTTTGGCCCCGTTTCCGTGACGTCCTTGGCGACGGCGCTCTCTTTCCGACTGGCGCCGTGACGCCATCAGCACTTGGCGCCCTTTTTCTGTGGATTCCTTGGCGTCTGGCGCCCAGTTTCTGATGGCCATTGGCCATGTCGCTTGGCGCCGTTTTCTCTGGCGTTTTGCCAACACCAGTCGTCACTCAAATAATGGTATCAAACTGGTGCTAGTATTTACATAAGAGGAAGGGAATACAGATCTGACTACGGTAGCTTTTTTATTAAAACAGTATCTTGATATCTTTCATTAACAAATAATCATGGGGCTTATAGGATATAGCCCTATCATCTACCATAGTTACAAAGCTCCTCTAGGAGTTTAATAGGACAAAATCCTGTCGGTTCAACTCAATCAGCACTCAAACACTAACTATATGCATCAGGGGTCTCCAATGGGGGGGTGGGGGATGGGTTGTAACTATGCGGCGCGGCATGCATATTAACGAGAGTGTTACATATTTACTACATTCAAGTATCATTCGAATACCACCCGTGAATTACGTTATTTAGGATCAGTCTTCCTTTTACTTGCGTACGCTTACACATCAATATAAGGACCCAATTGGACTTATGATTCATGCTCATCAATATTTGCACCGTTAGCTTATTTGCTGGTCGACCGTAAAAAGTGGACCCGAATAATGCGAAACAAACGAAATTTTAACCATTTTTTAAGTCCAATAAAGTGATTACCAAATAAGTGATTACCTGGTTATGTTTCAAGTTATAATTAAAATGGGCAGATTTCATTTTGTTCATGGTTACTTCATTTGCAGACTGAACTTTTTGATGAGAGGCCATTTAGCTCAATGTCAGCATCAGGGTTGGCAAAATCTCAGGAATAAAACTGAAATAAAAATAAAATGGAAAATTGAAGAATAAAATAAAATAAAATTAAACATGAATAAAATTATAATAAAATTTTTATACAATTCTACTACAATTTTAGTAAAAAGAATTTTCCTCAAACCAACCCTGGTCAGCATTTCACCAAGTGTTTGAGCTTTGAAGCGGCGCGCAAATGTATTTATTTATATGATGTGCCTGTGCGCATGTCTTTGAACTGTTTCATAAGAATTGTACAGGTGACAAAATTATAAATAAATTTTATCAATGGAATTTAAAGTTGAAGTGGAAAAAGGTTAAATGCATTCCGATACATACCTAGTACCTACCTATGTATATCTCATATGGACTTTAAAAGACTACACATCCAGGAAAGGCTAAAAAATTATGGAGGAACGACAAATTGTAGCAATTAGCAGCTTTACATTGGGATTTGTTTGTTTAATAATTGATGGAGGTGTTGCAATCAGTTTGGTAAAATTCAAACTTATCAACAACATTCACTTTCAAGCACTTTACATCAATATGGCAGTTCCTGAGTGCATCAATTTGGCAATATTCACGTTCTGGATGGCACCATTGATATACTTGTATGTTGAATACAAAACAATGCGTAGTTGACACTTTTAGTGAAGTGACCACATGCTCAACGATGAAATCTACCATATCGCATCTGAAGAAAAAAAACATGCTCTTTTTCTCATGACATTACTATGCTTTCACTTTGGGTGAATTTACGGATTTTGTGGGAAATTACATTGTTGCGGATGTTGCTTTTATTTTGGGAAATACGGTAACCACTCAGCGACGCAACGGACTGGGGCGCGAGCTGGCTGGGCCGTCGCATGGGGCACCTGATGCTGCTCCTCTGGTCGGCCATCATCTACACGATGATCGTGCTGGCGGCCAATCGATACATGGCCATCGCCAAGCCAGCTTTGGTATTTATTTTCACCGTTTTTTTAAAAGTTGAACACAGTTAATTTTTCACTACCCTCAATGCAGTACAAGAAGTGGTTTACGTCCAAGAAGTGCGCGATGCTGATAATTGGCTGCTGGGTTTTGGCCATAATTAATACATCGGTGAGTTGAAAGGGCGATTTTGGCTTTCAGCTGGTGAATGTATATTTTTTTGGAGCTGAGTCGGCGTCATGGCCATGGGGGTGTGGGCGCCCGCCCACAGGTTCTTGCCATTGGAAAAGTATATTTTACAGTACCCCGAATAAGTGTGATGTGTGAGTTAAACGGCTTGGCCTCCCGGTAAGTAAGACATTGCTCCACTGTGGTCTTTGTCGCTCTTCACAACAAAGCTTTTTTTCACCAGGGTTATTTTCTGTGGCATCTTGACTGCGATTTCCTGGTGTCGCCGTATTGGTATGGTTTCGTGTTTGCAAATTCATCCTGTGGAGTGGTGCTGTATTGGCATTGTGCCGCGTCATGCACCGCGGCTATATTCTGGTTAGATTTTTTCGTCATGCTAAATGATGTAAATATTGATTGGTGTTATATATGACATTAACAGGAGCGACAAATCACTATACAATGAATGATACCATATTTGGGTGAATAAGGTTATGTGAAAAACTGAGCTCAATTCAGCCAAAGTAGAAGCAATGCGATAAATATGATGAGAAAAAATTTAATGCATCTTCTTGAATAGTGATCTGATAGATTTCATTGTAGTATGTAATGTCACTGGAGTATAAACACCTACCTATTTAGTTCTACACATGCAATTTTTCAGTTTGGTGTTTTTCAACATGGCTACATTCATCGCACTGCGCAGTCGCAATTTGAAAGTGATCCAATCCCGCCCCACTATGTATCCAAAGGTGAGAATTCTGAGAAAGTGTAGTACCGTAAATGCTCCAATAAGGCGACTGTCGGTTTATTGTTTTCAGCACATTTTTGGGGGTCGCATTATTGGAGGGGTCGCTTTATTGGAGAGGGTCGCATTGTATCTTTCGACACCTCAACAACTCAACTGTTCATGTAACTTGTATGAGCAAGGCATCGTAAAACAATATTGTTAAGCAAAAATCACCACAATCCCACAAAATTTGCTAAATTTGCCTAATTAGCAACGTCCGAAGATTGCAACATCATTTTCTTACGTCCGTTTTCTATTTTTTATTTTTCTTTGGGGGTTGCATTATTGGAGGGGGTCGCATTATTGGAGAGGGTCACTTTATACTTAGACAACGTGCCAAAGGGGGTCGTAGTATTGGAGATGTCGCTTTATTGGAGGGGGGTCGTCCTAATAGAGCATTTACGGTATGTGCTTTTTTCTGGAGCATATTGATGAGCAATTTGTTGTGTAAATTAACAATTGGGTTGATGTTTATGGTTAGAATTGGATTGGCACAGTTAATTTTGTTGCATTTTACGCACACTTTATTACCTATATGTTTCCATAACCTGAAAATCACCAGACATGTTTTCACAGCCGAGTCAAGGAACGAAGACAAAGTTCACCAAAGGGCAAATTCAAACTACAGGCGGAGATCGAGAAGCTCTGAAACGCAGGAATCAGGAAATTCGCTTTTTCATCCAGACGACAGTCAATGCCATCTCCTTGGAGGTGTGATTCTACTTTTTTACTTGTTTGACAACTTGACAAAAATGTGTCAACTTGACATTTGACACGCTGACACATTCGCACATATGCAGGGAATGATCATAAGCTTTCACTTGATCAGTCTGCTGTGGCTATCACCGCTGGGCTTTTTCGTCACCGCTACTGTGCCATTCGTGGCAACGCACGCGTCGAATGGGTGAGCGACTATTGTGTTTCGTTCGATTTATCATAGATTTTTCAACGAAACCTGTCAATTTCAGTTTATCCATGCTGTTCCTGTACAAAGATCTACGCGAAAACATCAAAAACTGTGTGTTCTGCTGTTGTTCCAACGTCAAAGACTGATTAAAATGGCCTACACACACTAGTTGACACATGTGTGTGAACTGGTCAGTGTCAACTCTTATTTCTGCTTCACGTGTATCAGACTCTGATACACGTGAAGCCTAAATCTGAGTTGACACACATGTATCAACTAGTGTGCGGGCCGCCAATCAGTGGATTAAAAAAAAGTGTGATCAGAGAGTGAAAAGTTTGTATTTGCTGATGTTGAGAGCGGCTAGCCAGCCGAGTTATTTTTCCGTCAGAATATTTTTAGGGGGGAAGTTATTGGATGCGGAGATTTTTTGTCAGAATTTTCAGTAAAATGTATGATAAATTTACTGCAGAGTTGTGAAACCCGAAATACCCGAAATGCCCGGGTAAATGGGTATTTATATTTACGCTTACGCTAACGCTTTCATAAAATACCCGTACGCTTTATTACGCTATCCAAATCGAATTACCCGGGTACTAAAAGCATATAAAAAAGCTTTTCCCACCGTTCGGTTTTACGCTTTTGAAAAAGTGTAAAACCATAGAAAAGAATGTGAACGATACTGCGTACAAAAAAAAGTGACTGCGTGTGTGCAATAATGCACTGGAAATAGCGGCACATGTATTTACAAATTGTGTCGCAATATAAATGTTGGGTTAACACCGTATCATCGAGCAAAATCGTGCCTTTAGGTTAGAAGTTTTGGGGCCGAAAATAGATTTCGACGACGATGTCGATGAATTGCCAATGAATTGAATAAATCTAAGGGCGGACTACCAAATGGGTGTCAAAAAATTTCGCTGGGAGCTTTATTTTGTAAGAATTCACTGGGCAAAAACGCTGTTAAAATTTTTATTACGCTTACGCTTTTTTTACGCTTTCCTAGGTATTTTAAAAATACCTTACGCTTTGAGTATCCATACTCAAAATTTGGAAAGTGTATTTACGCTTACGCTTACGCTTTCCTAAAATACCGGTATTTTAACAACTCTGATTTACTGCACAAATGGGGTAAATTTGGTAATATAAATGATTTGAAGGAAAACAAAATTCACAATCAAAGCAGTGAAATCAATGTAAGCGAACTCTAGCTGCAAGGTAATATTTACATACCTAAACGTTTTTTTTTTGTGAATGATAAATGTTAATATTTTCTACCCATCAAAGTGGGGGAGAGCTACTCGAGGGGGGTATTTTGTCCTCACGCTCACAAGAGGGGGAGTTATTCGAGAGGTGGAGTTATTCGAGGGGGGACTTATTCGAGGATATACGGTACACATGTCTGGCACCAGCCTTCTGCACAGATCGTATTTTGATTGCGGATCATTTATTTATATTTTCCGGTCATAAAAACAGTTGGATAAAATAAATAATGAATGCTATTTGAAAGGCTTCTTCCAGCGTCTGATTATGGAATAAAAACATCACCACGCACAAAATAATCGCACGTATAAACTGCATTCATCACCATACGCACTTATAATCGTCACAAATGGCCCTACACACACTAGTTTTCACCGTGACCGATGTGAAAACTGAAATGGCGACATGGCGACATCCAGCCTACTTTTTTGTATGCTATATGAGTTTTAGTTTTTAAATGTGAAAATTTTAACTGTCATAAATTTAAATTGAAATTAAAATAAAATAAAATCGTTCAACCATGTTCATTAATTTGCATTTGAAAAAATTTCAGTTTTCCCACGAAGTCACGGTGAAAACTAGTGCGTGTAGGCACATTTCTACCATATCGGTATACTATTTGTACAGTATATTGATATAAAAAATTATCTAATCCATTTGATACTCCTATCGCGGAAGCGGTGGCCTGAAAGGAAATAAAATCACGTATAGAAAATTTCCACAAACTTTCCACGCAAAACTCGACAATTTACCCGTTCCCTGGCAGCGGGGGTGGGCCCTGTCCCTGGCCACGGGGCGGCATGGGGGGTCCTCCACCCCCTCCCATCGGTGGTTTACCCCCCTTCATGTGTCTCTGCACGATTTCGAGCGGATGAAAGTTGGGGTCGCACGGGTCCATTTGACCGGGTTTGTTCTCTTCCGCACACGATTGCTTGATCGATCGCAGAGCTGTGCGGGGATATTTGGAGGTTTATTTTAGTTTAGTTGTGTTGTGTTGAGTGCGAATTTTCATTGAAAATGTGTGAAAACTGTGCAGAGGACTGACCCAGTGACTTGAGTCTGTCCTTGATCGCAGCTGGAATTTCCACATCTTCCCCAATTTCCGTGGAGACACACTTTGCCATCGCAGACACAACTTGATCCCAACTGTAAATGGGAAATATACGACAATGATGGCAAATCAATCACATCAATTTTCCACAAATCATAAAATAAATATTAGAATTCAAGAAACGTACTTATTATTCAAAATACCACCAGCGCAAGCGCAGATCCCCTTGCCAACATTCTCAACCAATTTGGTACACCTCGGGTCCTCCTTTTCCTTACACGCCTCGCGTTGTTTGCACAAATTCACTTTAGTTTCCATTATGAACTTTGCATGGCTCAGCGGATTTGCGCACTTTATATCTTCGGGCATTTTGGCGTCTAACATGTCGCCGACGCATTTAGCTACGGCTTCCTGTTTGCCGGCGGGACACACGTCGGGATGGAACATTGCTTTTGATGAGGACACGCCGCTGTGTGGAATGGGGATAGTTATTGTTGATTTAAATGTGATATTGAAGGTACCGTTTTTACTTGAATAATTCCCCCGTGGGATTATTATTTTCACTGACTTTTTTGACGGGGGGGCTTTTAGAGGGGGGGTTATTCAAGGGGGGATTTTTATTTCATCAAGATTTTCCAGCATATTTCTATGAACTCATTTCATGAAATAAGCTTTATTAATTTCAACATAAGATGAGATTTTTGTTCAAATGTAAAAATTCAGATGACACAACAAAATTTATCATATATATGCCTACAAAGGGAATTATTCAAAAGGGGGTTAATTTTTCCTCACTCATTTAAGAGAAGGGACTTATTCATTCAAGGGGGAATTATTCAAGGCAGGGAGATTATTAAAGTAAATACGGTAGATCACTTTAGAAATCGTCACTCACCCTTCAAACAGCGTCTGAACGATTTTTACAACAAATTTCAACAAGGGAATAATTCCATCCAAACTACTGATGTCATCGGCCACGAATGGAATGCCAGCTGGAAAACGAAGTTTATTAACGTTATAGAAGAATTATTAAAGTTATAGAAGTTTAGAAGACAAAAACCACTGGAATAATGACATGAATCAACGATTTAACCTGCTTGAAGCACCTCTTTGTACGGCAGTTCAGGAAATTGGAATCCCTCCATACCCTCGACATTTTTGCTAATGCATTTCGCCATTGCAGGCTTTGTTTGCTCCTTGATTTTTTCACCGCATTTTGCGGACGCAGCCAACACAGACTGAAAAAGACGAAACTTTAAAGTTGCATTCAAATATGGATGAAACTTTTTCGAAACCACCTGCAAACGATCAATGTCCACTCCGAAAACCCCGAGAGACTGCAATCGCTGCACTATCTGCTGCATTTCCGGCGGCAGCGAGTCCCCGTCGAAATCGGTACTGAATGATGCAGCCAGCTCTTCGATCACCTCTGTTGGATCTTTGCACTCATTGCTGTAATTGTAAAATTATTTGTTTTTTTCGTGATTTCACAATCACTTCCTTTGACGAACTCTGTGAAACACTTGACAAATTGTTCCTTTCCCGCTTCCATGTCCTCCTGACTCGGCAGTTTTGGAAACTTGCCAAGTGCCTCATCGAATGCTGGTTTCATGCAGACCATTATTTTGTTCAGACTTTCCCCGCAATTTGGTGTTTGTCCACTGGACAGTGCCTGAAATTTCAATTGTTTTCAACAAATGTGAGCCAAAATATGGCGACTAGTGATGGAAAAGCGCCATAAAAAAGGGCGCCGAGCACCAATGGCGCCATGGCGCCGTTCCATCACTAATGGCGACACTGGTGTAAGGATGGCAAACCCGCTGGAAAAACGTGTTGAACTTTTTGGGTGTTTTTCTAAAATACTGTGTGAATTAAAAATTTTTTTCCAAAAATAGTTTTCGCGATTTTCGAACTTCTACTACATTTTCGAATTTTTCAGAAGTGTGAATAGGTAGGTACATCTTTACGTTTTGGAAACTTACGTTTTACAAATATATTCATGTCAAATCTATGTCTTGACTTTAGTTTCTGCATTTTTCATGCATTTCCAGTCAAAATATAGAATTTTCTAATGTTTCTAGAAAAAATACGATTTTTAAGTGTTTTTTCTAGTCGTGAAAAAATTCTAATTATTTTTTTGCCATCGTTTCGTTACACTGGCGTAACAAATATTGTTAATAATGTACCTAAATATTTTGAAAGTTCCAGCAATAACTCACCAATGCACATAGTAGAATCGACGCCGCTTTCAACATATTGGCACCCGCTCAAAGAGATTTTTTTCTGGATCAGGTATGAGGGGAAAGTGAATCTGATTCCGATACTGCAGGCAGCGCTGTGATTTACATGCGCTGGAAAACACCTCCCAGAAACAAGATTTTATCTGCGAGTAAATATTTACTGTTGTTGTAAACGAAATTGCGATGCATCTCGATATTTATTTTCACGGCCCATCCCCCATTATTAACGATGGCAAACCCTCCGAAAAAAAGTATTTAAATTTTTAAGTGTTTTTTCCAAAATGAATTTTCGAATTTTTTCAAAAAAAAATCGATTTTTAAGTGTTTTTTCCAGTGGTGGAATAAAAATTCGAAAATTCTGAAAAAATTCGAAAATTCGAAAATATTTTCGAATTTTCGAATCTTTTTTTGCCATCGTTACCCATTATAGAAACGATACAAATTTTTATTTAATCGTATTCTCTCGAATACTTCCCCTAAGGAATGATTTTGTCGGCAAATTTTTTTTTGAGGGGGAACTATTCAAGGGAAGAAATTATTCAATTGGGAATTATTTTGTAAAAAAATTCAAGACTATTTTTATCGACTCATTTCACGAAAAAAGCATTGTTATTTAAGCAAAATAACATGCAATTTTTGTTCAAATTTGACATTTTTTGTAACAAGTTTATCATATGGCTAGAGGGGGAAATTATTCAAGGAATCATTTTTTCCCACAAGTGTCTTACAGGGGAATCATTCAAAATGGGGGTTATTCAAGGGGAAAAAATTATTCAAGCAAATACGGTATGTACCGTATTTACTGGAATAATTCCCTGGTCTTGAATACCCCCCCCCCTTGAAAAACTCCCCTTTTTAGATGAAGAAGGAAAAAAATAATCCTCCGCAAATAAATCCCCACTCAGGTATATGATTGATTTTTTGTGTCCACTGTGAACAACAATTGAATATTATGTTGATTATAATGCATATTTCATGAAATGAGTTGATAGAAACATGCTTGAAAATTTTGAGGACAAGATAATCCTCCCCTTGAATAATACCCCCTCGAATAGTCCTCCACTCAAGGCTGACGATAAAATAATTCCCCGTGGGGATTATTCGAGGTAAATACGGTACATAGGTGTTTACGTGTTTTGATCAACGTCGTCTGCAACCAATTTTGTCATTTTCCACGGTTCAAGGTTGTTTTTGGGCATACATTTTTATTTCATACAGCAAACAAGTGATTGTTCCTTAAAGATAACAAACTGGGAACTAGGTAGACTGGTGTAAAAAATAATCCGCCCACACATAAAACCACATGTTGTCGAGAATAAAATATTTACCTGGCAATGAACATAGTGGTTGCTCCATCTTCATATCAAGCCGAAGAAATCAAATGCAATGCAAGTAGTGTTATTCATTTTTTCGGAAAGTCTAAAGGGTCGTTTACACGGTTTCCTGTGCCGACAAAAAAAATACTGTTAGAAAGTTCCGTAATCTCGGTATAAAGTTTCATATCTGCAAGACAAGTATACTCACTAGTTGAGTGTACACCAGGGTTGGCAAAATCTCAGAGAAAAAAAAATTAAATTAAATTAAAATGGCAATTGAAGAATAAAATAAAATGAAATGAAACATGAATAAAATTAAAATAAAATACAAATTTTATACAATTTTACTACAATTTTAGTAAAAAGAATTTTACAAAAACCAATCTTTGTCACGAACTGAAAAAAAAATTAAAAAAAATGGAAAAATGAGGAATAAAATAAAATTAAAACGGAAAATTGATGAATAAAAACCATTTTAATACAATTTTACTACAATTTTTGTAAAAAGAATTTTACTAAAATGAACCCTGGTGTACACACATGCCAATTTGCAGATACATACCTAGTGATTGTTGTTGAAGTTTGATAATGAATTTCAGTTGTCGGTTCAGTTTCAAAACGTTTTTTTGTTCTGAAACCGAACTGACAACTGAAATTCATTTGACTGAAATTCACTGAACAAATTGGCATGTGTGTACACTCAACTAGTGAACATACCATATATCCTCAAATAAGACCCCAGGGCAGGGTTGGTTTTAGTAAAATTCTTTTTACTAAAATTGCATTTTATTTTTTTTAAAATTGTATTTTATCTTTATTTTATTTGTCAATTTTCCATTTTATTTTTATTTTATTATTCAATTTTTTATTTTATTTTAATTTTATTTTTATTTTATTTTTCAATTTTTTATTTTATTTTAATTTTATTTTATTCTGAGATTTTGCCAACTCTGCCCCAGGGGAGTCATTTTTTCGACGTAGTTTTTCAGGGAGGACTTATTCAAGGGGGAGGAGTTATTCAAGGGACGGAGTTTTTTTGTCCTCAGAAACTTGGACTGAACTCATTGTATGAATTCATTCTGTCAACTCTGTATTTAACAGTTTAACAACAGTTTTTTTTTCATCAGTGTTTTTGAAGGGGGGAGTTCGAGGGGGTCTTTTTCGAGGATATACGGTACATCACAGCTTTTTGTTGCAGACATGGAACTTTATTCCAGAATTTTGGAACTGCTTCTCTTTTTTTGTTGGTACAGTGTAAACGCCGCTTAAAGCTGTGTTCAGACTGCGTTATGTGCCAACAAATAAAAAAGTAAAAAAGTTCCATAAATCCGGAATAAAGTACCATTTCTGCAAGAAACAACAGTGAAGTATACTCACTAGTTCAGTGTTCACCAGAGTTGTTCAAATACTGGTATTTTTGGAAAACGTAAACATAAACGTAAATACCTTTTCCAGATCTAAAGTATAAATACTAAAACGTAAGGTATTTTTTAAATACCAAGGAATATGTACAAAAAACGTAAACGTAAAAATTTCAAGGAGTGCCCCATATGAGCAGAGCTTCTGTTGTTGTTGTCGAAGACCATTGTTGTGACATTTTCAACAATGTATAGGTACATAAGTTCCATCCACATTTTTCACTTACATTTCATAGCAAAAAAAATCTTATTTAAATTTTTGTCTATTTGTTTACGAATGTTGGTGCTGATGGCCTTGCAGTTTACCAAACGCATGGTCTAGCACGCTTCACTTTACAATTACATTACTTCAAAACTTCAGCAGGATATGATTAAAACAAAACAGTGAATGATTGTATTATCTACAACACAAACACACATTCCACTTTTCTGCCTGTATTTACCTGTGGTAACACATTCCTAGACACTGTTCATATTCCAAAATTGACACATTGATTACATTTACAATTGATTTGTTACATTTATTTACAATATTTTCACTGTCAAAAATACAATTACACAACATAATTGGCATTATTTACGTCCACTGTTGTCACTATTTACACAAAATCAATACGTGACTGCGGTTAGAGCACATTTCATAGACACGTTGTTTTGTGTAGCTGGATTTTTACGTTTTCTCTGGTACCCGGGTAATTGTGCCAGGAAAACGTAACAAAACGTAATGGTATTTTTGTAAAACGTAAACGTAAACGTAAGTATAAATACCCGAATAACCCGGTATTTCGGGTAAACGTAAATACGTTTTTCCAACTCTGGTGTTCACACATGCTAAATTTCAGATAAATCGGGCTTTTTGTTCCACAGTTATAAGCATTTAAAAAATTTGATCAAGAAAATCGAACCGACAACGTCAATTTTTTCAAATGCTTATAACTATGGAACGAAAAGCCCGATTTATCTGAAATTTGGCATGTGTGTACACTAGTGATGGAAAAGCGCCAGGAAAAATGGCGCCATGGCGCCATTCAAAATAATGGCGCCAGAGAAAATGGCGCCACGGCGCCATCTGAAAAAATGGCGCCAGGCGCCAAAGGGCGCCAGAAACAATGGCGCCAACGATAAAAGTCACCATTTTAGCATGTATATTCTAACAGAAGCATTTATTTGTTAAGGGCAATATGTTATAACAGTTACCTTATGAATAAAAAACACAACAACATCATAATCAAGGATATAATACATTCATCAAGTCAAATGTCATTTGTGGTTATAAACAATTTACAATTGACCCTGAAGTGACATGAGACAACATTGAATTGGTGATTTGTACAAAAAGTCTATTTTATGTTGAGTTGATACATATTTATACCACCTTCAAATGAAAATTTTGTGACATGTAAAAATGAAATTAGATAGGGTAGTGTTTAGAATAGGACAGAAGACAATAAGAATGCATTGAGAATGATGTTTCATATTTTGTATTTTGTATAGAAGGCAATTGACTAGTTGTTATATCGAGCCTGTAGCTGTACGCACAGAAACTCGGCACGCACAGAAGCCCGTTACGCACAGAAGTCAACTCGCTGCGCACAGAAACTCGGCCCGCACATAGCTGATGCCATGTTTCTGTGCCTATCAAGTTTATGTGATTTTTCACATTCTCTTCTATTCTATTCCCAATGTATAGCAGTAGTTGACACCCAAAATTTTGCCAACCGTTACATCTGTTTTCTACATATTTGACTTTCGCGATTGCGAATGTAAAATATGTAGAAAAGAGCTGCAACAGTTGATGAAATTTCAGGTGTCAACTACTTCAACACACATGAAAATCCTGAACTCAGATAGCCGACTTGTCCGACAGGGCCCAGTTGCGTGCGTAACGGGCGTCTGTGCGTGGCAGGTTTTGATTCTGTGCATAATGGGCGCGTGTGCGTAACGGGTTTCTGTGCGTAATGAGCCTGGCCCGTTATATCTGCTACTACCATTATCACAGATTATTACATGCTAGCAAGCATACCTAGATGGAAGTTATCACACTAGACTGTAACAAAACTTGTGTAAATGCACTAGTGTCATTTTTTGCCATGCCAAATGAAAACATTCTGGTGCTAATCTCAGCGTGGGGGCATAGTGTTGCTGTTTATATGGAATAAAAACAATGAACAGCAAGCCAAACTTGTAATTCTAGCAAAAAATGACATGGTTCAATATGCTAAATAATAAAAAGATGTCACTCAGCAGATAAGGTACTTGTATCGGGTGGGCGCGCCAGCGCCATCCCTCGCTGCCGAGGGAGGACGCAAGCGACCCACCCATAATATGGTCCGACACACCAAAATGCGGAAATCGCAAAATTGAAATCGCAATAACTTCGGAGCGCGACAAGCTACGGCAAAACAAATTATACCATTGAATAGCCCGTGTCGAAAAGTACCCCCATGCAAATTTTCAGATCAAATGGTCGAGTTGGGAGGAAGTTATTGCACATTTTCTTTTCTAGACAGTGTTGTTGTCGTTGTTCTTGTTGTTCTTGTTGTTCTTGTTCTTCTTGTTCTCCCGACAATCTTCAAACTGCAATAACTTCCTTGAAACACGACCGATTTTCATGGTTGATGGCTCATATGAAAGAGCATATGATGCCATTTCTTATTTTCGGGAATTTTTTTCACAGGCTCCGCCCACTTTGGGATGGTATCTGTTTGAAATTTTCAAACCTCAATAAATTTAAAATTTGAATACAAATGCGGCAATAAAAAAAATTTGTTGATGTGTGCCATGACTAGAGCTTTCAAATGAGCCAATTTTTGGCGATTTTGGTTGAGATTTACAAAAGTTATTCAAGTTAGCTTGTTTTGTGTAAAATGCGCACACATGCCTGAAGTACTGCTTGATGTGATATTGAGCATGTGACCTTGGAGTCAGTGATTACTTTCAGTCATAAAGTTGTAGTGGTTAATGTCAAGTCGAATGTCAAGTGAAAAATCAAGTCAAATGTCAAGTTGTCTGTCAACTCATAAATGACAAGCGGTAATACAAAGTCAGAAATGGCGATTGAGGCGCCTATTTCGTTCCGAATTGAGGCATCTAGTTCTAGCATCTATTTTTTCAAATTTGTTCAATTTTTTTAAATTTTTTATTAAATTAAAAAAAATTTTTTTCAAAAAAATACATTTTTTAAATTAAAATTTTTTTAAAGTTTTTTTTTAATTTATTTATTTATTCTTTTTATTTTTTTATTTTGTAAAAAAAATTGATTAAATTTTTTTTTAAGTTTAAAAAAATTGAGGCAATTGAGGCACCTAGTTCTGATTTGAGGCATCTAATTCTAGCATCTAATTTTTAAAATTTGTTCAATTTTTTCAAAAATTTTATTAAATTTTTATTTATTTTTTATTTATTTTTTTTCAATTTTTTAAAATTAAACAAATTTTTTTAAAGTTTTTTTTATTTTTATATTTTTTAATTTTTTTTATTTCTACTTTTTTAAATTAAAAAAAAAATTAAAAAAAATTATAAATTATTTATAAAAAACTTTGAATAAATTTGAATGAAACATTTGAAGCAAAAAAATTTGAAAAAAAAATAAAAAAAAAATAAAATAAAAAAATTTGAAAAATTATTTTGAAATAAAAAATAAAAATATACATAAGATGGCGCCACTTTGGAGTCTATGGCACCACTCCATAAAAATGGTGCCATATTGGACTCCATGGTGCCACTCGATAAAAACAGCATAAAAAAGCACTATTAACAGGGAGATAGTGATAGTGGAGATGAAGTGGAGATACCAACATTCAAGTGAAATTCCAGTCAAATGACAAGTAAAAGTCATTTTTGGTGTCAACTGATAATTTTCCGGTGATTATTTTCAGGTGTCAAGTCATAAATGTCAAGTGAAAACTATCAGGTGAAAATATGGCAGGTGGTTCATGTCAAGTCATTGTCAAGTGGGTAATGTCAAGTCAGAAATGTCAAGTGATAACTTTTAGGTTCTAAATGTCAAGTTCTTAATGTCAGTTCAAATGTCAAGTGGCAACTTTCAGGTGAACAATTTCAGATAAAAATCAAGTAATTATACTAATACAAACCAGAAATTTGTGACATTCAAGTTGAAAATATTTTGAATATTAGTATTTGGCTTCTTCTTGACTATAGATTGTCTTTCTCAGTGCCAAATTTGGCATTTGCTTGATTTGCAATAACTTATAAATTTTTTGGGCCTGTGGCCCCCGAAAAGAAGTACATCCAATAAAAAATGGCTAAAGCCAACAAAAAGTGGACGCTGCAGCCAAACATCTGTATGCTTTTGAATGCACAAAAGTGATATATCATATACCATGCCATTTTCTAATTGAGCTATCAAAAGATGTATATCAAGGGAAATGTATACAAATCTAATAATATAGGCTATCAACACAGCAAACTGCATCACAAGAAACAGTTTCACCAAACTTTTGCATGGCAGCGTGAGCTTTTCGTACCTTTAATGTTTGCAGCACTTTGACACAGCTCACACTGCCATGCAAAAGTTTGGTGAAACTGTTTCTTGTGATGCAGTTTGCTGTGTTGATAGCCTATATTATTAGATTTGTATACATTTCCCTTGATATACATCTTTTGATAGCTCAATTAGAAAATGGCATGGTATATGATATATCACTTTTGTGCATTCAAAGGCATACAGATGTTTGGCTGCAGCGTCCGCTTTTTGTTGGCTTTAGCCATTTTTTATTGGATAGAACTTCAGTTCTAACGTGCATCTAACTTCTTTACTTTACACTCATCTTACTGCCGTTTTGAGTTAAAAATAGTTTATTGTTGTTCCCGTGGACACACTTTCTGTGGGATAATTGAGTAAATAAATGTTGAGGTGATTGTTTGTTCTGTTTGTTTAATGTCCGTCCTTGGAGCGAGAAGAACGGTAATGCTTTTTTTTGCAAATCCGCGCACCTGATGTCAGGTGCCAATCCCAGACACAATAAAATGTTAGATGTCATAAAAAGTGTCAAACGTTCAGTAAATAAATAAATGTAAGAAATTTGACCTTTTCCAGGGCATTTGACATTTTACTGGGCCTGGGAATGGCCCCAGCAGTGAGGCGAAGTTGTCAGGGAAATATGCATAGGTAGGATCTTTTATATTGTGTAAAAGTCTTAAGCCTTAATGTCGACTCTGCACGTAAATACTCGTTTTCTTTTTGGCAATGATGAGTCACGTGGTTCTTCGTTTCGTGT
Organism: Sphaerolaimus hirsutus; assembly: GCA_964036195.1. NCBI lineage: Eukaryota > Metazoa > Nematoda > Chromadorea > Monhysterida > Sphaerolaimidae > Sphaerolaimus > Sphaerolaimus hirsutus. Next base: position 12,556,320 of record OZ038459.1, read on the forward strand.
ATTTAATCGGTTTTTCTTTTCTCCACAAATACTCGGTTGCGTATTCGGCTGTGCCGTCAACTTCACCTGTTGCATACGGCACTAATTAGGCTCCAAAAATGAGATACTTGTAACTTCAATGACAACATCCCAAGTAAAGAACAAAAAAAACCACTTTCCCGATGTAACCTACTGTAGTCATAAGATGGTAGCTGAGAACCCAGTCTTACTGTGGTTCGCTCATCGTGTTTGTTCAGTGGAGGTCAAACAGGCGTTCAGCGAAATCAAAATTTACTCATCATTGCTTCAGTGCATTACGCATTGCTTTTTTGCGGTCCACTTCCCAGTTTTAGCCTTTCCAGCGCGATTTGACCCATTCCGTTGTTTCTGTCACCCTGTCCCACCTGCATGCATTTATAGGTGCGCTTTGGTAGGAGCACTTTTTTCGACTACGTAGATGTATCAAGTGGCTAGGTAAGCATGAGGGTGTCCTGCACTGCTCGAACTCGACTCGTCACTCGAGGACAAAAATGGGTGTCAAGAGACTCGACTCGACCCAAAAATATACAAACTCGCCATTTTTGAGATGGCTTTCAATTGGAGTCATGCTGTCCTATCAAATCGCGAATAAATAAATACAGCATCGTCATCAAAGCCGGCGACACTGTCCGCGCATTGTGGGCAATCGGAGACGCCGTCCCACTGACGGATGGTTTGTCGTGTTGAATAAAGTTGACTGTGGACATCATTCACTGTGGACACTAATGATGGCAAAAAAAAAGATTCGAAAATTCGAAAATATTTTTGAATTTTCGAATTTTTTCGGAATTTTCGAATTTTTTTTCCACCACTGGAAAAAACACTTAAAAATCGATTTTTTTTTGAAAAAATTCAAAAATTCATAAATTCGAAAATAGTTTTCGAATTTTTCAGGGAATTCAAGGAAAACAAACACATTCTTAGGTTCTATGTGCTAAATCGATCGATAATTGATACGCGCTGCATCTACCCTGCACTTACAGTGTGCGCAGAAATTCCTGTGCGTATTGGCACCGACCCAAGTGCCACTGTTACTCCGCGCACTCGCGCCAGCCTACATCTTAAAACTGCACGCGAATTTTGGCCCGGCCGCGCGCCCCGTTTTCCCTATACAAACTTGTGATTTTTACGAACCTTTCGAGGCCCACCACGCGCTTGAAAATGGGAATTGTGGGTCGAGCGTACACACAGAGGGCTAAAATTATGTCCGTTCTCTGTCAGATGTAAAAAATCGTAGAAATTTAACTGTCGTTATTGAGCTCACACACAAAAAAAGGCGAGCCTGACGGAACGTTCGTGATTTTTGGGGTTAGCGCTAGTGGGCATTTACACGAAAGTGGGCGGAGCTTACGCTGACCGCCGCATGCAAAGCAAAATATCTGCGCACACTGTATCGGGTGGGCGCGCCAGCGCCATCCCTCGCTGCCGAGGGAGGGCGCAAGCGACCCATCGGGTGGGCGCGCCAGCGCCATCCCTCGCTGCCGAGGGAGGGCGCAAGCGACCCACCCATAATATGGTCGGACACACCAAAATGCGGAAATCGCAAATTTAAAATCGCAATAACTTCGGAACGCAATGCGCTAGTGCAGAACCGACTGCACCATTAAAAAGCCCGTGTCGAAAAGTACCACCATGCAAATTTTCACATACAACGGTTGAGTTCGGGGGAAGTTATTACGGATTTTCTTTTTCAAGTAGTGTTGTCGTTGTTCTTGTTGTTGTTGTTGTTGTTGTTGTTCTTCTTCTTGTTCTCCCGACAATCTTCAAACTGCAATAACTTCCTTGAAACACGACCGATTTTCATGGTTGATGGCTCATATGAAAGAGCATATGATGCCATTTCTTATTTTCGGGAATTTTTGTCACAGGCTCCGCCCACTTTGGGACGGGATCTGTTTGAAATTTTCAAACCTCGATAAATTTAAAATTTGAATACAAATGCGGCAATAAAAAAAATTTGTTGGTGTGCGCCATGACTAGAGCTTTCGAATGAGCTATATTTTGGCGATTTTGGTACAGATTTACAAAAGTTATTCAAGTTTGCTTATTTTGTGTAATATGCGCAAACATGCCTGAACTACTGCTTGATGTGATACTGAGCATGTGACCTTGCATGGTGATTACTATCAGGTCATAAATGTCTAGTGGTTAATGTCAAGTCAAATGTCAAGTTATAAATGTCAAGTCAAATGTCAAGTGATAAATGTCAAGCAATAAATTTCAGGCAAAATGTCAAGTGATAAATGTCAAATGATAGATGTCAAGTGATAAAATATTAAGTGATAAAATATCAAGTCAAATATCAAGTAATAAATGTTAAGTGGTAGATTTCAAGTGAAATGTCAAGTGAAAAATGTCAAATTATAGATGTCAAGTGATAAATGTCAAGTGAAATGTCAAGCTCAATGTCAAGTGATAAATGTCAAGACAAATGTCAATTGATAAATGTCAATTGATAAATGTCAAGTGATAAATGTCAAGTGATAGATGTGAAGTTATAAAATATAAAGTGATAAGATATCAAGTCAAATTTCAAGTGATAACTGTCAAGTCAAATGTCAACTGATAAATTTCAATTGAAATGTCAAGTTTAATGTCAAGTGATAAATGTCATGTCAAATGTCAAGTCAAATGTAAAGTGATAAATTTTAAGTGAAATGTCATGTCAATTGTCAAGTCAAATGTCAAATGTCAAGTAACAAATTTCAAGTGAAATGTCAAGTGTAATGTCAACTCATAAATGTCAAGTCAAATATCAAGTCCTATGTCAAGTCAAATTTCAAGTGATAAATGTCATGTCAAATGTCAAGTTTAACGTCAAGTGATAAATTTCAAGTGAAATGTCAAGTGATAAATGTCATGTCAAATGTCAAGTCAAATGTCAAGTTTAATGTCAACTGATAAATGTCAAGTGATAAATATCAAGTGATAAATGTCAAGTGATAAATGTCAAGTTATAAAATATCAAGTGATAAAATATCAAGTCAAATATCAAGTGATAACTTTCAAGTCAAATGTCAACTGGTAAATTTCAACTGAAATGTCAAGTTTAATGTCAAGTGATAAATGTCATGTCAAATGTCAAGTCAAATGTCAAGTGAAAAATTTCAAGTGAAATGTCAAGTAATAAATTTCAAGTCAAATGTCAAGTTAAATGTCAAGCTTAATGTCAAGTGATAAATGTCATGTCAAATGTCAAGTTTAATGTCAAGTTAAATGTCAAGTGATAAATGTCATGTCAAATGTCAAGTCAAATGTCAAGTTAAATGTCAAGTGCTCAAATATCAAGTCAAATGTCAAGTCAAATGTCAAGTGATAATGTCAAGGTGAATATAAAGTGATAACTTTCAATTGAAATGTCTGAGTCAAATGCCAAGTGAATAATTTCAAGTGAAATGTCAAGTAATAAATTTCAAGTGAAATGTCAAGTCAAATGTCAAGTTAAATGTCAAGCTTAATGTCAAGTGATAAATGTCATGTCAAATGTCAAGTTTAATGTCAAGTGATAAATTTCAAGTGAAATGTCAAGTTTAATGTCAAGTGATAAATTTCAAGTGAAATGTCAAGTTTAATGTCAAATGATAAATGTCATGTCAAATGTCAAGTCAAATGTCAAGTTAAATGTCAAGTGCTCAAATATCAAGTCAAATGTCAAGTTATAAATGTCAAGTCAAATGTCAAGTGATAATGTCAAGGTGAATATAGAGTGATAACTTTCAATTGAAATGTCTAAGTCAAATGCCAAGTGAATAATTTCAAGTGAAATGTCAAGTAATAAATTTCAAGTGAAATGTCAAGTCAAATGTCAAGTTAAATGTCAAGCTTAATGTCAAGTGATAAATGTCATGTCAAATGTCAAGTTTAATGTCAAGTGATAATTTCAAGTGAAATGTCAAGTTTAATGTCAAGTGATAAATGTCATGTCAAATGTCAAGTCAAATGTCAAGTTTAATGTCAACTGATCAATGTCATGTCAAAAGTCAAATAACAAGTCATATGTCAAGTCAAATTTCAAGTGGTAAATGTCAAGTCAATTGTCAAGTTAAATGTCAAGTGATCAAATATCAAGTCAAATGTCAAGTTATAAATGTCAAGTCTAAAGTGGCAAGTCAAATGGCAAGTAAAAAGAGAAGTGAGAAGTGAATTGCAAAGAAAATCGGCAAAAGTCAAATGAGAAGTGAAATGGCAAGTAAAAAATTAAATTGAAAAACTTTGATAAATGGATACTGAACTGTGATCCATATTTCTAGTTAATTTTTTTGTGAACAATCACATTATGCTATTGTCACAAATATGAGTTGTACATAGAATTATGATACACTCCTTCACTCTTAATGGTGGACCAATTTCATTTAAGAGACATTTCTCAATGAGTTTTGGATATGTCATTTAACACATAGCATATGCAAATATCGTTGGCACATGCTGGCACCATGCCAGCCAATATTTGTAGGATGAAATTCACCCTGTCACATATAAACTTGGCCCTCATCCAAGTTATGGGTTGCATATTTTTGATCAAAATATCCTGCTGTTTGATGTGATACTGCCACTATATGGGTCTTCAATGGTTATAATTTCAAATTGTGCAATTTTATGGAGTGGTGCCATCTACTCCAAAATGGTGCCATTTTCATGGAGTGGCGCCAACTACTCCAAAGATGCATCATTTTCATAGATGGCGCCATCTACTCCAAAACAGCAGTGCCATCTACTCCAAAATGGTGCCATTTTTGTGGAGTAGCACCATCTACTCGCCAGCATATTTATATATTGTTCAGCAAGACACCTACTGGGTGTCATTTGGGGAAGCCTGGGCCACTGGCCACACAAAAGAAGTATATCAGTAAAAAAATGGCTAACGCCAAACAAAAAGTGGACGCTGCCTCCACAGCAAATAGAGATGAAGTGTGTCTCTCAAATGGAAATGAAGTGCGTCTCTCAAATGGACATTAATATATATTGGATGCACAAAAGTAATGTATCATTGCTTAGAAAATGGCATACACTTCACTGATAACACACTTTACTGTGGTTACATATCCCACCTGAATAAAGAAACTATTTGTATTACATCACAAGAGTTACATGTATTGACTGTTAAATGCACAAAAGCAATATATCATTACATCTGCATTGTGAGAAATGTCTCACATGGAACCCAGACTTTTACTTATTCAATAGTTTTCAAGGCAGATTACAGTGTTAGACCTATACATCCATGTAAAAAAAGTTTCACACCCTTCAACTATCTGAGACAAAAAGGAAAAAAATTCACTCAAGTTTATCACAGCTGCGTGAGCTTTTTGGTTTTAAACACACACATAGCACAGCTCACGCAGCTGTGATAAACTTGAGTGAATTTTTTTCCTTTTTGTCTCAGATAGTTGAAGGGTGTGAAACTTTCTTTACATGGATGTATAGGTCTAACACTGTAATCTGCCTTGAAAACTATTGAATAAGTAAAAGTCTGGGTTCCATGTGAGACATTTCTCACAATGCAGATGTAATGATATATTGCTTTTGTGCATTTAACAGTCAATACATGTAACTCTTGTGATGTAATACAAATAGTTTCTTTATTCAGGTGGGATATGTAACCACAGTAAAGTGTGTTATCAGTGAAGTGTATGCCATTTTCTAAGCAATGATACATTACTTTTGTGCATCCAATATATATTAATGTCCATTTGAGAGACGCACTTCATTTCCATTTGAGAGACACACTTCATCTCTATTTGCTGTGGAGGCAGCGTCCACTTTTTGTTTGGCGTTAGCCATTTTTTTACTGATATAATGTATTTCTGAACTGATTTCAGATTCCGCGAGTGGACAAGTGACAAGGAAAGTGTCAAATAGTAAGTCAAACTAAGAAAAGTAACAAATCAGGTGACAAAGCTATTTTGATTCAGAAAACTTACTTGTCACCCAAAAGTTTACCTGTCACTTGTGTGTCACTTCACTTCTGGGGCCAGTTCCGCAAGTGGAAAAGTTAAGAGTTAAAATTTAAGAGTTGAGTAAAATGACAAATGACAAGTTATGAGTAAAGTTAAGAGTTGAGTAAAACGACAAATGATTTTACTCAACTCTTAACTTTTAACTTTACTTTTAACTTTTCATTTATCATTTTACTCAACTCTAAAGTTTTGACTCTTAACTTTTCCACTTGCGGAACCGGCACCAGACCACCTAACACCTTTCTGCCACTTGTCTACCTTCTAAAATGGCATTTCATACCTCAATCATTTCACTCACTTAAATTTCACAATTAAATTCCCCCATGAACCACCCTGCACACAG